>NQII01000012.1:119020-227740 GCA_002778355.1 Clitarchus hookeri
GGGGGGGGGGGCAAGGGTGAGCACAAGAGAAATGGAACAAAGGGTAATAAAGTGGAGGGGAGAAAAGCTGCCAGTAACTTTATGGCTTCAACATTTTTATTTAAGCCGCAATGAAACTAGACTTTACCCATGTAAAATGAAATCTACTAACGGGAAAGAGACGCACATTCAGACATTTATTGATGCAAATAAATGACGATCCTCAGATGCCACAAATTAGACTTTGTCCAAAGCTACATTTTTCGTTCCCAGTGAAGATACGGCCTGTCCTTACATGAATAATTCAACATGACATAACAGGCTGTCAACAGACAATTAATAAAGGAATAATGTTTCCCAGTTCACTTTTAAGGCTTGCTTCCGCAGCAAGGAATATCAATGTTTTAACATCTTGTGTACAATTGCATGGCCCTGTGAAATAGTTGTGGATCAAGATGTAATTTTATATATGATAATACGAAAAATTTAGCCGATCATGGTGTGAAAGGTAGGGTAGGAGATATTTATAACCAGAATTTGATCAAACATTTTTAATCACATTTAAAGCATGTGCATACCTACATATTATACCAAATTAATACAATTCATTGCAATGAATAATTACAATGGAATCCTCTGCTTCAATTATTCGCCATCATCTGCCAAAGACATAAAGTAAACTCTCATAAGCAGCCTAATTACAATATTATACAACCATGTTGGCGCACGCACGAATAAAATTCTTTACAAAAACGTCTGCAGTATACAACTAGGCCAGAAGAGGTGGTCAGGCTCAGACCATGGTGTGAAGAAGACAGACATTCCAACATAATTTCCCTACTTGAAGCCATAAACCAACCCGTCACCCTCGTCCTTCACAGCAGGCTTTGCCGAAATCATCTTATTTCCTACTTTCTCTCTACATGACGCCATTATTAGTAATGCACTGTGGTATTCTGAACTTTTTAAAGGTGGTGCAGATCCTTTACCGTTCCCTTGGCGCAGTTTCTGAACTTCAAACACAGATCGCTAGGGTCAAGGTCGTCCATACAGCCTGTATGAAGTAACCATCCCAGCATTCATCTGGAGTGATTTTAAGAAACCACAGAAAACCAAAATTAGGATGGCCAGACTGGGAATTGAATCAAGAGTCCTCCCGAATGTGAGTCCAGTGTGTTACCACTGCACCACCTTGCTTGGTATGAGAAAAAAAGCTAGATCAATCACCAGAGACAAGCCGTTTGTTCCCAGTTGAGTATCATCCGAGCCACCAGAGCTACTGAGGAGCGAATTCACATGTGCGACAGAAGCGACAATTGCAATTTCTCGCAACAGAAGAGGCCACCTCATCATATGTTGCAAACTAAGACCAGAGCTTAAAAGGTTAGGAGTTAATTTCTTCTCAATATAATGAATCTTACTGTAGCCAAAAATATTGTTACATTTTAAACATAGAAAACATGTTTGTTTTTACTGTATTTAAAAAATTATTTTTAATACTTGGCAAAGTAACTAGCAACATTTAATTCATCTGTACTTCAATAGTGCTAAGTTAACAAAAATAAACAATAATTCCCCATCAACAAAATTAAGCACATAATCTACTGCTAAGCTTCTGCAAAACATGACCTAAAAAAAATTTACTTATGATGTGAGTATTCCTTTGTAGCTATTTTGACTTTTGAGGTTGAGCCACATCATTGTGGAAGTGTTCTCAGACGTTTTGCATGCATTGCAGCAAACACCCATAAGGGTTGCAGTACAGTTGTGCAGTGCAGTTGTACTGCAACCCTGGCGATGCCTGCTGTAATAAGAGGCGAAACATCAGAGAACACTTCCACAATGACGCGGCGCAACATCGAAAGCCAAGATAGCTCTAAAGACAATGGCCGCAAAAGCCTGCAAACATCTCTATTCTTTTGTATTTAAACATTTTATTCTTCAGCACATCCTTACTAAAATATGGGTAACAAACAACACTGTTCTGAGTAATTACACATGTGTATCTTAGAGTGGCACATGTACTTGACTGTCAGCTCGGAGAGTTCACTTTTTAAATAATTTTTAAAGGTAAAGAGACAAGTTCTTCAGTACCGAAAGCAATCATATAAACCTGAGCCTTCCAACATGACTGCGCAAGAAGGAAAACCAAAAACAAGTAATTTTAGTGAGCTAACTCAAAGAAACAACGCATGATGAAAACAATGCCAAGCTGGAAAAACTTCCCACATTTGAAAGGGTAATGCATAATGCAGTATTCCTATTTTCATCCCTTAGAAGTTACATATCCAGAGCTATTACTGGCAGTGCTGCCACTTGACATAAATCTGAAAATATTAACCCAGAAATATTTAGTAAATGTAGCAAGAACGATATCTCTTCACACTCTACAAAATGAGGTGAAGATGCAGACATTCCCCTTATATCAATCATAACATCAAGAAATAAAAATTGAAACATCAAGAACATTTGTACAGACAGGTGATACGTTGATAAATGCACACCAATTTACAAGTTAAATAGAAATCTCTCCAGTAATGTGACATTTTTCATACAGAAATCAGCACTGAAGCAGGGCTACTAGTAGTAAGAATCCTTATAACCAAATACCTGATATTTCCCCAACTTTTCCAACTATCCTGTTACTGTTTCTTGGTCAAAATACATGGCAAAAAGTAAACTACTTTTACACTATTTCCTCAGAAATTACCCTTTTTTTGGTCGAGCACCAATATCAATATAGCCTTTCTTTATAGATGCTTTTTTGTGTGGTACAAATATTTATAAAATACCATAAAAAAAAGTGTACAAAGATGGCATGTGGAAAAAACGAGAGACAGGTGGAATGCTAGCTATATCAGGGCCAGGAACAAAGTCAAATACAAAGACAATACAATGTAGTAATTCACTGACAAGGGAACATTGCCGACAAACTCATATTGAAAAATAGCGCACATGCATTGTATAAGTATCAGGCCCAGCAATTGATCTCACGTGAAAAGTTAGGCCATAAGTCGGATGATATGCAATAGTGACTCACTGAATGTACAGCTATTAAACATTTGCTCACACCAGTTGTACGTTACTTGCACCACCCCACTGCAGCCGCTTCATGTTTGAGCGTGAAGTAATGTACAGGAGAGCGAGTAAGAGGTTTGTGTTCGTAATGGCGGTGAACCTAGAAACGATAGTGCGACACCTCCAGGAGTGTTACGGAATGATGGCCAAATAGCAAAGTTTAAATGCCAACGAACAGGAGCTCCTGAAAGTCATTATTTGCTGCTATTCATTTAAAGTTTACACTACACAAACAAAAACGCATAGGGCTTTCTTTGGACTCCTGTTGGTTTTCGTTGCAGATATAGACAACTACATGAATGAAGACGTGCTAGATATAGAACAAAATAGTGGGCTGACATTCAATGCTTCTTTGCGAGAGGATGCCGATGATAATGAGGCTGCCCTTTCACCACCATTACATTCGCAGAATAGCTCCATTGATCCAAAGGGGCAGGTATGTAAATACGAGGAAGTCAGAGATGATGACACCTACTTTGAAGATGGAAAATCGTTAGATACCACTTAGACCGTGTCCGTAACAGAAGAGTATATGAAATGAGCTGTCGCCTTTTGGAAAAGTGGAAAGAAGGGAAATCTGTCTTTCAGCACCGCCAAGAAGAACTTTAATATATTACAACAAAAAAGGGATCTGTATGCTTGGAGAAAATATGTAGAAAACCGGGGTACGGGTTGACAGAAGCTTTCGAAGGTCAACATAATCTGTCTGGATGAATTTAACAACGCATACGGGAACAAGATGACGATCCACGACAACATACAGCTGTGCAAGATGCAATGGAGGTGGGCCTTGAAAATTTTAAAGCATCAGTCGGGTGGGTGTACGCTTTCAAGAAAAGGCATGGTTTGTGTCGCGAAAGATTAACCATGTTACTACAAAAAAAAAGCTAGATAACGAAACAGCCATACTTATTGCATCTGAAGAATTTGTTGCAGACACTAGAGATATTATGGAAACGGTCAGTACACAGAATGTGTACAATACAGATCAGAGCAGGTTTAATCTAGAAATCACGTCCCGTCGATCCCTTGCCCAAAAAGGAAGGAAAGACGTAGACACAGTCATGTAATCCATCAGTAACACGACGCACAGTTACACAGCAACGGTATCTGCAAATGGGCACTTGCTGTCGCCTCTGTTTGTAGTTTTAAAAGAGCAGACAAGGACGTTTGGCCCACGAGTCAAGCAAAGTTTGTTTCATACCGACAATATTGTGGCAGTCGCGTCATCTTTTGGAAAAGTCAACAAGGAACATGTACGGATATGGCAAGAGGAGGTGTTTGCTAAAAACCTGCAAGATGACAGCAGAGCAGTTTTAATAGTTGAATTGTTTTCAAGACACAAAAGCTTGTTAACACACAATGTATTTGGCTCCCGCGTATTCAAGGGTTTTGTCCGCAGGTTTAACAACTCTGCACTACTTCTGCGCATCGATGTAAACTTCGGTCAGCATAACCACATCCTTCAAATGCAGTCACTTCTTTACAGGCAGCTACGTGCACCAGTGTTTCAGCCGGTCTTCTAGTACGTTTGGTATCGAAGCGGCTACACAGATGACCGGCCAGAACATCCAGTGAAATACTGTTTTGACATCGGTAACGTACTTTGTTCATTGTGTCAACGTGCGTGGTTTTTAACCTGTAGCTGGTGCCAGAGATCTCTTTGCTTTGATCATTTTTATGTTGAGATTCACAAATGCAGTGGAAACTAATGAATTTGTCATTCAAGAAGTAGCGTAGCTTTATTTACTTATTAATATCGTTGTTACACATTATTATCCTCGGATTGTAAGCCTGACACTGTTAAATTGAAGTACACTTGCAGGAGTTGCGCTATTCTTCAACATGATTGGCATGGTTAAGTTGTACACTCGAAAATCATTACCTTCATTCCATACTAATTGTTCAGTCACATACATTAGTACCTTTGGATTTTGAGGAAAATATTGCTGCTGCAGAATATCAATATGTTGTTAAAATGATACTGAACACATACATGCGTGTGGTTGACATACAACATATTTACATCATTTACCTTTATTTTCACGAAAAATAATATGTATTCTTAAAGAAGACTTCAAAACACATTGGGCAGACCTGACCCATATTCCACCTCCTCTCCCTCCTCATCACTCATTTTGGAGGGCTCCTGGTTGTCACTCTGCTGTACAGTACTTCACATTTGGACATCAAATGGCTGCAGTGGGACGGAGCGAGTGACTTACAACTGGCGTTCGTGAACGTTTACAAGTTGTACATTCAGATGGTCACAACTGCGTAACATATAACTTATGGCCCAACTTTTCACACGAGATCGATTGCTGGGCCTGATATAATGCAAGTGAGCTATTTTTCTCCTTAAAATAAGAGTTCAAGTTGACAATTTTCCCTTGTGAGAACAACCGGTGTTAGTTACGCTAATATTTTATTTGCAAAAACTTAAACTGGCATTTAAAATCACATTTACCACTGTGTCATTCCTTGCTGTATCAGAAAAAAAATCAGCCAGGAAAATATTTATAATAATAGTTATGACTTCACACAATGTTACAAAACTGACCCACAAGATTTAAATTTTTCCTACATAGATGTAATATAACAATTATGTGTCGTATGAGCTGGCATGTAGCAGAACTGCTAAAAGTGCTAGAAACCAATTTTTATCTTTTATAACATACCTTTCTAACTACTGTATGTATATTTCTTGACCTCACATAAATTTCCCCGATATTTTCCTGATTGTGATGACATAACGAGAAGTTTTTGGTGAATATGTGGGTAGTCATAATCAATGATTATTTGGTTGGACCATTATCTCTTCAGCACATCTCAATTGTTATTTGTACCATTGGTTCTAGGAACAGACTACATGAGCTGTTGCATGCCATACCACTTCTGGTGCACAGCCACATGTGGCTTCAGCATGATGAGGTACCACCCCACAATTTTCGTGGTGTATGCGACTACCTCAATTGGCTTTTTTCAGGAAGGTGAAAAGAAGGGAGAGGTGCAGATCACTTGGCCTGCATGATTCCCTGGCCCAACACCGTTCTACTTCTTCCTTGTGGGGTCATGCGAGTAGCCTGGTCTACATGATGCCAGTTGACACGGCAGAGGACCTAGTGGCAAGGATACAATCTGCCTGTGATACGATCTGAACTGATCCTGCTTGGTTCCAGAGAGTGCGACAGTCAACATTACTGCATTTCACCACATGCACCAAAGTGGTCATCACTTTGAGCACCTGTTGTGAGCTATGTCTGACAACCTAATAAATGTAGTAATGGTGTATCATGTAATAATCACAAGTAAAGCACATAAGACCCTAAATAAATAAAATGACACCCGTGCGCACAAACTATTTACTTTGCGTACCTCAAAGGCATTGGAAGACCACCCTTATTTGTGGGGCTGCTTCTCGCAAACAGAGTGGTTCCTGTGTTACGACAAGGTGACTTGTTTTTGTAAATTTGAACACGGTGATCACTTATCCGTCTTGTAATTTTAACAAATACTAAGAGCTACAACATTTACAATGCTGTGAGACTGCACTCTATATTTCATTACTGACTGGGGATGTTATTTACAATCACCTTTTCAGAGGATTATGATCATTTGTTAATACATTGTGCGAATGTTTTCTTTCATCTCTAAGATTCCAATATTTTTTAACTAAATGCTTGTTGTTTTCTTATTTGAGAGGGAATAACACCCATAATAACTCTGTATTACTAGTCATCATACATTCTTTCCTATCTGATTTTTAATGTGGAAGCCCCTCCCAAACATTTTAGCACACTTACGAGAACATGCTGTATGAATTGGCTTACTGCAACTGTACTATATTATATAATGCATTATTTTGTAACACATGTACCAAAACATACAACTAAAAATTTGGAACAATTTATAAAATACTGTATTACACACTGAAGAGCCAAAAAAAAAAACTGGTATAGGCGTGCATATGCAAATAACAGAGGTATGGAACCAATCAGAGTAACGCGATGCGGTCGGCAGCTAGATTGGTTACTGCTGCTACAATGGCAGGTTATCAAGATTTAAGTGAGTTTGAACGTGGTGTTATATTCGGCATACGAGAGATGGGACATAGAATCTCCAAGGTAGCGATAACATTTGGATGTTCGCGTACGACCATTTCAAGAGTGAACCGTGAATATCGGAAATCCGGTAAAACATCACATCTTCGACATCGCTGCGGCCGGAAAAAGATAGTGAAAGAAGGGACAAACAACGACAGACGAGAATCATTAAATGTGACAGACGTGCAACCCTTTCTCAAATTGGTGCAGATTGGATTTGTGGACTGCCCTGCAGGATTCATGGTGTGAATTGCCTCCTGCATACCTTCAGACATTAGTCGAGTCCATGCCATGTAGTCTTGCGGCACTTCTGCGTGCTCGGAGGGGCCCTACACGATATTAGACAGGTGTACCAGTTTTTTTGGCTCTTCAGTGTATATCAGTAAGACTTTAGCTGCCTCATCCCACATTTGAGTGGGAGACAGGAGTTGTGCACTGGCAGTAGATAATCTGGGGAATCTTTAACATAACTCTGTTCCTGCCCTTTTAGGACTTGAATATGGATCAGTCCCACTAAAAACGACTACAATAATAAAGTGTGGCCTCGAACAGCAATTTCAATTATTCATGGATTTATTTTTGTAGACACTATTGTCAACCATGGTACGGGGATTTTTTTGTGTGTAGTTTTCTGGTTTTATAAATATTGGCTTTTGTGGCTAGAGTTAGTGTGTGTATCACAATGCTGCCATTAAATCAACTTTTTTTGTTCCAGACAGTGTAAAGCAATAAATACTGCATGGCAGAGACCGGACAGGGGGTAGAGGACAGAGAGTCAGTAAACATTCTGTGTTTCACATTACGTGTGCCATTCTCTCCTCCTCACTCCCCTTTCACTGTAACTTCGGACCTCCCTTCCCTTTTTTGATTATCAAAACAGCCTGAAGTTGATTTTTCAATTGCTGACTGTTCACAGTGGATTCCATGCACACTTTGACACTGTAAGTACAAATATATTTTTGTTTGGCAAACTTCTGCCTTTTGAAGTGATTAATATATTTCACTTTAAAAACGTGTAATTCCTGAGGCATAGGCAAATAAAGACAATCATTAAAATTGGTTTATTTGCACTCGGGCTCTGTAGTTACGCATTATTTGGCAACAAAGTGGTATCTTATATGCCCCTAATGTCAGTTTATTCAGAAGAGATGTATTACTTGAAATAAAATTATATTTTAATAACACTTTCATTGATTTTTTTGCAAGAAGCCACTGAAAAATGAAAATATTCTTTGCACTCAGGGAAAACTTAAGTGCAGATGAATGTTAAAATTTTTTAGCAACATGGGAGATTAAATACGAGCTTCTGAGGTATGATTGTATTTGGAACACCTTTGCCTGTTGAATTAAACGGTTCCTTTAAAAATCAAATTGGTTTTGCCAGAGATGATTAAACACAAATTTCACTGTAAAAAAATACATTTTATATGCAATTTTTGATATGTCTTGTTTTGTAATCAAGTTTGATATCTTAATAAGAACAGATTGATTAGAAGATAATTTTTGTGAACATGTGTTTTGTACAGAATAACCTGAAATAACATTCAAAACACGTCAGCCAAGTTTTGGTAAATAGCAGCTAGCAGCATTACTGTTTTCTCACTGGTGTTATCAGCTTGAGTTGTTCACGGCCAAATTATGGTATACGGCCCGCAAATCAGCAATTCAGATAAGTAAAATTAAGGACTATTTCTTGCCTGAAAAGTTGTGTAACTTTACAAGTATGTGTCAATACTATTACTCTGATGAGTCCGATTTTTGTATGCTGATACACTATTTAGTAGGCATGTATAACCTATCTGTCTTTTTCCGGTAAGAACATGTATTATTCTACAATGGTTTTCTTAGTTGTGGTGTTTTTGAAAAATGAAACTCCGCAGCTGGCAAGGGATTACAGTATTTACCATTTTAAAGGTTCATGAGTTATATCATTCAGATGATAAATCTCAACACAGCTTAAATGCAGAACCACATTGTTAAAGTCTTTATTTATAGTTCTCTACTTCAATGCATGCATTTTTTTTTTTTCCCTCTAAATATACCGAAGTTTTGAGCATGTATTTCCACTAATGTTTGTGCTTACTTGGTAATTTATGCCCCAATATTAGTTGACATAATCTGTACAAACAAAGACAGTTAAATCATACTTGTTGATTTTCATATTCTATAGCCCACAACAATAATTTAATCATTTTAAACACTTTTCTTTATATACATGTACAGTTCTACTCAAACTATATAAAAAATCATAAAAATGCAAACAATTTTCTTTAACTGGTTGTGTAGATACTGAAGAAACTTATCTTTTGATTTTGTAGTATTCAAATTTTATAACTATAACTGATAAGCAAGTCATTGCCAAATAGCATTATCACACTTATTTTCAGAAGTTTACCTCAATGTCAAATTTGTAGCAATCTGGTGGTGTGATTGGACCGGCAGCTTTAAAGGTGACTGTTTTGACAGAAAACAACAGTGTTGCTACCACCAAAGCAGAGAAATTGATGGTGATTCCCTGTTCAAGCAAGAACTTCTGGATTGAAAACCTTCCTTTATCAGCTTTGCTTATGGTAATGCTTGTACAAGCTGGAAAAAAAAAAAAAAAAAGTACAATTCTCTTAAACACAAGTTGGAATTCTGTACCTTAAAACACTTTTTAAAAGAAAAAAAGGTTCACAAATACATACTCAGAAATTACCACGNAATAGCATTATCACACTTATTTTCAGAAGTTTACCTCAATGTCAAATTTGTAGCAATCTGGTGGTGTGATTGGACCAGCAGCTTTAAAGGTGACTGTTTTTACAGAAAACAACAGTGTTGCTACCACCAAAGCAGAGAAATTGATGGTGATTCCCTGTTCAAGCAAGAACTTCTGGATTGAAAACCTTCCTTTATCAGCTTTGCTTATGGTAATGCTTGTACAAGCTAGAAAAAAAAAAAAAAAAAGTACAATTCTCTTAAACACAAGTTGGAATTCTGTACCTTAAAACACTTTTTAAAAGAAAAAAAGGTTCACAAATACATACTCAGAAATTACCACGTAACATACACTGCTGATTGTGAAAATTGCATAACTACTGGAGCTAGGGCAAACTCTCATTACAGATTACTCAAGGGACATGGTACAAAATATAGAATTTTCAAAGCCATTTTCAACACTCAAGTATTTCGTCAGTCNCGTAACATACACTGCTGATTGTGAAAATTGCATAACTACTGGAGCTAGGGCAAACTCTCATTACAGATTACTCAAGTATTTCGTCAGGCNTATTTCGTCAGTCATTGCAGCCCAGCATCAAGCACGTATATTTCCATTGTGCAGCAATTGGATTACTCGCGTACAAATACACCAGTTTTCCCGCAGCAACGGGACGTCACACGGCTACTGTCTAACATGCTGGCTGAACTTCAAAAGATATACCACGCCCACCTATTTCCTTTAGCCTAATTGTGCTAGCATAGTTAAACTTATGTGCTCAGTGAGGTGGGACTGGTAAAAGAACACAAAGATGTCTGAGTGGTGCATAGCCATCTGTAGTTTAATGTATTATGCAGTGTAAAGTGAGACCACGTGTTTCAGTTCACTGAAGTCTATGCACAACACATTGTGTTGGTGTTTGTGCACGGACTCAAACAATTTAAATTAAAAGAACAACTTTCATTACAGTTATAACAGGGTCAGCTGTAATATAATTTTCTTAACAAAGAAGTGCACAAGTAAACCGAGTCATGTATCATTTGCTACTCCAACGAGTGTGCTCACCCCGTTTACTAATAAATATCGGAATCATGTTTCAATTAGCAAAGTTAAAGATCCTGTGTGTTTTCTCTTTGACTGCTAACGATATCTTAGATTCCCACGCACGTTTTGATACTGTCTATAATGAGTGGCAAACTTCTACTTCTCACGTTAGCATATCATGGTAATTAATAATATTTCTTGTCGAGTATGGTTCGTTAAAATTGCTAGTAATTCCTCAGTGTTCACTATGGATGTACAGTAAACTCCAGATGTTCCAGGGCAATGACTGGCTAAGGGTTCACAGATAACCATTATTCACGGTTAAAGCAATTTGGGGGGGGGGAGAATGTTTACTTTAGGCCTACATACTGTACATGTAGTTTATGTAAATAAATAATATAGTGAAACAAGAATTCAATTTTTTGACAGTCAGGGTGTGGCAACATCATAAATGATTTAAACATCACATACACAAATTTCTGTATAAGCTGATGCGTGAACGATTGAAAAAAAAATTTCACTTTGGCTATTTTGTTTGACAGCCTTCATTTGCACAACAGACATAGGAGAAATATGACGGCAAGAAGGAGATTGTAGACAAAATGTCTATGTATTTTATTTTATATTGTTATAAAACAGCTGTTATTAGTGTAACAAATTAAACTTTGCTCTAGAAAAATGTGTAGGTGTTTAAACAAAATAGAACACCGTATGCAATAGTTTAACTTTGTTTGTCTCTTCATAGGTCGAAGCTAGTGCTTGCTGCTAAGATCGCCACGTGCATGCTTCATATTAATTAAAGAAACCACACATCTTTGCAGAGTATTTTTCCAATATTTTTACATTAATTGGATGTCCTATATTTCAAACTGGAGTTGTTTTGGGACCGCACAAGATGAAAAATTTACTTTTAAAAGGACATGATATATATACTTTTGTGACACAGCAGCGAAATAGGAGACTGTGCTGCCATCTGTTGGCCAGTGACCGCGGCTCGCTTTGGAAACTACGCCCCCATGAAATGACTCTTTTTCATGTGTAAAATGCAAATAATCAAACCAATTCTCAGAGTTTTAAATTTTCTGTGAGCTCTATAAATATTTTAACGTAACACATTTCCATGTGAAGCGATTCTGCTTGCTAATAATTTGGATTTACCTGCAATCGACAAGCCTTTCTAAGGCCGGCTTGCCATTTTGTTGTTTTGTCCTGACTCCCTTCCCACTTCAGCAACAAAGAGAAATTATTATTATTATTTATTAAAACCATACGTTGTTTGTGATGGAACCATTTTTGCAGCAAATAATATTTATGTTAATGTGATATTTAACCATCCAGTCGCACTTGGTGGCATGGTTAATTTATAAATAGCCTCTATGTGCATGAACTAATGTAAACTACACGACTTCACCTTTTTGATGAGCAGATGCAAGTTGTAATCATGAAATACTTCCTTGAATGAAAATGTGCTGTCTGTCAATTTACTCCAATTCCTAATACTTACTTCCAAGTTTTACATATATTCATTGTTAAAAAGTGTGCAAATATAGTACCTAAACACTTTTAATATTAAAATTAATCAGTACCGCGTCACTCGACTGCAGCCAGGTAATTAACAGCGTGCGCATGGGTTATTTAAAACAGCGGCACGCGACTGGCGCAGCTGTTCAATATTTTACTTTGAACTGGCGGCTCCACGGTTAAGCCATAACCCTATTAAGCCACCCCCCCGGTAAATCGGGAGTTTACTGTATTAGTGAAATGTTATGTTCATTGTTCTTGGTGATAAAGATATGAAACAGAAAAAAATCCAGGGGTGACCTGGCCAGGGATTGAACCCGATTCGCATTGGTGGCAGGCAAGCAGTCTAACCACTCAGCCACTGCGACCCCGTGACTTTGTAATTACTCTCATAACAAATCATGTAATGTGTGTCTTAAATAACCAACACCTATGTACGTATTATATGTTAACAGTGTGCATTTGTCAAGACATACGATTAACACACTTACAAAGTTCCCGGCTAAGCCAGACCTGGCCTATTCACCACCCCTCCAAGCACCAACTACGATGCAGATATTCCTGGAACCCCCATACACACAAGGACAGTGTGCCCCACAGCCACATAACATGGGGCAATAGTTAAATGGGCAGATCAAGTGACCTTCCCTCTACATTGTATTTAAGCATAACCACTCAAAGATGGATCACCATGAATCCTCAGTGCCATAACATCTCCTACCTCAGCCAAGCATAAGCTGGGTGGCAGCACCCATTTAACACCATTTGACAGTTAGAAATACCACAAGCAGGGAACATGTCTGGTTAACATGCATGCCACAGAAGGAGTGGTAGCTCTTGCTGCTGTCCATGAATAACCTCCTGAACAATCTGTACAACATGCGGCCAGGCATTAATTACCTACTGTTATATATCAGGACAGCAATGAAGTAAGATCAACATCACCGGTTGCTGGTGAGAGACCACTCACTTCATAGCAGTCAGGATCATGGGATTCAACAGCACCCCAAACAATAACACCAGGCCAGTATGACTAAGTCAAATACATACTTTCATGTGTTAATCACCACAGAGTCTTCAAACACAAACGCAACCATCTTGATTCAATTAGTTAAAGCAAGAGTTGTCCAAAAATATTTATTATTACTGATAATATGCATGAACATCTGTATTTGAGTTCACACTTCACACTGCAGTCGGAGGTATTTGTGGTTGAGGATTAACAAAAGTCACAACAACAGGTAATTAGCACACCTTTTCATGTTACTGGTAGACATCATCTGACTAGTAACAGTTTTCCATTCCTCTGCTAACACAACTAATATGGCTATGCAATGTGTGATGGCCAGCAGCAGAAGTGTGTGTACTCCCTTGCAGTGGTGCAATTTTGGAAATCATGTTCTATACTGTCTATGTGTACAACCCTCGGCTGTTACAAAAACCATCTACACATCATTGTACTGGTGGCTCAACTTGCATGTGTGGCAAGCTGGTGGTAATATCACAGCTTCTATCATCCCAACAATTATGCCATGCTGAAAGTCTGCTAATTGTTAGGTCACTGATGGGGCGTCGTGTGACACAAACATTCATCAACACAAATAATGCCTTTTACTGCTCATAACCTCTCTAATGTGCAATTATTTTTACCCTAGCATGAACAGATGCTGCACAACTACATGAGCCATTACATAAGTGTAACTAACTGAAAGCATCAACACTAAATAACTATTCTTAACCTGAAATCGCAACCCTGGTTCTTACTGGAGTGGCAGTTTTCACAAACAGCAGCATAATATAGAAAATATTTAATGCAACCACAAATATTGTAAGAATATGCACTTTAGAAATGTCAGTGTCAGCCATTTTGATAGGAAGCTCTGCTGTAATCAAAAACTCATGAAAAATATGTCCAAAACACACTGAGTGGAAAAATAATGGTAGACTAGCCCAACTTGAAAAAATTGATAAATTTCACTTCTAAAAGTAACATAATCATGGCTAAACAACTATTAACCTAGAAGAAATATATGATAATTTACCTTCAACTATTTCACTATTGAATATATAACTTTCGTTGAATCCATATATTATGCCTTCTTTGTAATTGCGGAGACAGAGTACAGGTGGAGCCATAGAATTATCCTCTTCAGTAAAAGAATATGAACCAACTGCATTCTCAATATCTGAATACTGCAAACAAAGCCAAGTGTTACGATATACACCAAAATCTCAAGATTTTGCTGCATCCAAATTTTACAGCCAGCTATCATTATGAAAGACATAACTTTGCAAGGTTAGTTAGACACAAAAAATATTAAACATAAAAAAAGAAAATTTACAAAACATTTTAACGAATGACACAAAAATTACTCTTTAGATCAGACGTCACTTCAACATCTACACACCATCAACTATTATATAATCAATTACAATAATTGCCAGTGAGTACAATAAACAAGCAAAAATAAAAACATTATTTTCTTAATTACATATCATAAATGCTGACTATGCTAATGTATAAGGCACAGAACATCTTGGCCGCTCAAGGACAGTCGATCAGCAGCGTTCCTCACACTAGCTGGTGCCAGTAGCCTATCACGGCTGTGCGCTGTTGTCTAGTTTGAAGTGCTACAGTGGCAGCAGAAAATAGAGCAAAATGTTTCACAGTTGCGCTCATAAAATCGTTGTGAAAAATTTATCAAAATTCAGTCACTTTTTGCAAGAGGCTCATTTTGCTGAACTAGTAGGTGAAAAACCCAAGTCTGTCTCTTTATCTATTCATGTTTTACGTTATCAAGGACATGCATGAGACTTGGCACAAACTCACATCTATTTTCCAGAAAAGAGAATATTATTAGTTCTGAGGGGAAACCATATTCCGTAGACATATTGAATGTTTCCACCGTGCTTTATAAGAAGACAATAGCAAAGTCTTTACTTGTGCTTAGTTGACACAAGATAATACGTAGCGCAACAGCTGCTTCACAGTACACACCAAGTGTTGGTGTCTGCTCTAGCATGCATCTGCAGTGGCCAGTACAGCGATGGGCTTTGAACAATCCTGGCTGTTTTTCATTTGCGCGTGTACTAAGTTTTTGTTGAAATTATGGTGCTAAGTAAACCTTGTATAGTTATAAAAGGGAAGTTGTTCACAAACAAAGTCAATCTATAATCTTTAGTGTGCTTTCTGTTTTTACTAAATTGTCAAACAAATAATTTCTCAAAAGTATACATTTAAAATTAATTAACAGTTTGACAGCAAGAGCGAGCAATGTTGGTGAACGTACAGTACGACGGATATGCATAGGAGAGAGAAACATTGCTTCAACGCCAACAGAAACATTTGAGTTCACCTTGACAAAAATTGTCAGGAAATGAGTTACATTTTGATGATTTCAACAGAGAAAGTCTTCGGAGATTGACTTTCGAATTTTACGATAAGGGAGGAAATTTCTGCAAACAAAAAATTGCAGTTAGGCGTGAGAAAATTGGTTATACTGTTTCAACGAGTTCCATAGTAAGATTTTGAAAGTGTCTGTTTTTTTTTATAAGAAATCAAATGACTGGCGGAATTTTGTAATGGAAAGGAATAACGTTAAAACTGCACAGACAGGAAGAGGAGCTTGTGCTGCCATTACAAGTTACAGCAAAAAGATGAAATACTTTTCTATGATGTCAGTAAATAAAAATTATAACATATATGCCTACATTTAACAGATATTGACAATATTTAAATTTAAGTGTCAGGATGTTTTTACTACGAACGTAAAAATTAAGCAGTTTGCCTACTCTGGCAGTTTCCTAATATACACTGAAGAGCCAAAAAACTGGTATAGGCATGTGTATGCAAATAACAGAGGTATGGAACCAATCAGAGTAACGCAATGCGGTCGGCAGCTAGATCGGTTACTGCTGCTACAATGGCAGGTTATCAAGACTTAAGTGACTTTTAACGTGGTGTTATAGTCGGCGCAATAGAGATGGGACATAGAATCTCCGAGGTAGCGATAACATTTGGATGTTCTCGTACGACCATTTCACGAGCGTACCGTGAATATCGGGAATCTGGTAAAACATCACATCTTCGACATCGCTGCGGTCGGAAAAAGATCGTGAAAGAACCGGGGCAAACGACGACTGTTGAGAATCATTAAACGTGACAGACGTGCAACCCTTTCTCAAATTGGCGCAGATTAGATTTGTGGACTGNTTCAGTGTATATCTAAACTTCCAAATATATTGAGTTGTGCTTTACAAATTTGTATTTCTACTATATTCAAATGTTTCTCTTTGCATACAGAATTGTAATTTATATTACTACAACTGATATTACATGACACCCATTTTATGACATGATGGGTGCTTGATAAATGTGGCAACAGGACTTGATAATGCTGATAGGATAATACTCAGCGGCCAAGAAGTTCTGTACCTGGTATAAAATATTTTTCAAGACTTACGATATTCCTTCACTTTCACGTTGTAAATTTTTGTTTCATTTAAATTATAAAAAAGAAACCCGCTTTTTGTATTTGGTGCTTACATGACTGCTTTCTTGTTAATTCTGTGTGTGCATGAAATAGTAGTAATCAATCATAGCAGCAAGCAGCTAGACTCGTACGAGTGTGCCAGTCTTCAGTTTGTATTATTACACAGACATAACTCAAAACAAACTCTTCTGTCTACAATACAACTTATGATGCTGCTGATGTTTTCAATCATTGGCAAACTCCAGCTGACTTATGTGGAGTGGCTGCACACAAAGCATTTGGTCCTCCAGGCCGGATATGAATCTGGCATTACGAAAGTGGTAGTAATAGTCCCAGTTGCGAAGTAACTTANCATTTGGTCCTCCAGGCCGGATATGAATCTGGCATTACGAAAGTGGTAGTAATAGTCCCAGTTGCGAAGTAACTTATAAATGTTGGACTCTCAATATTACATTGTTTGATATTTATTTACACAATTTGGTGGCTCAAGTATATAGGACAGTTATTCATCATTATTATTACAAATATTACAATAAACACTACAGGAATGCTATGTGACCATTTTTTTGTTGTTTGAAAGTTCTTTGTTCCTTTATTCACTCAGTTCTATTCTGCATGGTTAGGTGCCATTCAGCAGTTCATTCCGTTCCATTTATTTCATTCCATCTGGTTTGACTGTGTACCTGTTTCAGTTCATTTGAGTTCTTAACTAAGTTAGAATAAACAAACACTCTGTCAATCATGTTGACAACAGACAGAGAGGTGTTGTCGATGTGATTGACAAGAACGGAACAGAGAATTAAACATAGCAACATGTCATGACTTCTTGTCAGTGTGGCGAACTTACGAAGTGGACAATCTGCAGCCTGAAGTTGCATGCAAGAGCAAAGCAATGTTCGACAAGGGCAGTCATTCCAGCCATCTTGTCACCACAGAAGAATGTTATTTTACCATTATGGTGGCAGTTGAGCAGATCAAGAAGTAAGCCAACTCAACCCCTGCAACCCCTTCTAGTTCCTCATCATGCTCAAGAGATTCAAAGTGGTGTTGCCCATGATAAAACTGCCCACTTTCAGTATAGGTCCCAAAGCCTGGTTGAACTTATAAAATTTATTTACAGCCTTTGTGATAGATCACACAACGTTGATTGACCAATGTTGATCAGCTTACATATTGTTACATAATNTTTATTTACAGCCTTTGTGATAGATCACACAACGTTGATTGACCAATGTTGATCAGCTTACATATTGTTACATAACGCCTGAGGGGCGTATCTGAGTTTGTGAGGGATGGAGGTTTTAATAAAAATAAAAGAACTAAATTCTATTTCTAATTTATTCACACAGCTATTATTTACAGCATTACACTATCTATCTCCATACTTACTCTTTTTATTTCTAAGTGAGCGCAATATTTAATGTCTATTTCAACTCTAATTAATGCCTTTTTCAATGTGTCTGTTTTGTTATAGTCAATTAACTCATACTCATTATTAACACATGTTCAGTCTGTCTGTTGCCATCATTTGTAATATCTTTCACTCGCACATCTAGTCCAATAGTCCAGCCTGCTAGCCGCACTCTTCACTGCTTGATACTTGCAGTCGCAGATTTCCCTTCCGAAAGTCACTTCTCTCGCTGCTTGCTGTCTATCGCTGAAACTCAGCCACTCAGCCATTCAACAACTCTCGGCCCAGAGGTCCATCGGACTATTTATACTCTACTGGCATTGACCTGGAAAGTTCGACGCACCCCGAGTCACACTTAGATAAACAAGGTCAGTAAACCACTAGAAAATTCTTCAGATAAATACAGAAACTCAATACAACCGTGTCAGCAGTGTGCGCTGCAAAAAGGATTAGTGTGTCAGCTAGCTTTTTGTAATAGATACGCAGTTCCTGGGTATTGCTCCCTTGTCATTCAAATCATTCTCTTGAGTTGCCGCCGCCATCATATAACTGCTCTGTCCTTCACTTCCACTCGCGCGGAACAAAGCGAGCACGTAACAACATGAAGCGTTGTCAATAATCCAGTCACTTCCACTTACCACTTACTGGCGAAAACTCGGAAGTGTTATGGTCACTGCTCACCAAGAGATAAGACAACAAGAGGGTTATTACGTGTCTACATCTGGATGCGCTACTGTGCCAGTTGATAATACTCTCTCTCTTCACTCATTCCTGTTTACTATCAATGAGTAGATATTAGCTCTCAAGGCTCTGAAAGCAGCAGTAGAACACTGGGACATAATACTGTTGTACATTAAATGTCTGGACTTCCAGCTTCACAACTTCACAAACAGTGGGATTTGTCTCTCTGGGAAGCTGGGTTCCTGATCGAGTCAGTTTATCAACTTCCTGGAAACCTATTGCCATTTGTTGCGAGACTCTGCCCCCCGTTAAGGCTGCTCCAGCAAAGTTGTCTCCATTCAAGAGTGGTCGTACCATCAGTCACATAACCTTTTATGTTGTCCACACCATGCCAGAGCCCTTCAAGTGTATTTTGTGCAGTGATTATCATTACCTTTTAAAGTGCAGATAGATCTTGCAAAATAATCACAAGGAATGCTATCTTCTGCATGAATTGTGCACCTCAAAGGGTCGTTTTTGTACATGCCACACTTGACATCACTCACTTATTCATTATAAAAATTCAGATACAGAAATGCGAGAGAAGAATGTTAATTCTCCTGATTCGGGTCTTGTACCAGACGCATCTTCTGGTGAAGGCCAGGTGGTGACTGATCACCAGTTGACCTCCCTAACTGCAATGCGACCAGCTTCAATGACTGTGTTGTTTCTACTGTGGTTGTTGACATTAAGGATTCTACATGATCTAACCAAAGGGTCTGAGTGTTGCTAGATTCTGCTGCTAAAGCCAGTTTTATCACAGAGCAATAAGCGAAGCAGCTGGGCTTACTTAACGAGGTTACCATACTAGTACAGGGTCTCTCACATGCTACTGTCAACACTGCCAAGCATGTGATTTCATGCAGTGTGAAACCATGTACTAAGAATAAAAGGTTCTCAGAGGTTGAAGACCTTCCAAAAAAAAAATACTTTTGTGTTCCCAGAAGATAAAACTTGAGAGCAGGAATATAGCAAGACTGTTAGCCGGGATGACAGCGGCCGTTATGTAGTTGCCTTGCTATTTGCCAAACACAACTTAGAACTTGGTGAATCCAGTACCAGGGCAGTGTGTTATATTAGGAGCATAGAACGTAAGATGCAGTGTAAACCCCAAATTAAGCAAATGTATATACAATTCATGGCTAGTGAACATATGGAAGTGATTCACAGCCCACAATAATGTACTGTTAACTGGGCCACAAATAAAGAATGATCTGCATGGCATTTTGCTATGCTTTAGATGTGACAACGTAGTATTCATCAAAGACATTAAACAAATATATTAGCAGACTGAAGTAATACCAGAACACCAAGACCATCAGAGAATTGTCTGGAGGAAGTCTGTAGATCAACTGATCTAAGGCCACCAGTTTAAGACTCTCACTTATGGAGTCTTGCTGCACCATTCCTTTCCTTGCGCACCCTTCATCAACTGGGGCAAATGAAGAAAGTGTCTCTTCTCTCGCTACACAGCTTCTTTATAGAGACTACTGTATGTGGACGGTTTAGTCTCAGGTGCTTCAAGCATTTAAGATGCCAAAGCACTACAGCATAATGGAGTTGTTGCTATTAGGGAAGTTTGAGCTTCAGAAATTGATGAGCAACAATCCTAATCTACCAACTTGGTTGTCACATAAAGAGGTGTAATAACTTACCTCACTGTTATTTGATTGAACAACTGCTGCGTGTGTGTCTGTATTGAGTCTTCAGTGGCAACCACAGTGTGATGCATTTACCTATAAGGTGCAAACAACCACCACTGGCCCTTCCAAAAGATCCATTCTGTCCGAGTTGGCCTGGGTGTTTGATCCATAAGGGTTGCTTTCACCTATAACCTTCTTTGCAAAATGGTTCATCCAACAGCTGTGGCTTTTGGGTCTAGACTGGGATACTGTGCCTCCTGATGATTTCGTAGCCAAATTCCAGATGGCAATCAATACGCTACCTGACATCTCCATACCCTGCCAAATAACATCAGCTGATGCCTCTAGTTTTGAAATTCATTGCTTTTGTGATGCCAGTGAATGTGGGCATACTTCTATGGTATAATGTTGTGCAGTAACTGCTGTTGAAGTCATTGTAAATTTGGTGATGGCCAGATCCAGAGTTGCACTGTTGAAGAGGATTTCAGTTCCAAGACTAGAATTGTGTGGGGTGGTAGTGCTATTCTAAACATTTTTTGTTTGCTCTTGCCAGCTTCAAGATTTCTGCTTCTGGTGTTTTTGCAAGGTCAGATTCCACGGTGGCACTTACTTAGCTTCCTCCCCACATCAATGGAAGACTTTCATTCTCCTCTCCCCACTCTCTCCATCAGAAAAAACTAAAGCCCTAATCCTGTGGGTCATAAAGATTTAAAAGGACTCATTAAGTCACAATCTTCATGCAATCCAGCATCAAGAAAGTCTATCCCAAAAAATTTTAAAACTGTCTCTATTTGTAGATTCAACTAGAGTTCTCAGTGTGGGTGGTCAATTGAGAAATGCCACCATCAACTTTGATCACAAACACCCAGTTATTTTACTTTTACTGACTGATAGAATTGATTATTCTTCACTTTCATGCACTAAACCAACACAATGGTCTTCAGACCTTGCAGAGTAATCTGCGACAGAATTATTTGATAATGGCTGACAACCAAGCCATTAGACATTTCAGCAAATGATATTGCTACTTTTGTGCCAGACCAACTGATGTAGTTCAGTCCATGAGTGACCTTTCAGCAGTGCATGCCAGCCAGGTCAAGCCATAATGCAAGGAGCAAAGGTTCACAAAGCCTATATTTGCCTTTTCGTGTCTCTTGGAACATGAGCGCTTCACCTGGTATTTGTGTGTGGTCTCTCCCCTGAAGCATTCATTGCTGCCTACCACTAGTTTTTTGCCCATCAAGAAAGGTTTCCCTGACTCTACAGTGACTGTGGTAACAATTATGTAAGAGAACATAATCATCTGAAGGAGCTAAATCAGTCGATATCTTCTGCGCCATACCAGAAGGTAGTCCATGATGCATTCACACCTTTGAGCATCACATAGCAATTCAACCCTCATGGTGCACCACAATTTGGAGGTATGTGGGAAGTAGGAGTGAAGTCTGTGAAAATGCATCTTGGCCAAATGATTGGGTAGAGTTACTCTCGCATGAAGAGATGAACACTGCATTGGTGCACATCAAGGACAAAGACGTTCTCAATTGTTGGCAAACTCCAGTGGACTTAAACGGAGTAATTGCATATGATATACCCACTCTAAACTTCTAAGTTCTGCAACTATAATTGGATGGCAAATTTACGATGGGATGCAAACATAAATAAATTATACAATTACTTGCAGATGTTTGGACATATACAGAAATATGGAATGCTCTTCTGTATGGTTTTTCTCATTCTGGTAGAATTGTACACTAAAAACACAGCTGGAAAATGTATTATTTTTGTGAAAAAATTACCAGAATCTTTTCAATCAGAGCAGAAAGCCAGGAATGCACATTCTCTCAATAACATGTGAGCAAGGAAGCTCTTGTCTAACTAAAAATAAATAGGTTTTTACATTATCATAATTGTAAGTAACAAACGAGTATCAACGAAAAAAGTACCTAAGTTGGTTCAGAGGTTTGTTAACAGACCCCAATCTTTGGTGATGGGAGGTTGATTCAATCCATCCCAACCTCCAGTGGGCAATAATTTTTTTGGATGGGGGTTCTTATGTGAGGAATGCGAATACAACCGTGTACAGATTTTCTCCAGGTACTCCTGTTTCCTCATCTTCATTCCACCACAGCTCCAACCATATCTCACATCACCTCATCCATTATCAGGCTGGCCAAAATGACAATTTGTCCATTGGGCAACCAGATTCAATTGACACCAGCCTTCTGTCATCCATACCGACGATCCTGCCTTCAGACAGATACACAAATATTCATTAGTAGGGTTGTCCATTCCTATCTTGAAACGTTCAACTGTCTTCATGATACTGACCATGTGCACAGCAGTTTCCACAGATGACTCACATAATCAACTATACTACTGCACTACTCCTTCACTCACCCTGCACTTGTCGTGAAGATCTTAAGGCAAAACCAGCTGCTACACCAGAGCCCACAAAACTTAACGTTATAATTAAATTGTGATGAAATCTCACTTTTCTTGTAAGAGGATTTCAAAATAATATTTCCCCAGCATATGGTATGCCATTTTACAGTATCAAAATTTCCAAGCAAATTTGCCTATAAAATCGTAGACTAATACTATAAAATTTCTTAAGCTTTTCCCAAAAGTATTCACATATAAAGCAATATGTGATTATATTCTGTGATGATGACTACAACACAACTGTGGTCTATACTGACTTGAGAGGCAATAATGTGATTCACTGTACACAATCTACAATATACCTTGCAAACGCATACAGCAGTAATTTTTACATTATTGGTCTTTTCACAGATGGTAATGTATAACCAATACTTTCNACCTTGCAAACGCATACAGCAGTAATTTTTACATTATTGGTCTTTTCACAGATGGTAATGTATAACCAATACTTTCAGATAGCTTTAAACTGAGTTAACACCCCTTGTTTGATAAGACCTGATATAATAATTTATACTAAAGAGCTGTTTAGTTGCAACTATGTTAATAGTAAAAGAAAGTGTTCACTATGAGATTGTCAGCATGTTTCTACAAAGTTGGCTTTCTGCTAGTCAATCTATTTCACGTGAGTAATTATAATTTCACAAATTACAAATCCATATTTCTTATTGATAATAGTAAAGAACCCTTCAGCAGTTTTTAAGGTTTCATATGGCACTACTTGGGCCTTATTTGCTGAGTCATATGCACTTTATTTTTATGAAAAGTGTTTAATTTGATCTCGGAGAGTCTGAGGGACTTAGCGAGGGGGTGAAGGTGTTGGGAAGGAACAGTACATGTTAGGTTGGTCGAGAATGACATGAAGTTATACAGAAACTATGAATATAACACAAGTTTTGAGGATGGAAATGGGTGCCAATCTATCTATCTTCGGGTAGGCACGGAGTCTTTATTCTCAGGATCATGGTCAAACATCTGAATCATGAAGTCCCTCTCAGGCATTTTGAATGACAAGTGTTCTGAGGTGCTGGAACCCCCAAACATTCCTGCAGATGTACCACAAGTGCACTTGAGCCACCTGTACAATGTATACTTAGCTAGTTCCCCTGGTGTGGTCCATGGTTCAAACCATCAAAAGTCATAGAAATAACAACACACACAAGTAGACCGGTTGTGGTTGAATTTTGTAAGTCGAAAGAGTTACATTTAAAATCAAACAAATAAGTAGGACAGAGCAGGCATCGCACACGAAACCTGCCAGCGGTCGAAACTTCAAAATATCTATATAGCGTAACAATAGATCAGGTTCTCTGTGAAAAACCTCTGGGGCGGTGAGTCCAGTGACTGCAAGATGGAAAGCAAACGCACGTTCTGAGAGAATAAAGAGGCTATTGAAACTAAAAGGTGGCAATAGCAAGTAATGTCAGTTATTATTGTGATGTGAAAATGTATACACATACCACCAACAATGCCAAATAGGACCTGCTCATATCAATGCTGGACATTGTTTCCTCCTACATCCAAGCATGCTTGTGTTTTTCCAAATTCTGGAATACTTTTCACAAAGTGTAGACAATAACGGCTTGAATCTCTTGGCATATAGCATCTTTGAGTCGTTTGATTGTGTGGGGTTAATTTTTATACACTTTACCATTCAATAGGCCCTGAAAAATAAAGTCAGCAGGCATAAGATTGGGAAGTCTGAGTGTCCATGGTTTTTTTTAAGGTTATCCTGTTTCCAAGAAAACTTTAAATTTCTCGCATACTGATATTTGAAGTGTGAAATGTTGCACCATATTGTTGATCATATTCATTAATTTGATATCATTTGTTAACTGACTGGCAAATTGATCAAATATTTGCATTAAGACTACAGTAGTGTTGTCTCATCAAAAAAATAGAGCCTATTGATTTGCCTATGAGGCATTCCACACAACATGCTGACTTTTTATGAATGCAGAGGCTCTTAATGCAAAATATGATGATTTTATGTTGCCAGCATGCATGTTTTGAGAGTTTATAAATCAGCTTAGATGAAACCATGCATCTGTAAACCAAGTGACGTCTAAAATTCGAAGATTCTGAATATGAAAATCTTTAAACCATAAACAAAACTGAACACATTCATCGTGGTCCATTGGAAGCTATTCTTGAACATGTGACACATGGTATGCACATAGTTTTGCTTTTCCTTCGACACATGAAATATGGGAGATTAGTCTCTTGGTAAAGTCTATGTAGTGATTTTGATGGTGACACTAGTAATGACTTCTTTACATCATGTATTGTTTCTTCGGACACTTTGTGGCCTCCTGCATGTTGTGTGCAAAGGCTTCCTGTTGTCTGCAATATTTTACCTCTTTCTGGATGCAACACTTTGATGATGCATGTCTTTCACAGAATTCAGTTTGGAATATAATTTGGCAAGCTTTAAATGCACCTGTTTGCCAGTATTTACGAATGAGGAGTGCATGCTCTTTGATNGAATATAATTTGGCAAGCTTTAAATGCACCTGTTTGCCAGTATTTACGAATGAGGAGTGCATGCTCTTTGATTGCATACGTTGTTACTCCTGCAACATTCGACTCGACTGCAGAGATGCGGAAACAAGGAACAAAGGCAAATAAAAGTCACTGGATGAGTACATTTGTTGCACAGGCTCCACNACTGCAGAGATGCGGAAACAAGGAACAAAGGCAAATAAAAGTCACTGGATGAGTACATTTGTTGCACAGGCTCCACGATGTTTTACATCATTCACGGTATGTGTACATACATTTTCATGCCATTATCATACTATAACATACATTTTTAAAGACAATAGTTTGGAGCCTCTAGCCAAAGAATTACATTGTACATGCTCCCAGCAACACTTGCATAATGTTACATTGCCCTTTACTCCTGAAAGACCCAATGTACACACATGCTCACACACCTTAAATATGCTTACCTAATTCCCATGCATGTAAAATTTGAGAAGAGAATGCAACACGAGGAAAACAACTCTGCACTAAAATTTCAACCTACTTAACTGGCGCAAATCAGCTATTTTAAAGGTAACGCCATAAATTGATGATTAAAACTTACCCCTGCAATTGCATAATCTATTGTAGCAAAAAATTCATCTTGTCTGTACAAAGCCAATGCCCCCACTGCTGGTGGATAAGCATTCACTTCTCTTGTCGCATCCCAGCCTTTTAGGAACAAGTGAGAAAATGCTATCCTATTGTCCCATGTGTAGTTTACATGGTTGTACCTGCTGTGTGCAAACAAACACAGCTGAAACAAAGAGAACACTTTTAAGGAACATACTATATATAAAAATCAAGCATTTAAAGACTTTAAGACAACAATGTTTTGATAATATAACTATCTAGCAGAAAGATCTAGGCAAGAGGAAATTGAAAAAAAAATGAGTTGATTACAATAAGAAAATGAGAAAATTTTCACACAGTATTAAAACACAAAAAAAAAAAAAAAAAAAAAAAGTTCAAACATTTTAAAAATATTTACAGTTCTCCAGAAATATTGCCTAATTTTTTTTTACTCCAGAAGCCATTAATACATAACATATCAAAACAAAAACACAGCAAGGAGCATGTCAACTTTAAATACAGTAGAGCCAAGATTACAAAAATACTTATTAAAATGCCAAAAGGTAGGACAATAAACTTTACACTTCTTAGAGTTTTGTAACAATCGCCAACACACAAAATACAAATTATACTACAGACTATCATCAAGGATTCATTTATAGAAAATAAGACATGGGTAAGTAGTATCTTCTTGATTTGGACTATGAATGTACTTTTTTGTACATAGCTCATTTTTTTGTGGTAAGGAATTGAAAAAAAATTATTATAAGCATAGCAGAAAATGTACAGTTTTGAAAGAAGGGAGAGAGGGAGAGGAAGAATTTTGATATATGCTGGTTGGTGACGGCTGTTTTTGATTTTGTAGTTATGCACATTAATGCTTCAAATAAAAAGTATTAGTGTTGTTTGCTAAATAGGAAAGAGCTTCATATAGGCATTTTCTTGAAACAAAGAGGAGCCCTTCATATTTGAAAGATTGCCTGCAAGATGATTCTAACAGCTTTCTTCTGAATACTGAGCACCTCTTGGAAATGGTGGATTCTCCCCTAAAAAATTACCTCGTAGCTCGTTATGGAACGGAAATAGGTAAACTAATTTAGGTTTATGTTTTTAAAATAAGGGTAGTAGATATCCAAGAGAAAAGCAGGCAGCACATCGTTTTGATACGTTACATTGCCGGGCAATAAAAATAGCACACACAGAAGGATGCATGGGATAGTACAGAAATTTCATTGAGATAGTGCGCCTTACGTCTTTGGTATTTAAACTCTCAGAGGTGGCTTTCTCTATGCTCGGCTCTCCTCCAGTTTCCTCCCCTGATTGCCCTCCCTTGTGCATCATCATTTTTTTGGTAAAGTGAGCAAGTTAACATAAGTCGTTGCACACTCTGTGCCGGCCTTATTCTTAATTCTACGCCTAGCCTATGACTATTCCTCGTCAAGTTGTCGCTTGCTGGAGCTGCGAGAAAATTTGCGATATGTCAAATTGTCAATTTACCTATCCTTGGGACGTGAATGCATATGAGGCACTTAAAACTTGTTTCGTTGCGTGTGCTGCCGTAATGTGGAGGAACATGAAACAGTGAGTTGTGGACGCAGTTTTGTCTTTTGGGTCTGTTTGAGTGTTTTTAATAATTGTGTGGTGTAACTTTGTGTAGTGTTGGGTATGCAGTGAGTTGGTCTTTTTCTAAATTGCGGTTTTGGTTTTGGTTCAACTAAATTCTAGCTTTGCTGCGTGCTTCAGTTTGTTTTAACGTGTAGTGTTTAATGTTGTCTGCTGCCCAAGTTTACCTTAAAGATTAATAGTTTTGCTGCGAGTCCATGACTCGCGTGTTGGGCGTAAATAAGTAACCTTTTAGACATGGTTGTCTTTTTTCTTTTAATAAATTGGAGCTTTAATTGGTCTTTGGGCTGCCACCAGTGATGTTCCATTTTTAAGTGAATTTTATTACAGTTTTTTATAATGTATTTTTAATAAACAAGGCTTTACTGGGCTTCTTATTCTTCGGCTGCCCTCCTTTGGTTAAATGCTCCATTAATAATCTCTAGTCAACTTTATTGGTATTTGAACTATTAAAAAATATTGTCTATAATTATAATCAACTATTCAATGTACATTTGATAACATCAATTTTGAGAGAGGAGCTTGTGTAATATTAGACAAATTTAAGATGCATATAATAATCACAATACAGTGAAATCTCAATAACTCAGACCTTAATATCCCAGATTTAGGATAGTTCAGAAGGGGTCAGCGAAGTTTATAAATGTAATGCAAAAAGAAACACTTTTCATTTAGCAAACTACTGATGCTCAGGAATATACATTTGATGTATTTTCTTACATATTTCAAACGTGTGCACATCTTCATAAGCAAAATCTGTATGGAATGTAATGGGAGAAGTCTTTGCTAAAACAAAGCAGCTGGCCGGCGGCAACGTGGCAATGTAGCCTGCCTCTAACTGGGGCGCGTACCTCCCATCCCCACCACCTGGCAAGGTAGCTGTGCACAAGTCAGAATAATCATGTCATGCCATGCTGCTCGCCCAAACCATTGCTTGTTAAGGACATTCACAATTGTACTCTTCTGAATAGTTATTGCATCCTGTGTGTGCACGTGTGTGCGCATGTGTGCGTGCGTGTGTGTGTGTGTGTCACTTCAGCAGTCTCACTGGTCTGTCACATTTGCACATCTCATGGACTTCATCTTTACTCTCGACTGACCTTGCCATTTTGTTCATTAATTTGTGCTAAAACATTTCCTGTTTTGTCTCCGAGAACAGCAATGGCCCTGTCATACATGCAAGCATTGGTTAAAAATTATTTATCATAATAGATGGCCTATTTAATAACCTAAAGCTGTAACTTTTGGATCTATCTTTGCCATGTGATAACTTGTATGATAAGTATCTTTGTACCTCAGACCTGCCAACAGCAAGAATGGCTTTAAACCCCATGCCTCATAAACATAAAATATAAGTCAGATCCAGTGAAATCTCACTAACAGTACTATTTTGTACCAGGTTTCACTCAGGTTCCTTAGAATTGTGTGTTGCATAAAAATAGCCCTTATGTCAGTTATATATACTGAAAAAAAAAAAACTTAATTGTTACCTTGTATCTTACTGTTCACTGCTTTTTCAAGCCCTGTTAATTTCATGCGTATTAAATGCACTTTGTTCTATCTAATTCAGGGTGCTTTTGTGTGTAAACTGTGTTACTCCTTTAATGCTTAAGACGACGTATTGTGCACTACCAGTAAACAGCCTTTTGACATACAATTCTACAATATGTATATTTGAACCCCAAGCCTCATAAAAAATGTTTATTATGCTATATACAGCACACACTAACTATCCATGCCAGAGTCCTGACATGTCATTAACATAACAGCTTTGTATCAGGCTTATATATATATGCATACACACATACATACACAGTGCATTTTAAGAGTACCTATGCAAAAGGCCCTGAAAAGGTACTTTACTTCATGGAATAACTTTATTCATGAGAAATATTAATTATACCCTAAATTATGTAATAATTAATCCTTGAATGTCAATTAAGACACTTCCAGTAAGATCCATTGACACTTGGCCATATTCTTTTGGAGGATTGTGGTACATTCAGGTCAGATACATCTTTGCTCTTCTTTTCTGCATAAGTAGAAAATTTACACCAATATGCCGCATGACTAATGTATTTTCATTGGTGAATGATGCTATCATGAACTTTAAACCCTCAGCTTTTATTATATCTCTGGCACTTGAGTTTCTTGAACAGACAACATTCTTTGGGCTGATTACTGTTAACTTCTAAAGTACTCTAACTCAATGAACCCTAATAATGTTTCAATGAGTGAATTAAAAAATACTGTTTCAGACTGAAAATGTCATATTACGTGTAACTTTTTCAGAACATAAATACCAGGCACTAATAATCTAAGTGTTAAGAAGTCATTTAATGAAAATGCATGTAACTTGAGAATATAAAACCCTCACCTGAACAGTTACCAGTACAATCTTGACGACCTGAACAACAAATTTGTATGGGAAACGACGTTTCGTTTGCCATTTTTCTATAGGGTTCATGAAAAAGAAACTAAGTTTCCTTCTCATCCTTTCTTCGGACTGGTTTAGCCCAGAACCCGTGCTGCATGGCGAGGGACATTGTGATGAACTGTGGCAGCCACTGTCGATGACGAGTCGTTGCAATTCTGAAAAAACAAGCCAATACGCAACTGAAGCTCTCTACTTTTTAGCAAACAATACAACCTGTTTTTATTTGATGTGTTATGTACATAACTAGCAAACCAGAAATAACAGTAACCTGCATGTATCAATAACCTTATCTATCTATATTTCTCTCTCTTTCCCCCTCCCCCCAAAAGGTACATTTTCTGCTCTAATAAAAAATTTTAATTTTTAGTTCCTCCCAAGCTTTTGGATTTGGATCAAGGTGGTGGCAGTAAATATCAACCTCTAATAACATAATTTCCATAGTATTCTGCCACTTACTACGGATCAAGCGTCTGGTTAGTTGTTAGATCAGGCAGTATCATAAGAAATCTATAGTTATTTTAGAACTAGGGATGAACCACCTCGTACAACTCAATACATCAGGGCAGTTCCTCTATGCTAGACCATTACTCTCCGTCTCCTAAACTTGGCAAGATTTTGACAACCAGTGAGTGGCAACTTGGCCTATACGAAACTAACAACGTGTCATTTACAGAATCCTGTATCAGCTGGTGCTTGAACAAATGAAAATGACTATTACACTGGCTATTCTGACTGCCTTGTGGATGCATATCAGAGAAGAAAAACTAAGTGGACAAGAAAGATTTCCTAGATTAAGCAAAATATTTTATTTTACGTGGTCACTTAACAGCTGTTACAAATGATGCGAACAAAACTTTGTGCCTAAGTAGTAGTGTGTAGTTGATAAAAATAAAATGCAAATTAAAATGGTCTGTGCTCAAATGAAACGCAACTTCAAATGTTGCAAGTTCACTCACCGTGCCATCCTTACATGCTTGATATTAATACCAATAGGCTACAAAAATATAGCAAGGTATTCTTAAAATTGTTACCTGTTGGCGAGCAAGCTCAGCTCACCACACTCTTTGCCACGCCATCTGTTAGCATGCTCCCCAGACACTACCACCCACAAAATAAATTTGCTTTGCGTAAAATAAATATATACAAACAGATACAAGGTGTTTTATTTTTCCAACATATTTTCATGTATTGTAATTCTGCTCACTAGTAATTTCTATTCGGCCAATAACTGTTACGCCTACATCCACGGTACACCATATTTTTCCCTTCCTGCAAACCCATCTGTTTGTTCTTATTGTGTTTTGTTACTGTATTGTATTGATATCAACTAAGAAAGTGGGATGTGCATGAATAGATTTTAAGCAATTCTTTCATTATTAGACACCACATATTTCAAACTCAAGAAGCTGCTTTATATAGTGACGCAGGACAGCATTGTGCCTTCCAGACTGTTTGTAACGCAGCGCGTCCACCGCATCAACCAGATCAACCAGCACCAGTGTGCCCACAGTGCAGAACTTTANCCAATGGGCAGGCGAGGGTGCGTTATGATGGGCTCTGCACACATTAATTATAGGGCAATTTAAGATCAAATAATTAAAAGCAAAAGAAAGATCACCAGGTGTGTGGACGCTCAAAGACGCCCCTATAAGTATTTCGGTGATTTAATTATGTTTATTTGAAAATTCACATATTTTCACCTCAGGTGTGTATCACCCTCATTTCATATCATCCACAATAAAATTGAATTTGTTAATGTGCAGTGTAATATTATGTAATAATTTATTTGTATTGTCTGATGTAACTTACTGTAACCTGTTCTTTTCTGCACCAGGAGATGTCACCCCTTCTTCCCCGGGAATAGTATCACCCGGGGAAGCTTAACACACCAGTAATTAATTGTTGTGCTCACCTGTGTACTTTCACAGTTTTGCCTATCTGGTGGGCCGCAGGCCAGAACCAGTGTAAAGTTTTTTTGTGCAAGATTCATTACATGCAAGTTTTCAGACTTCATGTTTTTTATTTCAAGCACTGCCTTCGGGCGTTTCAGGGTCCGGGTCCCCTACAACCCGCTTTCGTTGCAATTTCACGTAATCTACCTTAGTAACCAGCATGCTCAACACCGAACTTTTATCAGTAAAAGGCTTGTGGGTCAGCCTGAATAGGCTCACTTCATTCCGACGTAAGTATTATACGTAGGGGACGTCTGGTTTTCTTGTCCAAAGAAACTCATCCAACAATTTCACCGAGGGACTACGTACCTCCGGAAAAACGGCCTGCCGTACCTGAGATCATCATTATCAGCAGCAGCAATCGACACCGCCTGCAGACGGTGTCTGGCGCCTAGTCGGGTATTCAACTCCAAACCCACCTAATGATGTTTTTCACCACCCCTCAAAACTTCCATTAACCCAACACCACACAGCCAACAGGTGTTAAAAAGGCGCTATTCCGTGGGGCCATTTCCTGCTGAAAACCCTCATTGTTCAACATTCTTCCTATGCAATTTAACAGGTGTTAAATTGTCGCCCATCAGTGTGGCTTACCTTTCCCTCGCCATTCCTCACATTTTTCGACCCAGAGAAACCTCAAAATCTCTTGATATCTCAACCCCTCTTTGAGTAATTTCCCCANTCACCCTGGGACAACACTGACGCCAGCCAGATGCGAGAATGATGCCCAGAGATGCCACACAACGTGGCATAAAAGCGTGCCAAAACCAGATTCGCAACCACCATTACATCAATGGCGCAGGACACATGCAGTGAGTTAGCCATAAGACACGCAAGGCCTCATCACCCCTACCCCTCCAGCGGCGTGTACTGCGCAGCAGAGTGGGCGGGTGCACCTGCACTCACCCCCTCCCCTGCTTCAGAACACCAACACCAGCTAGGAGTATCGATCGATGCAGCAGGCTGTGTGCGAAGGCACGCACACCCCCTCCACCGCAGGGTGGTACACCCCTCCATGCAGATGCAAGGAAGTCAGCCACAAGGGGTGGGCCTTGACCTTAACCCCCACCGCCAGATACGGCTGCCGCGCCGTGACCGTCAACAATGGCTGACCTAACACCTGTAGATGTCCTAACGCCTCTGTGTTGTCAATGCTTGCGCCCCATCCCACAGGATGTAGTGGCCAAGTACGAATCAGGCACAACATATTGCAAGTGCGCTCTTAAGACCAGCCCAACAAGCAACCGTGCCGTGAACAACCGCGAACACATGGACAACTCCAATATAATAAATCAAATTCAAAGCCAGTGCAAATTTTAAGTTTTCGATAATACCAGTCAACAAAATTCAAACATTCAGCTCCCAATCAACTAAATTTTGTGTGCCAGTTTACTATGCGCGGGCCAAGGTATCCCGACTCTCCAGTGTACTTTGTGCTTACAGCATTACCACCGTGACCAATCTCGCGACCGTACGAAACCGGAACTTTCAGTGCTCACAGTGCCACAGCAATAACAATCAATTGAACACTTCTACAGTGTACAAAGATTTATTAACTGGTCCAGACTGTCAACTAACGCCCTGTCACCACCCAGAGTGTCCAAGGGGCGAAAGTAATGATGTGTTGAAATGCAGGGTGTGTGCAGAGCAAGTACATTGGCAATGTTTGCAGCCTGGCGAGAGACTGCCAGTACAATACAGCAAATTCACATGTCAGCAATGTACAGCAGCGGCCGACACTGCACAGCAGTTGCCACATGCTATCAGCACGCACGTGTCAGATTTATACAAAGCAGCGCGCTCGCTCATTCCACACCCTGCCAACTGGCCTTGACTTCAGCACCTCTCCCTCTCCTACTATCTGTCCATTACATACCGCCATTCGCCACCTACTTTCCCCACGCCTGCTTTCCCACAACAGAATATTCCAGTGCCACCAACTCACGCACCATAATTTCCACAACCATTCCCGGTGACACAATTTCCCACACCCAACTTTGTTCCACCAACTGCGAGCATGTGGCCTCAAAGTAGCGGAAGGCAACACCAAACCACTGCAGCCATCTGAACACTTGCACCTGGACCAACCAGTTACCACGCTCTCGCGATTCCAGTTGCTACCCACCTTTGCGGGAGCACCTACAGAGGACCTATCTACCGTAATTCCACAAAATCTACCTTAGTAACGAGCATGCTCAACACCGATCTTTCATCAGAAAAAGGTGTGTGGGTCAGCCTGAATAGTCCCGCTTCATTCCGAAGTAAAAAATCAGGCGTAGGGAACGCCTGGTTTTACTGTTCAGAGGGGCTCTTCCAACAATTTCCCAGAGGGACTGCCTACGTCCAGGCCAACATCCCGCCGTACCCTGAGATCTTCATCATCAGCAGCAGCAATCGACACCGCCTGCCGACAGTGTCTGGTGCCTAGTCGGGTATCCTACTGCTTATAATCTATAGGCCGTTCATTGTATTCATTGAAATAAAACTATGAAAAATTATCACTACGTTACTGTGTATAGTTCAATGCTAGCAATTGTTGTCTCACTGTGTTAAATTGACAGTGGATTACGTAAAAAAAGTTCCATGAATTAAGGGTTTTTTTTTGCAAAATATGTGACTTAGAGGCAAATAATTGTTTTTAAGTTATACAGAATGTTTTATTTAACTTTCAATTATATGAAAAACTAAACAAAATATACATAACCTACTTGCACAATAATATACCCACATCAGGGGTTCACAAAACAAGAATGTAGACACAATCCTGCAAAGTAAGAGAATATCAATTTTAACTCAAATGTTGTTTATTTTAAATAGAATAGACATGTTTTTGCAAGTGAAATGAAATATACTTAGAGGTGCACATACAAGTGTCAGGACAGGTTTCACTGTCCTCAATCAAATACATACTAGCAACACAAAGCTCCAAAAGAATGTTTAATGTTGTACATTCAAACCAGACCAAAAGGTGAACAAATAATAACCAATACACAACTCCTTGTCTTAGTAACATAAAACTTTATTACAGTCACATATGTTCAAAGTAACCACTGTCTGCATTTGTGAAGACTGAACTAGAGAGTGTTGCACACATCGTAGTCTATCCCCAGATATTGCTGCACATGCCTCCATAACACGCTGTTGCACGTTTTCTAATGTTGTTGGGGTATTTTGATACACTACCTTTCACTGCAACCCAAAGAAAAAAATCTGATGGTGTTAAGTAGGGAATATAGCTAGGCCCCTCACGGAACTACCCTGCCCTATCCAGCAACCTGTAAACATTTTATTAACTTTCTCTCTACTCACATGTTCAAAGTGTGCGGGGAAACTATTATGCTGGAAACACACTGATGGAAGAGTTTCCAATGCCATATCCTTCATGAAAATGGGTAGAGTATCTTGAAGAAGAGAAGGCATGTATCGCTACCCATTTAAAGGTGCTTGAAAGAAATAGGGACCTACAATATGGTCATCAGTGATACTGCACCACACGTTAACACTAGTCGGTCTTTGATGAACAACCTCGTGAAGCCAGTAGGGATTTTTCCACTGACCAGTGGTGCATGTTCTTAAAATTCACATCACCATGGTTTGTGAACAAAACTTCATCTGTAAATAAAATATTTCTAAGAAATGTACTATTTACCACCTGCTGTACGGCCCTCTAAGTGCAGCTATTGATGCAGTGATACATGATATGGATTAAATTTATGCCTGCACAAAATTCTGCAAACACTAGTGGAGCTTATTTCACTTGCGGATTGTATGCTATATCTGACAAAACTACAACTTTGTTTCCTTCATTAGTTCCTGGTTTTGTATATTTATGCTCCTTTTGGTTCCAGCTTACAATTTCTACTAGATGTTTGAAGATATTTTCAATATTACAAAGTGATGGACACCATCAAATTAAGTAATATTCTGCTTATGTAACCGCTCTCATAGAATTTTTCGTGACATTTGCTGTAAGTCAAAATAATGTCTAGTTTATCCTCATTACTGAACACCAGCATATTCAAGTGATCTACTCGGAAATTTGGTCGACCGGTTTGACCCTGACATACAGCAGACCACCTCACGAGACCCCAATACCGTGTGTATGGCACATGTCTCATATATAATTTGTATGTCCACTGCCAACCTCGAAACCTTTAACTGCCTCTGAAAGTGAAATACCTATTTGGTTTAGTAACATGAAACCAATTCTGTTATTCATATGTTTACATCTGAATTTCATTCCTTTAAAAAAGGATATACTTTCCATTTAGAATAAATTATCTTCATGTTGAAATACTATAATTTGACTTTGCTAGTTTCTGGAGATACAGTAGAAAGTCTATTATCTGAATGTCGGTTATACGAACGACCAGTTACCCGGACTAGTTTTAAAAATAAAGAGAAAAGATAAAACACAAAAGTCTCTTTCATCACAGTGTTTCCCTTACACGTGGAGGAGAGACAAGCACTTGTGTCGGCTCCTGTGATGTGCTCTTTCACAGTAAACACATCCAGAAGGGGAGTGGTTACTTGTTAACTGATTTAATTTTTTTATTTTATGTACAGTTTCTGTTTTGGATAAGTTTAATATGTTCTAAGCATGTGTAATAAATTTCACGTTGCATGAAAATGATTTTTTACAATATCTTTTATCTTCATTTTCAACATATTTCTGTTATCCTGATTTTTTATTATCAGAATTACCTTTGGTCCCTGTTAGCCCGGATGATCAACTTTCTACTATATTCACATTTTGTGTGTTCCTGATGTGTGTACACTCAAGAACATGTTTCAATTTTTGTGTAATTTCAAAATTACTTAAGGTTGCAGAGTTAAGGTGAGTTGTGCAGGAAAGCAGTATATTTATGCAATTTTAATAATTTTTTTTTGGGGGTGAATTGAAATTTTTGGCACAATGAGACAAATAATAATTTTGAAGACATTTGTACATTGTTAGATATTCACTGGCTTCATAATACATTGAGCACTGACAGAAGATAAGATATATTTTCTTATCTTGAATCATTGCTTCCAGAACAACAAAGGCAGTGAATATCTAACAAAATAATGTGTTCAAAATTTCTATCTTTTCATGCCAAAAATTTTGGAAAACCATTTTTAATACAAATAAAGAAAATTTACTACTTTCACGCACAATTCCCCAAGTGAAACATCCGGTAAAGTACAATTTCTTTAAATAACTCAATTTTAAATTGGGTGTAAATTTTATACCGGACATGCCAACTACAATATATAGCTCTGCAGTCTATTTACATGACCATCAACAGACAATGCCTAGCTGAATGATGTTTTCCCTCTTATCTAAGTTCCCAGATTAATGACTCTGTAGGACAATGGATAAAATATGTAATGTTTTTCTCACTAGAATACTGTTTCAGACCCAGTACCAAGACTTGCAGACTGGTATTTTCTTATTTAAGTTTCTTCATTTTGGTCACCAGTAAATACATTTTTCACAGACGTGTGGAAGGTTTGACTAAGTATTCAATGCATGATTAATTGACTTGGGTTTGTTGTGTACACATTTCCTTTTGTAAGAGTTTAGAAGAGCTACATAATATGATGATATAAATAACTCTTCAGAGCAATCACAGTTCCAGACATATCAATGAAAAATTTACTGAAAGTAGTGTTATCACCCGGGGGTTGCCCATCCAACTGGGTCCCATATCCGCTGTGTAATTTGGATGGGAAGTATGGAAACGGTAATAACGTGGATGCCAACTAGCTCTAGAAAGCTAAAAAAAAAAATGCAAATCACATGACATCAGGATATGTGTTGCATTCGGCCGATGTGGCTGGCAGACACAGACAACCGTGACTATAGCCACATGGGTAGAAAAACTTCCGGTCCCGTATTACAATTTTTTTGGGGGCACCTTGTGTGCCTGTAAATAAGGGGAAACACACGACACTGGTTGCGAAGTTACTTTCATTTAGGCTTACAAAACACTTGCTACATGATCACAAATTACTCATACCAAAAACAATTTCCACTCGCATTAAACACAAAAATAGTAACTAAGCTAAATACCTGGAATTCATTGTGAATTTAAAAAGCTTTGTCTTGCATGAACTGCCGCTGACTGGGATGCCAATGGATAACTATCCTAGTGTCCACCAGGTATATACTAATAATGAGCTGAACCACCCGTACGCATTGCAGAACAGCTAGTAAACAGCTAATTTCAAGAGTCCAATAAGTGAGGGGCACACATGGGGGCTAAAATAAAAAGGTTCTGGCTAGATGAACTAAGGAAAAAAAGTAGCTACATGTAGATTTTGAATTATGGCTTCCACAGGATGCACATCTGGACCTTTCCAGTGGTGGATTTAAGGGGGGGGGGGGAACTGTCAAAATCAGGTCTTATAACAATGGTGAATAAGTTTGTTTATATTTGGTTTTTAAACAAATCAGAGCTTTTGTTCAAGAAAATAATATTTAAAGTAACTTGAAAATATTTCATTAGTGTTAAAAGTATTAATGCTCAGAAGACAAAAACCAGTTTATGTAACCTTTAGTCTACATATAGATTGTTTGGAGTGTTCAGATTTCCTTTTTTTGATTAATTATTGGCCTGGCACTATTCAATTAACTTGTTTCCTAGCACCCCCCTTTTCTAAACAATGATGCTTGTCTATTACCAGCAGCAACATCCTGCATGCAGGGGCATAGTTCGTGGTGGAGGGGGGGGGGGGGTTAAACCCCTCCTCACAAATACAAAGGACATATTAAAAAAAATACAGTTAATTATCATTAAAATGAAAATTGTGTAGGCTCTAAATAAAACAGTAAAAATAAGTAAAACAAAAAAAAAACAGGCGTGTACATCATCTGTTGTTGTGCAGCTCAAATTTTTTAATAGATGCTATTTTATCAATTAAACCCCACCACCCAGAATAAATTTCTGCCTACGCCACTGCCTGTACGGATGCCTATTCTCTGGCTTATGCATAGGAGTGCTGCATCCATATTGCTCGTTTTCCGCTCTCCCTGTCTTATTTCAATAATGCTCACGTCTGGGTCTGGTGCCATGTCGAGCGCCATGACTCTGCAGTTCATTGGTGCACCAACAGAGTGCAGTAATATGCTTGCACACTTGTAAGTGCCTAAAGCCCAGTGATATTTTACTGTTGTCAAGATCAGCTGCAACTCTGCATCAATGGCGAGAATATTTTGGCTGTAAATTGCCTGTCCTACCTGTGTAACAAATGATATTGTGTGTAACAGTTTACAGAGGTCAGTAGAAAAAGAAAGACTCTTGTACTACTGAGATAAGTTGCGTTTTGTGTTTAACAATGTCTCAATGTGAACAGACAGCTTTATTATCTTTCATCAAAAAGAAAACCACTAGTGATTCTCGTGAAAAAGTGAGTTGTGATGGAAGTTACAATGCGAATGCTGCCACTGCTAGCCACATGGAACGTGAACCTTTGGCCACATCAACAATGGTGGATCAAAGACCTTCCAGCCCTTAATCTGGCATGTACAACGAGGTTCCATCAAATGTAGGTAGGCCCATTTCCATTATAGACAGGTATGATGACGCTAATTTTGTACGTGAAAACTGAACCTTTTCCAGTGAAGAGTGTACACTGCTTTGACAAAACCTTGGGCCCCAACTGAATCATGTGTATTTCCATTGAGTATAGAGAGTGGTCCAAAATAGGAAATTCAATATGAAATGGTTGAGTGACCATCCTTGGTTGTCTTATATTAAAATAGATGGACAGGTATACTGCCGAACCTGTGTTCTTTTTGACCTCAAGAAGTAGGAGAAAAAAGGAAAACACCTCTACGGAAGCTGATGAAGACACCCTTAAGGAAATACAAGTATGCGCTCGATATTTTCAGAGAGCACTGTAATAATGATATTTTGTAATAATCACAAAACTGCTTTTTTCAAAAGTACTGAATTCGTAAAAAAACTTGAAAACCCTGGACAAAGAGTTGTTTTATTATTAGACTCTGAGGCTATGAAAAAAGTGGCAGAAAACAGACACATTCCAATTGAAAAAACTATCATTCTGTGTGGTGATGAAAATATTGCACTTCGTGAATATCATGATGAAGGGGATATACACTTGGGAGAAGAAACGGAGAAGGGAAATTCAGAACAGTGTTGAAATTTCATGTGGATGCAGGAGACAAAGCGCTGAAATGTCATTTAAAAACAGCTGCAAAAATGCTGGTAAAACCACTTTAAATGATTTCTGGCAAGATTATGGAAATATTCATAGGCTTTGTTGAAGCCCACAAAATGACAGGTGAAGAGCTGGCAACTCTCATCATTGAAAAACTGCATGAACTAGGCCTGGATCTGAATTGCTTGAAAGGACAAGCGTGCGATGGAGGGTCCAACATGTCGGGAAAATTCAGAGGGGTTCAGGCTCGTATTAAAGAACTTAATTGTATAGCTTTCTACATACATTGTGCATCTTACCAATTGAATATGGCATTGTTGCATGCATGTTCAGAACCAAGAAATGCAACTGGGACAATAGATGACAATATTGTTAAGGATTCGTCCCAAAGCGTGTGGAAGCATAAAAATGTTATAAGTGAAAAGCACCCTGCTGAGAAAAAGCACAAATTAGTATCTTTGTGTGATACAAGGTTTATCGAACATCACACACTGACACACTTTCTTGAGATATTTTACTCAATTGTAGCAATTTTAAATTTAAAAGAAGACAAAAAACCTTCAACAAAATCAGCAGGGCTCTTAGTTGCTGTTCTCCAGTTTTGACTATTTTAACACTGCATGTCCTAGGACCAGTTCTCGATGAAACAGAAACTTTTTCTCGAGACCTTTAGAACCCAGAACTGGAACTTCAGTTATGCTACACCATGGCAAACACAGTTGTTAAGCTATTGCAAAGATGTTGTACAGAAAGTTCATTCTACAACTACAATTACAAAAGGGCAATAAATGTAGCAACGCGAAATGAGGCTGAGGTGAATTACCCCACACTGTGAAGAGGCAAGTTCAACAGTCCAACATACAGGAATCTAACCCAGAAGAATACTACCGGAAAAATATATTCATCCAATTTCTTGATAACCTAATCAGTGAAATGTCTACAAGGTTTTACCCAGCACATGCAGACTTGCTGAAATTGTTCAGCCTTGTTCAATCATTTTCAGCCCAAACTCAGGAAAACAAATTGATAAATGCTACTACAAAATACTGTGAAGACCTAAACAGTGAAATCAAACTACAGAATGAAGTGTATGTGGTGTTAGCACTGCAAAGCAAAAAAGGAATAAGCTGCCAGTGCTATTGATGCATTTTGTGATCAAACTACAATATTTTACCCAAACATCAAGAAACTCCACCTACTTTGTGATTTACCAGTGACATATACCGGAGAGAGGAGTTTCTCTACTATGAAACTTATAAAGTCATACCTGAAAACCACAATGCGAGAAGACAAGACTCAATGGCCTCGCTCTTATGAACATTCATAAAGATAATAATCTCGAAGCTTCAGCTGTAGTACACATTGTTACAGGCGGCCACTCTGCAAACGTGCGAGGCACGGAAAATTTATGGACGTGCATGCTATCAGTTGCAACCGGAGACGCAGTGATTTTTCACAAAGGAATATTTACAAAGCATGGCTGTTATGCCTATCAGGGCATGTGCCGCTTCCGACCTTGGGTATCGGGTGTCTTTGAGATATCATTGAAGGAATGTTCTGATCATTACTACTGCCCTAGTTTCTCTCAGCATGACTCGGGGTGTATTGAACCTTCCAGATCAAGGCCAGCAATAGTATAAAAGTGCAATGGGCCTCCGAGCCAAGAGTTTTATGTGAGTTGGGAGTCTAGCGATTGTGTAACGTTAAGTGACGAGCTAGAAGAGCGAGTAGCGCCGGAAATGACCAGTGGGAGGAAAATCTCCAACTGCAAGCATCAGAGCAGTGAAGGGTGTGACTGGCAGGTTGGACTATTGGACTGGATGAGTGAGTGAAAGACATTACAAATGATGGCAACAGACAGACTGAACCTGTGTTAATTATGAGTGTGATTTTAATGACAATAACCAAAAACAGACATAGTAAAGGACTTTAATTAGAGTTGAGATAGACATTAAATACTGCGCTCATTGAGAAATAAGAAAGAGTAGTAGTGGAGATAGATAATTTAATGCCGTAAATAATAGTGGTGTGAATAAATTGGAAATCAAATTTAGTTCTTTTATTTTTTATTAAGACCTCCATCCCTCATGAACTTTGATACGCCCCTCATGTGTCATGTAACAATAAAATACAGTAGTATCTTAGGCATAAATTACCCAGAACATGAGTTTGTGAAGTTGATAACTTAAAATATGTTGCCCGAGGTAAGTACTTTAGATGAACTTAGTAGTAAACAAGGTTAACATACACATAGGAGTATAGTCAGTGCATCAACCTAATTGTGCTGTATTAAAGGCTATGGAAAGATCTTGCAATACACAAATTCTCTAAACAAATAATCGAGAACAGAATTTGTATTACAAAGTATATTTTGATAAAGAATGGATCTGTTGGCAAGATATTTTAATGCTGGTAACTATCATTTACTGTAATAGTTGACATTGTCTATAGTGTTAAATTAACAACTGCTCAGATTTATGAAGAGAAAAAAAAAATATATATATATATAGAACTATTAACAAAAAATTAGCAGGCTTAAATGTCAAAATAATTGTCTGCAAATTAACTAAATAATATTATCTACAATTCTATGACTCTGAGATTGACATTTAACAAAACTTTCTAACGTAAACTTTCACGAAAATAAAATTCAGTTAAAATAATTTTTTTTTTAAATTTTTGATACAGTTTTACATAGTAAAGTTACATAAATTTCAAATTTAATTTTGCATATGTACTGATACTGTAGTTTTTAAATGTTATTTTTTTAAAAGTCATAAATTTTTTATTCTAAGATTATAGTCATGGTTTTGTTGATTCAAATATATAATCAATAAGACAAATTCTATCTAAATATATTAAGAGTTGCAAATTCAGTTATTGATTTTATACTTGAGAAATTCATGCGCAGCAAGACCTTTCCATAGTCTTTAAGTTACTTATTAATAAGGGCAGCAAAAATAAACCACCTGGCTGACAAATGTATTTTATAAATATAAAAGTGGCAGGTTCAGTGCCTCTACTTTGAATTTAAGTTCCCAGTCTAATTTACTTTCAAAAAATAAAATAGAGTGAAAATGATAGTGGAAAGTGCAAGGTGATGTTCTCGTGTGGTGAACACATACACATACACACACACACACACACACACACATCCTAACTGCACTAAAATCACTAAAAGGAAAATAACTAAAGTCACTTTTCCATCCCTTCAATCTGTTGAACTTAATATTTGGGGTGATTTTTCTACTACCCTAGTTGATACAGGTGCAACAGCCACTTACTTCTTGGAAGTTGCTCCAAGGGGTCAATTCACATTATTCCAGTGGTCATTACTAAATTTAAATTCGCTTATGGCAGGATAATGAGAACTTGTGCGAAAGTTGTTGCAACGTTGAAAATTGTATCTTTTTAGACATCTGGATTTTTGATAATACATAACCCTTCATTTGAAGTCTGACAACACTTGCCTTTTTTTTTTTGCTGTATTAGTCTATGTTGTCCTTGTTATGTCATCTGGGTATACATGTGTTTCAGCCATTATGTTCTGTGTTGTCTATGTTGTTTTGTACAATTTTTTTATTTTCTACATACAAAAGTCTCATTGCTTGTCTATTGGTTACTCATTTGGGTGTTGTGTCTTTTTTCTTGTGATAACTTACTAAGATTCCTTCTATGTAATTATTTATAGTATTAAAAATGCCCAGGTGCATATCAGAGTTCATGAGGGATAAAGGTCTTAATAAAAACAAACTAACTAAAATTTTATTTTTTAATTTATTTATAATGAAATAAAAATAGAGTCAACTATTATTTATAGCCTAATATTAAACTGCTTATCTCTACTACTTCACTTATCCTATCAGTGAGAGCCATATTTAATGCAAATTTTAATTAAAGTTCTGATCACTGTCTTTATACTAGCTATTGTCACTTAATCCTCACTTATTTACACATATAGGCCTGTAATCAAAATGTATATTTGTATACATTAACATCATTTCTAAAGTCTGTTAAACATCCAGTCCCACTTTCCCCACAGTCCAGCCGGTCAGTCTCTCTCCATACTCTTCCAGTGCTCGCAGACTACATTTGCTCGTCACTACATCACGGCTCATCGTTCTGATGGTTCCACACACTTGTTGCTTAAAGTCGTACAGAGCTGAAGACTCCCTACTATGAGGTGCACTGAAGCTTACGTAGCTAAACCAACCTGGCCCAGAGGATTCTTCCGCCCACAAGTCGTGCTAAGAGGAAAGCAGGGCGATGACAAGAAAATTTACACAACGACTACCAAGTCATTCAATCCTCCAGGGTCAGGAGTGGCATCAGTTCCAATAGCCTTATCACAGCACATGTCAGTATTCTGTGGTGGCCCATTCATAACCCTCTCTCTTCACCAGTTACCAGTGATGCCTTTGGATCACTGTGCTTCACACGCCTGAGGAAGAAGGGCAAGGGAAAGGACATGGAGCAGCTGCATGTAACAGTATGTTAGTTGCATTTATTGTTGATAACAGTCAGAACTGGCTGGTTATTTTATAGTTACTAAATTATTTCTGTGTCCAAAATTTATTATGTCATACTGTGGGGTTTCTGTGACTTACAACAAAGTAATGCATTTGTGTATGTCCTAATTCATGTTTGAGTTAGTTTCTAGGACTTTTGTATCAATTAGTTATAAGCATTTGTAGGATTTTTGTGACTTGTTTGGGCTTTTAAATTTATGGCATTTGATGCTTGTAGCATGCAGTTTGTTTATTTTGGTTACTGTCACTCAGGATGGGCTTTGTTGACCCACTTAGTGAAAAACTGCACAATCAGTTGTGCTCTGAATGCTGGAGTGTGGGGTTGGCAGTGAGTGGAGAGTTGATGCATGCGCTCATGGTACTTTCTCAATTTGACCATGTGAATATTTATGATTAACGAATGAAGGGTGGAAGTTCAAGTGCATCAGATGTTGCGAGTAAGCTGAAGGATGTTGCCTGGACACCTTCAAATTTGCAGCATTTACAAAGTTTTGGCAATCTCTTTTTTAATATTTAGTAGATCACAGTGTGTTGTGCGAGGTGAAGTGCAAGTTATAAAGGATGGTAACTAAACTGACCGAGGACAGTGAATTTTTTTCTGTCAACATTCCCTTAAGACATGTGCCAGTAATAATAAATATAAAAGGATGGAATGTAGTTTTAAGAACTCCTTTCAGTAAGGCACATGGCTTGAAAAAAGTAATCTATAGGCTCTTATTTGTAAATGGAATTATGGTTTTCTAGTTAAACCTAATCCATGCACCATGTATCCAAGTATATTGTGTCATTTTAGTAGACATACCATTGTGGACTGCCCATCCTTCTGCTGGGACGTTATGTTTGATTTGTGCACAAATACGACAAAAAGCAACACTGAAATGATTGGTAGAAGTGACAAAATTTAAGAAGTGTAAATACAATGGAAAAATGTCATCTAGACGCAGCAGTTCTCTGATGGGATTGAAAGAGGTATTAATCATATTTTTCTTATTCCAGCTGAAGATCATACTAGCAGAATGCTGCTGTGCATGATCCAGCAATACACTTTGCTAAAAAACAATTATTAGCAACTATTGGCATGCTTATAACTATCTGTTGGGCCATTGCTATGAACACCTATGATTGAATTATATAATGAATTCAATTGATATTGACACAGGTGCAAACACCCAAAGAACAGAGAGTGTGTGGCAGGCTGTGCATTACAACATTCCTTGGTACGGCATTTCGTCTGATAGCGGGTGAAATTTGTTTTTTGTCATAGATATCCTGACCAATCCGCCTGTATGGATCATTTCATTCTCACGGTCAAAGAATTGTATTCATAAAATATTCAAGTAAAATGGATGCCTATTTTTTTTACAAATATTATGGTGGTTGTATAATATTGTTTTTCATGTGTTTCAGCTTCGCAATTTGTGTGGGTTTTCATGAAAAATAACAGAGCTTCAGAAAAAATAATTCAGCAAATCTGCACCATTGTGTTTCATAGAGTACAAGCGAAACATGCAAGGAGGCTTGCACTGAGTTACCTGCTTTTTAAGTTTTTATCCATTTTGTACGTAGGCCCTACCTCATAATGTACAAGCCATAAGCCTTCATTTAGCTCACACTTCAGGAAGCAAAGTGGTGCAGAATTGTATAAATTCACTCCTTTGGAGCTATTTATGAAAGTATAACATTTTCCTATTCTTCAGCATTTTTTATTTAAAAATAAAATTTTTTTTACATCTTTTACAGTACCTTTAAATTTGTTTGATCTTCATAGCCCTCACCACTACCTCATTCCTACTGACCTGAAGTAAGCTCTTCCCACTGGCTCTATCTAGTCACCCACATGACTCGCCGCCCAAGACACTTAGAATGGCATATGTCATTTACTCTATACCATGCAAATTCACAATGATTCTTTTACAAAGAAAAGAACTAACACCAATAGAGCTGATGTACAGGACTATTCATATAATGATCAGCAACAAAAAAATTCAAATATTCAAGGAAACCTTCCATCAAATGGAAAATGGTGCCACTTAATGTTACAAAAGTGTATATTGGCAATTTAACAAACATTTTTTATATAAAAAGTGTATGAACGCCAATACAGTAGAGCACCCCTCAACCGGAATCGTCGGGGGAAGGGCTATTCCGGTTGTGGGAAAATTCCGGTTATGGGAAATAAAGGTGGGATGGTGTGAAAAATAACAAATTTTTAGTCTGAACTCGTGTATATGTGGCACATAATTTTAACTTAAGAAATCAATGAGTGTAAATTATTAGTTTTATCCTTAAAGTTANCAAAACCATTAAAAAAAAAAACACTACGTACTGTTTATGAAATGTGAGTCAAACTCCCGGCACTGCGATAATGACCTTTACTCTCAACCTTCTTGCGGGGGTTCTTATCTCTTCGCGTGGGTGACTGCGTGAGTAAGTGAGATCTGGATATCATGTTACTGTTTGTGTTGACATGCATCTGATAAAACTTCCCAAAGTATAGTCAATTCCTTTGACAGTCTTTTCCCTTACTGCATGGCACGTCGGCACAACATACATTTACAAGAGCGGGGCTGACTATAGACCAAGTTCACAAAGTACCTTATTTCGGCATGTATAGGCCGCACATTTTTACAAAAAAAATTACAAAAAGTGGGGTGCGTATTATTTACAAGATATTGGCATAAAAAATTTTTTCCCCCTAAACCATGTTCAGAAATTTGCCAATGAACACCACGCTCTAATGTTTTAACTTAGTTTCTATGGAAGTAAAAAAAAAAAAAAAAGAAATGAATAGCTCATCACTTGTGTTTAAACGCGTATGGGTCGCACCATACTTTAGCCTGTCTGTCCTCAACAGTTCTGCTTTGTATCACCTCCAGCCGCCATCCAGCTTGCTCACTTCCTTTCTCTTTTCTCTTTCTCCCTCTCGTTTGGCGTCCTTCCCTTCCACCTTCACTCCCTTGCCACGACCACAACCTCAGCCGTCCAGCACCAGGCAAGTTTGCTCGCTCCCTTTCTTTTCTTTCTCCCTCCGTCCTCCTCTTTTTTGTTTGTCACGCTGTCTCTCTCTCTGTCTGGTTGAATGAGTCAGCCAGCAGTAGCTGTATGTGTGTGATGCCGCACGCACACAACACATGCACCATACCATTGCCTGCTCGTCAACAGCCGGCCGAGCTGGCAGGCTACTCATGGTGCACATGTTCCGCAATTTAAATGCAGTGTTAAGGCATTTTGATATAAATCCAAAAGTTTTATTTACGCGGAATACTGCGCTGTTGCCACTTTTCAGCAGGCGGCGCGGCAACGATAACATTCAACGGAAAATTTATTAGTTTGACGTTGCCAGTTTGCTGTTGCCGCACTAGTGCGATGAGGCCCGGCAATATTTACGGCAATACAAAAATTCAGTGCGGCCTATACTTGAAATATTAATTATCCCTAATTTTTCATCAAAAACTTCTGGTGCTGTCTATACACGCTAAAATACGGCACATTTGAACTAACACGTTAGAACACTAAATTCTTAAAGTCACACCACTAAAACCAACGGCATGTGTCGCACATTGCCATTGGTCATGCAGCGTAGCTGTAGCTGTGCCACTTGGGCCGGCTATCTCTTCATCGTGCTGCAGCTATTTAACCAGCTAGCGAGCATGTACAGTCTGGTGTGAGCAATGAAAAACCTCTCGCGAGCACGGGAAAGTTATGGCACAACTTTGCGATGTTTGAATTTTTTTGGAAAATTAGTTCCGGATAAGGGGAGTTCCGGTTAAGGGGTGCTCTACTGTAGAACTAATTTATTTCTACACTAATAAACAATCAACAAATATCATTATGCTAAGGAGACCACCCACAAAATTGAAAATTAGAACCACTAAATGTTGCAAAAGTGTATTTTTGCTCGTACAATACCAGCAATTAATTTTTTTTACAAACAAATGAACAAATGCTGATAAAGAAGATGTAAAAGAGTATTACTACACTAATTAGTAATGAATAAAACTCATTTATTTAAGGGGACTTCACATCAAATTAAAATTAGATAAACTTAATTTCACAAAAGTGTGAAAAAAACACTTGTAATATTAAGTGGCGCAGTTTCCATTGTGGATGCAGGTCACCTTAAAAAATAGATTTTTATTAATTGCTAATTAGTCTAGGAATATTTTATACATCAGCTCTATTGGTTTAAATTTTTTTCCATGAAATTCTTACGAATTGGTGATAGCAATGAAACTACAACATAGCTATTCCATGCCAAATTAAAAAAAAACTGTGTAAAATTAAAACATAATTGAAAAAGTGTTAATATTATTTTCATTTCATAGAATATTATTAACTTGCTGATGCAAGCTGCATCCCTTCTTTAGTGTGCCTGTTTGTCCTGCCCCCACCAGCGCAGTAAACATACACACTCTACTGAGGATCGCTGTACCCCAAACCAGCATACTGGGTAATTATTAAGTTAAGGCGCTTTTCTGTAAAAATAAAAATAATTCACAGAAAATGGTATATTTCCACTCTACTAAGGATGCAGAACACGAATATACTAGGGGCATTAACATCCGACTAATTTTGAAATATGTGCCCACCTAACCTAACAGAACCTAACCCAACGATGGGTGAATCAGTATTTTACATTTTTAAACTAACATAGGATTGCTGGGTTTTACACTAAACTAGGATTGTAGGGTTTTCCACTAACCTAGGATGTTTGGGTTTTACACTAAACTACGAATGTAGGATTGTAGGGATTTAAAGGGACCGTAAAACACCCCAAAAGAATGTAAATTTACTCACCTAGGTAGGGGGCTGGTATAATTCCTCTGACGTTAATAGACATAAACAAACATATTTCGCAAGTGTTTAAAATATTTTCTAATTATTTTAACATTACGCCCTCTTGAATATGAACAAGGTAAGCTGTGCAGAACCCATTAATGCAACTTTTGTTGGTCTAGGACGTTTTGTTCAGAAACGTAAACAAACTGGCTATACTGCTCATTTCGCAATTTTGTTCAATTTTTTAAAAATATGTTGTACTTATTTTAAAGCTACGCCCCTAGTATATTCGTGTTCTACGTGATTATTAGAGTAGAAATATATCATAATTTTGATTTTTTTTTGTGTTTTTCAGAAAAGCCCCTAAACTTAATAATTACCGCATACTGTCACTCGTCGACTCCATAACCAGCACGGGATGTGGGAACATGCCCTGCTCGCCTGCCTTCCTACCACCAGGGTCAAATGGCTGTACCACTTTCATGTCCCCAAGAGATAACTTTTGGGGCCATGATAGTTCAGGCTGACTGACATCACCAAACATCCTCCCCAGCTGAGAAACCACCAGGCAAATAAATGCCACATTGGGGATGCAAGAGATCCCCTAAACTATGTGCCCCCTGTGTGCAACCTTTTATTCCCTGTGTGTGTGTGTGTGTGTGTGTGTGTGTGTGTTTTGGAGTGAACAGAGAGTCTGTGTGGTACTCCTGGGATTTTTTCCCCACGTTATGGTTACAGAAACCATGTGTTTACAAATCAAGAAACATTCATAGACATTGTTTTGGGCCTTCCGGCATGGATGCCAGGTCAGTTTAAAGGTAAATTGTATTTTGACAATGCGTTCACTAAATACTGGGAGAGACAGCCTTCTAGATAATAAATATTACTTAATTAAAATTGTTCAATACCAACCTATAACTTATGTTTTCTTAAAGGCAACAGTGTCTTGTGATTTCACTTTAAAGTATTTTCTGTAATTGTTTTAATGTTTAATATTTTGTGTAATTGTTTTTGTTTAAATTTGCAGTTGCAATTTTTCACAACTTTGGTGCCAAACTCGGCTCTATTGGCCTGGTCCACCACCGTCTTTAGTCTGAATTGGGCACACACAGAGGGTGGTCGTGCCATTTGGCCACTCTCCGGGCCATCATTCTTTTGCTATAACCTCTTAGTTTTCAATAGTTAATTACTTGATCTGGAACCTTAGTAACTTCTTTTGCATTACTACCCAAATAATAGTGCTCCTTCACCCCTGCAGGTACATGTGCTCCAGGGACACAACAGTGCTCTCGTTTCCCATAGCTGCTGGGCTTTTGTAAGTGCCTCTCAAGAGGATCTTGTGTAGATGATATTAAATGTGTGTGCAGTGAATCCAACATGTTGTCTTTCACATGTTCTGGCCCATCTTGGCCCGTGTCTGGTGCTGCACCTTCTTACAGCCTTCCTGCCCCTTGCGTTAAGTACTAATTACGTTACTAGGACAAATTCATTTATTTAAATATCACTAATTACTTGCATATGGTCTAACTTATTTCACAATTAAAAACCTCCATCCCACTTCTGACACCAGCATTACATGGATGACTGAGGGGCATATCTGAGTTTGTGAGGGATGTAGGTCTAATTAAAAACCAAAACTAAATGTGATTTTAATTTATTCACACATCTACTATTTACAGCATTTATCTACCTATCTCCACTATTAATCTTTTCATTTCTCAATGAGCCCAATATTTAATTTATATTTTTATCTAATTAACGTCCTTCTTAATGTGTATGTTCGTTTATACTCAATTAACTCATACTCATCATTAACACACTTTCAGACTGTCTGTTACCATCATTTGAAGTGTCTTTCACTCACAAACTCGGTTCAACAGTCCAGCCTGCTAGCCGCACTCTTCACTGCTTGATACTCGCAGTCGCACATTTCCCTTCCGCTGGTCACTTCCCTCGCCGCTCATCATCTATCGCTGAGACTCAGCCATTCATTGATTCAACAACAACGGCTCAGAGGCCCAACGTGATTTTTATATTCTGCTGGCCTTGACATGGAAAGTTCAATGCAGCCCGAGTCAAACTTACAAAAACTGGGACAGCAAACCACTAGAACATTCTTCATATAAATACAGGAACTCAATAACCAAGGTCAGCAGCATGCGCAGCAAAAGGAGTATCATGTTGGCTCGCTTTTTGGCAATATATACGTGGCTCTTGGTTTAGCGCATGCCTGTAATTCAAAACATTCCATTGACTTGCTGCCGTTATCATATAACTGCTGTCCTTTACTTCCACTCGCTCACGCCTGATGCAAGGCAGTGAGTGCGTAACAGTATTATATTTAATATTCACATGTAAGCATTTCACAAGTGTTCAAATTTTTAAAATCTGCATAATAATTTATTTTAATCTGTTCTCCAATTTCACCTGAAGTGTTAGGGATGCTACAATACAGTGGCGATAGTTTCATAAAGTTCCAGCGCGACCAACTAGGTAAATGGACATCTTCACACACGGGCAGCCAACATGGTATTATCATACTGAAGTTTTAACTTTAAGAGTAGTTAAATTCCTTTTTAATACCCTACAGTTTATTTGCAGTACAGCCCCATGCACTGCCCTATGCATCAACACCAGGGTTTATTTAAAATGTACCAATATCAGATGGGTTCCGAGTTTGTGTAGCATGTGCTAACAATTTGTATCAGTTTAGGTGTAAGGGCATTCTGTCCAGTATCATTGGTTAGAGTTGTGCTAATCATCATAGCCTGGATTTCAGACCACCGTTCTACTCAAGTAACTTTTAAAGTAACTTTGACTTCTCAGCCACATTTTTTTGTCTACATAATGTATTCCGTGGCTAGCAAGACTGATTTGGTCAAATGTGGTTTATCCAATAACTACATAGTCGTAATCTCATCCTAAAAAATGTTGGAAGTCCGCGTAGTTTTGTTTCCAGCATGGCAAACGCAGAGTGCACTTGTATTTCTATACAGGCCAAAATCTGTTGATCGTGGCACAGAATGATATAGGAACCAATGTTTGTTCCTCATCTAGTGTATGTGTTTAGTCTCACTCCAGTTCTACTAACCCAGGCACAAAGTTCAGATTCCCCTTTAAGTCTACGGACTCACCCAAAGTGAAATTTAATAATCAAGTATGTTGTGTAATTTTTCAACAATCAAACTGCTCAACAAACAGTTAAGTGCCAGAAGGTTCGGAACGCTGAGTTAAAAGGTACATGTAGCAAATCCAGTTCTACTCTCAGATATCCACAAGGTGTAAATGAAACGGCATATATAGGCTTCAAAAGTACTGTGTATTTCTTCAAAGTGGTGTTTATTACTTTTTAATTCGTGTAGTGAATCCCACGTGATTTGGAATCCATCTGAACCCCACTACCCTGGGGTCATGTCGATCCAGGAACTATGAGACCCACGTGTGGTGTAATCCACAATCTAGTCACCAGCGGGATTCCCATAGAGGGTTATGTTCTCTCAACTAACACATTCCCAACATAGTCTACAGCATCAATATTCTGCCCCAAGTGTTTGCATTACCACATCAAATTCCTGATGGCTCAGAGCACGCTTCACAGGCCTAACACTGTACGTCTTAAAGTCCTACCCAATCCCTGTCATGTGGTTCGGAGTCCACAGCAGGTAACATCACATAGTGCAGGCACTGTCAGTGTACCAGTGCCTGGAGAATACCTGGCATCCTCCCAGTCTCCCTTTCATATTCAATTTAAGTATTCTTATCCATTTAAGTGGTGTGTAAGGCTGACGACCAGTCAGTCCAACGTAAATTTAACTCAAGACAGCAGAATGGAATCAAAGGCATGACTAATCGAACCTGCATACCCTGAACAATGGCCGATGTCCTTCCAAGTCACTAGTGCTACCATAAGCCACCATCAAAGGACTGGCACCCATCATTATGCAATTAACATCAACTTCAAATATTTAAATTGCCAACTCCCTTTTCAGCTAGATTCCCTTGACTTGGGTGTGTCAAAACCAAATATGAAACTGATGGTCGTGACTTGGGTTCATTCAAATGTAAACAATATCTTCAAAGGGCAACACAGAGGCATAAAATCCCAATATTTCTATCAAAAAGAGCAAGTTATATGATCTGAGCCTTAACTATGTTCTGCTGTCTTCTCAAATGCCACATAATGTGTGTGTATGCAAGCATCAAGCACATTTTAAAACTGTGTAATCGAAGCACTGGCAAAAAAAGCCAGTTTTCCTCACACTGGAAAAGAGTTACTTCTTAAACTTACATGCAACCTAACTAGCAAGAAAAGTTTTAAAAAAGATATTTTGGATATTAAACCTAAAAACCTACAATCTCACATTTCATGAAACAGTGGAGTGAATTCAATGGTTGCCCTGTTTAGAGCAAAATTGAAGGGGTAGGTGAACATGTTGATATCCTTAAAAGTAAGTTGCCAAAATTCAAGATACAGTAGAACACTGAATATCAGTCACCCATTTTGTCGCTANTAATATCCTTAAAAGTAAGTTGCCAAAATTCAAGATACAGTAGAACACTGAATATCAGTCACCCATTTTGTCGCTTCTACGCCACCTGAGTTATAGAGGCCAGTAGTTTATATAGTTAAATTATTTAGGTGCAGACTAAGGGCACCTGAGGTTGTTGTGTTAGGTGTAAACAAATACTCGTATTCTCCGTTATTTAACACACCAGGATTTTATTGATCTTAAGGTCACATAGTTATTTACACACACTGGCGAAACTGACCCCCCCTGCAAGTTGTAAGCCTGAAGGGCTGGTGGGCTGAATACTATGCGTCGAGGAAGGTTGTTGAAGGGAGACGTTTCTCTACTTATCTGTGNTGATATCCTTAAAAGTAAGTTGCCAAAATTCAAGATACAGTAGAACACTGAATATCAGTCACCCATTTTGTCGCTACTACGCCACCTGAGTTATAGAGGCCAGTAGTTTATATAGTTAAATTATTTAGGTGCAGACTAAGGGCACCTGAGGTTGTTGTGTTAGGTGNTGCAGACTAAGGGCACCTGAGGTTGTTGTGTTAGGTGTAAACAAATACTCGTATTCTCCGTTATTTAACACACCAGGATTTTATTGATCTGAAGGTCACATAGTTATTTACACACACTGGCAAAACTGACCCCCCTTGCAAGTTGTAAGCCTGAAGGGCTGGTGGGCTGAATAAATATTATGCGTCGAGGAAGGTTGTTGAAGGGAGACGTTTCTCTACTTATCTGTGACTGCGGCTTTTGGTTAGTTGTCTTCGTTGGTAGCTGAGACATGGTGAGTTGGGTGGCCCTGGTTCAGGCCCTCGGACTGGCTCTCGTTGGCATGCTCTACTAGTTGGCTTTTTCCTGCAGCTTTGACAGACTCTCTCTGAAGTCCAGGATTGGTTTTCCCGTGACTTGTACTTTCCCTGCGACCCCGGATGACATTCCTGGTTGGAGAGTGCATCCTCCTCGTCCTGCTTCTGGCTCTCGCATTTCTGCATTCCTCACCACGGAAACTGCCACTACGTTTTCAGAAATGAACTCGTAAGTTCTCGGTACTTTTACTGGGTTTGTCTCAGGAATTTACACACGAAGTTTCGGCTGTTCCTTGGTTCTCTCCTCGGTGAAGTTACTATTGGCTGACTGACTGCTCGCCTCGTCGCCATACGGCGCACGTCTATGTCTTCTCGGGGAATGGCGCCGCTCGGAATGGGGCTGCCACTCGTTTCCGGGAATTTACTTATTCTCTGCACTATTCTAGTCACGTGACTGTTTACTCCCGTGTCTGATTCGGCTTCTCCCATTTCGGCTGCATCTATCTCATCTCGCGGCTGTACCGCCGAACAACTCCCGTCCCGGCTGGCGATAATTGCTCCCGAACAACTGACTGCGAACAACTGACTGCCTGGGCTGGGTCCGACTCCGGCCCGGGGATACGACGGCCTCTCGCCTAACTGCCTTCTCTGTCTCGCATCGCGGCTGCCGAACAACCCCTCGTCAACGACTGATTCCAACTGCACCGAACGACTGACCACAACTATCTGATCACCCCTGACTGACGACAACTGACCTCGTTCCTTCGCTGCTCCTGAATTTAACCCATCTCCCGATATATCCAAATTGGCTGTCAGCAGTTTGTCGCGACATAAATCGGGAATTCTCTGGTGTCCCTCGCACATTTTTTGGGTAGGATTTTGTGTCTTGTCAGCTGTGCGCGCGCTCCAACTGGGGTGGATGGGAGGTGCGGCAAGACGTCCCAGGGGTTCCCGGGAGCTGTGTCTGCACTAATCTCGTAGGGGGTTCCCTTGATTCTTTCGCCTTTCACTTAAGGTAGTAACTAACAATGGAAGAACACACAACATAAGCAACAAACTAAGTGAAATTTTATCAGTGATTTTCATAGAGAGAATGGCACATACTACACAGTAACATTGCTGCATTAACATGGAGTTTGTAAATTTGTAAATATTAGTATAAGTGTACAAACAATGACTGTAAATTAGAGTGAAAATTGAATTGTTAATGTACAAAAAGAAGACTAAAATGTAGACATAGTAGTAAAATTTAATTGACTGGTACCACAGCTAGAATGAATTAACTTGTGCAGTGACTAGGTATTTGTTATGCGTAAAGCAATTTTCAATGTTTTGAGGTTACTTGCCAGCATGAAGAAAACTTATATTGGCATACTCTTCAACAAAGATAACTGCACAAATTTTCGTCACTGTTACAATGCTCATCATTGTTACGACAACATATCGATAATAAGAACAATAATTGATTTTCTACTATCACAACTCTATGGAGTTTTCATCAGACATTGTCGCAGTGAACGCACCCAGTTTATTTTGGAATACACATTATTTAAACATTTAGTTTGGGGCAGTCCCGAGTGGAAGTTAACATTTTTGTGCTGCGTGAAAAATTTCTTACTGCATTTGCTAATGAGGTAAGTGTATTTAAAGTCATATAGATTTTTTCTTTTATGTTGTGTAACAATATAGGGAGTTTGGCATTCTAACTAACACATTAATGAAGGATTAAAAGTGTCATAACATTAACAATGTTGAAGGTGTTCATAATAATGTAGGTGACAATTACTGGGTACATTTTTTTTTCATATTTACCAGTGATGAGTACTGGTGAATAGTGAGTTTTAAAAACTGTTTTTATATATGATGAAATTAAATGCAGTTAAGAACAAATTATAGTCTACTTTAAGCAAAAATTACATATGACTATCTGATCCAATAGTTGTCACCCATGACGACTTCTGGTTCATGCATGTGACTGCTTCAGGCACTGTAAATAAATGTTACCTTCTAGTTTTCCATTGTGAAGGTTTTCTAATAGGGCTGGGTAAAGTTTCAATCAAAAAATTATATCAAGTTAAAATATTAATATGTTGATTATTTTTAAGCATGACTGTTGGGAGAAAATTTTATTTTTAAGACAGAACTTTGGGATTAATAATTAAAAAATTGCTTACATATTAGAAAATTACTCTTCGCTTGTTTTACTTTAATCAATGAGATGTGCAATAAATTATTCTATAATATTTTCTTATATTTCAGCAAAAATTTACAATGAAAAATTCTTCTTTATGAAGAATTGGCTATGATAGCAGCCATTGAAGATGTCAACGCTGGTTTCAGCAATCAAAAAAGCTGCCGAGAATATTGGTGTGCCCAGGAACACATTTTCAGATAAAAGGAAAAACACCAGCTCTGAGAAAAATGGACCCAGATTCATGCCTGACGAAGAGAAATAAATGTTAGTTGAATGGGCAATTTCAGTAGGAAAAAAAAAAATTAAATAACATAATCGAGGACGTATTTTAAAAAGGACTTCTCTTTGTTGTACTTGTGTGGTGTGTGAACTCACAAATTATAAAATTTGTGTGAAAGGAAAAGAGAATTTTAAATGAACAATAATGTAGAAATTTGTAGAACGTGCGAACAATGCATAACAAAATTCCTACTACATCACTTACTTCCTCTTTGCTCGTGGCATCTGGCTGTGCGATAATGACACCACGTGAATAGGCTTCCTTTAGTGGTATTGTGAGCATGGGAAAATGCTAATTTCTTACAAAAGTAAATTAGAATGACTGATTCTTTATAAACATGTCAGGTACATACTTAATATGAAGTTTTTGAATCATTAACATTGACCATTANAGAATGACTGATTCTTTATAAACATGTCAGGTACATACTTAATATGAAGTTTTTGAATCATTAACATTGACCATTACGTAAGTACACGCAACACTTCTGCATGAAAACACAGACAAGGCAGAAAATTTTCATACAATTTGTATGAAAATTAAACTCTCAAACATGATAAACCCTTGAGAAATAAAACACTACAACTGCTATCAATACTACACAAACAAAGTCAGTCATATGCAGTGCAAGTAATTGTAGTTTTATTGGCAAAATAAATTATGTCAGAAATGGTTAATTCAATGATAAAGTAAAAGNTGCAGTGCAAGTAATTGTAGTTTTATTGGCAAAATAAATTATGTCAGAAATGGTTAATTCAATGATAAAGTAAAAGTTATTAGGTACAGAAATATCCAGAAATATTATACCAATCTATTAAAAAAAATTGCTGTTGTTCAAATATAAAATTANTTATTAGGTACAGAAATATCCAGAAATATTATACCAATCTATTAAAAAAAATTGCTGTTGTTCAAATATAAAATTAATCTTTCAAAAGATCTGAAGGATAAAACACCTCTCAAAATTCAGCAAGCAAAATTAGTAATTTGCATGAGAAAATAAAGTTGCACTGGCTCAATTATACGAAAATTAAGCTTGATTCCATGTTCATGATAATGCACAACTATTTAGCTAGAGCTTCTATCTGCTGGCTTCTGGCAAATGAATTCTTAAAGATTTCAATTAAAATTATCAAATCCAAAGTTTAGAAATATGGAAGCGCACATATGTAACTGTTCTTTCAAAAATGCTGAATCAAATCCAATGTAAGCCATGCCCTTACGGTACTGGTGGAGAAGGCAGCTCTTGTAGTTTGACGCACTTCAAAAACTATGGCAATGCGTTTTGGGCCTCTTCTTATCACACCCCGCATATTTAATTACACTAGGCACCTCTCTAACACCTTTCCTAGCATTACAGAAGGCGGTATATGCAAAATTTAAAAGAAATCTTGCAGCACGAAAGTTACGACGTACCGCTTTCCGTAATGTCTATTAAGAGAGTCCTTAATCAAAAGGGTTAACACGGGGACGCTAATTAAAAACAGAAATTTCTAGAAAAATGTATTTTACTGAGACGTCGCTATCTAATCAGTTTTGTAATTTAATGCATTCCTCCGTGGCGAAACTGCTTGATTGAACCAGGTAAAGTGCAAAGAGAAAACGATGACCAATACAATTAACTCTTCCAGAGATAATTGAGCTCAGTTCACATAGCAAAATAAATTTAAGAAATAGAACTGTCACAATACGTTAAATGTAAACAAACCAAAATAAATAAATAAATAAATAAATAAGAGTTAGAGGTGATGTCCTGAATTATAATACTAGCTATACCTGAGAGTAGGGTCTGTAACATTACGTTAAACATAAATGAACATTAAACTAAAAATAAACTGAAACACAAACAAATAATTTTAAATGCTGAAATTGTTATTGTCACCCATGACGACTTCTGGGTCATGCATATGACTGCTTCAGGCACTGCAAATAAATGTTACCGTCTAGTTTTTCATTGTGAAGATTTTCTAATAGGGCTGGGTAAAATTACAACCAAAAAATTATTTGAAGTTGGGGATGAAATAACATATTAATGCATAAAAATTGTATCATGTTAAAATATTAACATGTTAATTATTTATAAGCATGACTGTTAGAAAGTTTTATTTTTAAGACTAAACTTTGGGATTACATGCTAATTAATTTAAAAATTGCTCGCTTATTAGAAAATTACTCTTTACTGTTCCTATTTTAATCAATGAGACATACAATACATTTTTCTATAATAATTTCTTTTATTTCAGCAATAATGTCACAACAAAAAATTCTTCCGTATGAAGAATTGGCTATGATAGCAGTCATTGAAGATGTCAAGGCTGGCTTCAGCATCAACAAAGCTGCCAAGAAGAATGGTGTGCCCAGTAACACACTTTCAGATAAGATAAAAGGAAAAACACCAGCTGGGAGAAAAATGGGCGCAGATTCATGCTTGATGAAGGAAGAGGATAAAATGTTAGTTGAATGGGCAATTTCAGTAGGGAAGGCAGGTTTTCCTATTACAAGGGAAGACTTACAAAACAGAGTACAGCAACTTGCAAAAGAACTCAACAGAGAATTTCCCTTCAAAGATGGTCACCAGTCTTTTCTGAGAAATCCTGGTCTCACCCTAAGGACATCGCAAAATTTAACTGTAAGCCATGCAGCAGTTACACAAGAAAAAAAATCACGTCTTGGTTTGAAGAGGTTGATACATATTTAAAGGGCAGTGATCAAGAAACAGTTCTGTCAGACCAACAGAGGATTTTTAAAACAGATGAGACTGCCTTTTTCTGTAACCAAACAGCAGCAATGTTATTGCATGCTAAGGCGAAAAAAGTGTAATCAGCAAGTGACTGCTGACGAAAGAGTGCCTGACAGTATTAATTACTGGTAATTCTTCTGGAAGTTTGTGCCCGTCACAGGTCTGCTTCAAATATGAGCACCTAACTCAAGATAAAGTTGCATCCATGCCAGCCCAGTGGGATATTGGAAAATCCCCAAACATATGGATGACAGGGCATCTGATGCTGTACCTTCAGCATCTGCTGACTTACATTCAGCATCCGTTGACTAACGTTCAGCATCCCTTGACTTACCTGTCAGTGACAATATAACAATTTCATCTGATCCATCCACCTCATTTAATCTTTTGCCTGTTGCTTCAACAAGCATACCTCCATCTACAAGTGACGGTACAGTCTTCCCCGTTCAACTTGATACTACATGTGTGCCTTCAACAACTGTGAAACCATCTGTTAGTGTTCCAAACATTTCACCAGGATCATCTAGTAAAAAAAATACTTGAAACTTTGTCTGGTAAAATAATCCCATCGCCTTTCAGCGGGTTTTGTTTTGGCCTGGGCTTCAAAAGCGTAAAATTTGCAAGAGAGTTCCAAAGGAAAAGGTTCCAACTGTTGCTAACTCAAAGCATGGCAAGAATATAATTCCCGTAAAGAAATAATATAGCGAGAAGAGGAACAAAAAAAGGAAGGAGAGGAACAAAAAAGGAAGAAAAGAAAATTTAAAGAAACAAGAAAGTAGATAACAAAACCACAGCCAGGTCTCAGGGCAAAATTTTACCAAGATGATAAAACATACTCAGAAGATGATCCAGTGCCACTAGAATCATTGGATGAGTGGAGCGAGCCATGTAAAGAAAATATTATGGCATTTGAAAATATGCCAGGAAGTTTTGCGCTTGTGACATTTTTGGGTGGGAAAAGAGGGGCCACCAAATACAGATATGACTGCATCATTCAAGACGTACAAGGGAAAGACTTGAATGTTTTGGGAATGAGATGTGTGGACAAAACTAAAAATGTTATTACCAAAGACTAAATTTCCATCATAAACCGGAGTCAAGTTGAAGGGTACTTCCAAATCCTGAGATGACTTCTACAGGTCCCAGAGTCTGTTACATTTTCAAATTTCCTGTTGATGTTTTAGAAAAATAAGGAAAAGAAGACGAAAACATGAAATAAATAATCAGCAGCCATGATTCTACTCTTTATTTATATGAACTACATATTTTATTTGAAGACTTAATTGTTTGGGAGTGTTTGTTAAGAATTACATGTAGTCTTAAATTGTCTCAATTTTTCAAAAATATTCTAGTTAATGTTTTTTTTTTGTATTTTAATATTTTGTAATTATTTATGTATTTTCAATGTTTTCATGCCTATTTCTTGCTGTACGTGATTCATTTGCAAGGCCAGCATGCAAAAGAAAGAAAGTGTTTGTTCTTTATGCTTTTTGTAATTAGGTAACTGAAAAATGTGAAGTTATTAGTATAATTTTTATATAAATGTATGCATAGAGTTTGTAAGCTTTTTAAAATGTGATAATTATTATTTATTAAAGCATCTGTTTATGTTGCTAAACAGTGACACCACCTATTTTAAAGTGTCAATTTATAATTTAAAAAAAATGACTACTGGTGCATGTGTATGACTAACACTGGATGAAATAGTTTCGGCAGTCACGACTACTGGTGGAAAAACCTGACTTTTTAAGAAGTTCGTATTTAGGAAACTAAACAAAGGAGTTTCACTACTAACATTTCTATCACTTAATAAATTAATTGAAATCAGGCATAGAATGTTCCGATTTTAAGATTTAACAAAAAGGTTGATGAAAATTATAGTTTGTGTGTGATTTGTACATGACTACTGGTGCATGTACCTTAAAGCAAAGGTAATTCACATACGCATGTCTTTGACACACTAATTAATCACATTCAGAATTAATGTCCGGTAGGGGAGATGTGAGAGAGCTTGCCACCGGACAGTAGTCAAATTGCGGGTTATTATTATTGGTATTATTATATAATGTACAATAAATTAAATTTAAAAATCAACTTTTTTTGTTTGGTTTTTCAAAGGTCCGTGTACTCAACAGGGGTGAAAATAACAGAATGGGACAACTTGTGCCATATAGCTATTCATTAAGAGTATCTTTAAAAAAAAAAAAAAAAAACAATTTTTTTCGTCCCCCACAAAACTTTTGGCTTCGAAAACAGAAAATTTTCATTTTTTCCCCAAGTTTGAGACTATTTTTTTCTAGGAAGGAAATTTTCTACCAGATTACTTTGATGTTGCACACTGATTTATTTGTACACACTTAGCACACAAAAGATCAAATCTCTAAATGCAACTTTGGTGAAATAGCGTGGGGTATAAAGTGGAGTAAAACTCATCTGAATGCTGAAAGTAGATGGCTGCCATCTTGAAAATACAAAATTTATTTTACTATATAAATATACAGTGTAATAGTATCTAGTGTAAACTTTTAAATGACACTAAAAACTCCACAATAGGTGACTTATTAAAAAAGTTACGGCTAATTGCGTAAAACTCCGAAATCTGTAAAATTTGCTTGCAGTGTGTATGAAAAATGGCTGCCATCATCCACTTGTTGTCGGTAAGAATCTAAATTAATGTTTTTCTTCCACCATGAGGATAGGGTAACAGAAGAACACATTTTTATCAAAATCAAAAATGGTGCAGCTTCCATTTTTTTTTATATAAAATCTGATGATTTCATATGGAATGACACTGTAATTACTGAAATTGTTTTATTTATTTGCATTTTGTTAATTCAGAAATTAATTTTGAACCAGAGTGCTATATCATCCTAAGTTACAGTTTGTTGTAGGTCTTTTGTCCCATTTGTAATATCCCATCCATGTCAGACTCTCAAACATGGTATTAGGTACAGTAAAACCTCGTTAATCTGGATCTCCGGATAATCCGGGTGTTTTTAATTTAATGTTCATATAGATAATATGTAATATGAAGTGGATTGACTCACCAGCTATAAATAGCTTTGACCTGACCTTGAATCCCTACCCATCACTTTCCCTCCCTCAATCTCCTCAGTTTTCCTACTGTTTTCAAACGGCACTTGTCATTTTGTTTATTGTGTGTGGTTCAACAGGATATTGTTTTTGTTTTTTATCAAAGTGTTTGGGAGTGTATTGTAGTGTACGTACAAGTTTAAAATGGCATCGAAGCGAAAGAAGCTCGTGGTTTCAATGGATAAAAAGTTAGACGCTATTAATCAAATTGATAAAGGAGAAGCACTGAAAAAAATAGCTGTTGAATTGGGAGTTGGAACTTCAACAGTGTCCGACTGGATGAAGCAAAGAAAATTCATTGAAGATTTTTGTTGTAAAATGATATGTAAAAACAGTTTGGAAGGCAGAGGAACTGCAAAAAAAGCAAAAAAATGAAGCATTAGACGACGCACTATTCATGTGGTACAGTGCTCAGCGAGAACATGGTTTGCCTATATCTGGACCGATCTTGGCCCAAAAAGCTTTGAGCTTAAACAAAAAGTTACCGAATCCTGACCTAGAATTCACTGCTAGCCAAGGGTGGCTAGAGTGTTTTAAAAACCGACACTGTATTCGCCAACTTACTCTGACTGGAGAGAGCTTGTCTAGTGATGATGCTGCTGCTGAAATATTTAAAAAGGACTTCGAACAATTTGTTTTATCTGAAGGATGGACACCCGATCAAGTTTATAATACTGACGAGACTGGGCTTTTTTACCGGGTGCTTCCGAGCAAAACGTTAGCATCAAAGCTTGAAGATTCGGCTAAGGGCTACAAGAAAAGCAAAGATAGGCTAACTGCTATGGCTTGTAGCAATGCATCAGGGAAACATAAGTTTCCTCTTGTCATTGTAGGGGAATCCAAGAATCCCCGAGAGCTAAAAAATGTGAACCACAATACGTTGCCAGTGGTTTACCTACCACAAAAAAGTGCGTGGATGGACAGTTTTTGTTTAAGAATTGGTTTTTTGATAACTTTGTTCCTGAAGTTCCAAAATTCCTGAAAGAAAATAGTTTACTAGAAAAAGCTATTTTACTGATTGACAATGCTCCGTCTCATCCGGGAGAACAAGAACTCGTGAGTGGAGGAATTAAAGTGAAATTTCTTCCACCAAACGTAACCCCACTGCTGCAGTCTATGGACCAGGGAGTCCTTGAAAACATCAAAAGAGTTTACCGAAAAGAACTGATTAGTAAAATAATTGAAGAGGAAGGGGGAAAAAAGTGTGATTGATTTGTTGAAATTAATCAATATCAAAGACATTATTTACATGGTTGCCGACGCTTGGGATTGCACCACAAAAAGCTCTTTGAAAAAGTCGTGGACAAAACTATAGCCAGCTATTTGTGCTACAAACGAAATGGCAAGCTATGATTTGGTGCAAGTGGCTGCATACGATCTTCTGCAAATGTTAGGAACAATAAGTGGGTGCTCAGATGTTGATGTGGAAGACGTCAGTGAGTGGCTGAAAGACAACAATGACGGTGGCTACGGCACTATGAGGGACGAAAAATTGTAGCGGCATGCACATCTACAGCAGACAGTGAGGAAGAATATGACGTGGACGAGGAGGGAGCAATCACACCGTAACAGTGGACGATACATGCAGATGCCGCGGACCAGCTGACAAACATCATGGCGTACTTGGAGCGTCAGCCCAACACCACTCCAGCTGAACTATTAATGATAAAGTGTTTGTGTGACCGTGCTTCATTCAAATGCCACAAGTGTTTGAAACATAAGACAGTGGACCAATTCTTTGTTAAGAAATGATGTGAAAAGTTATTTTTTTAATGTCTTTTAAACAATTCTATGTAATTTTGTTACAAAACATAAGTTTTTTATCGTAATAAACGGTAAGTATGCTTCTTTAAGGATTTGTTTTGCTTACTACAAGGATTATCCAGATTTCGATTTTCCGGATTGCCTTTGGTTCCAGTTAGTCCAGATAAACGAGGTTTTACTGTAATTGTTATAACACAGTAAGTAGCCTAAGGCATAAATTAAAATTCAAAAACATTTTAACGTTTTAACATACTGATAATTTACAAGGTACTATAAGAACTTAACAAAAATAACTTCACGATTCACAGAAAATGTTAACAAAAAACTCTAATTGTTCATCCAAAAATGTGAAAATGTGACAATTTACATCAACTGTAAATTCTGATATTGTTAAAATTTATTTAGGTTTTGGTACACAAGGCAAAAATTTAAAACTGTAACTGTATAGAATAGCGGCTTTTCTGAAGGAAACATAGTAGACCCACAAAAGTAACATAAATGGGTTCTGCACAGCTAACCTTTTTAATATTGAGGATGGCGTAATGATAAAATAAGCAGAACGTCGAAAATAAAATAGATAATATACGAGGAGTTCGGCCCCTTTAAGTCGAACGCCATGATGTTTGGCTGTGCATGTGTAGATGTTACCATATGTTTGTTGCAGTTTAGATGCGAGATAGTGTGGTTCGTGGTGAGTGGTGTGTTTTTGCGCCAGTGAGTTGTAAAGTCCAAATCCTACCGTGCGAAGGCTTGAGATTTAAGAATGGAGGGTGCAAGTACGAGTGCTTCTGTGCGTGACAGTCATCTATGTGATGGATGTTACTTGGACGTTTTAGTAGATCATGGTGTTTTTTCGAGTGAGGTAAGGTGCAAGTCATGCACGATGGTAGTTGAGTAGTTGAATTAGCCAAGGACAGTGAAAATTGTACCCGCCACCTACCCAGGTGAGTTAATTCATATACTTCCAGTATGTTTTACTGTTACTTTAAAACCCTAGATTAGAATAAAATTGTAGATTAGATTAAAACCCTACAATCCTAGGTTATATTAAAACCCTATAATCCTAGATTAGATTAAAAATGTAAAATAGTGATTCACTCATCGTGGGGTTAAGTTAAGTTATGTCAGGTGGGCATATATTACGAAATTGGGTGGTAAAATGTTAAATTGAGGTGCATTTGTATTTTTTGTGGGTGTATTGTTAGACATTTTACCCCACAATTTCCCTGATCTTCATAGTCTTCCCCACCCTCATCTTCGTGGTTTGTATTGGTAATACGTTAATGCCCCTAGTATATTCGTGTTCTGTGTAATTAGTAGAGTGGAAATATACCACTTCCCGTGAGTTTTTCCTTTTATTTTCAGAAAAGTCCCTATCGTATACAAATACCAAGAAAAATATTACTTAATGATTTACAGAAAATACTTGCAGAAAGCACACACTAATTATCCTGTCCAAAATACATCATGTCCATAACAAAAGTTAAAAAGTTGAGTATACCTAGGATAGAAAAATTAAAAATGTCTTATTTTTCCAAGAATACTTATGTTTATAATATTTAGGCATAGTAAGGTTAAAATATTGGAAATATTGTTTTAACAGTAAAATATTATTTTTGAAACCATTTATACAATGTTTTTAATGTCCAGATCTTCTGTCTGTAACAATGGAATGGCTGACAATTAAGTGGCTCCATTTTCAATATGTTGGAAGGTCTCATTGAAAAATTTGTTTTATTGATTGCTTATAATTATTTATACTAAGCATCCTTCCGTACATTAGCTGTACAGTATTTTTTTTTTTGCAAAAAAATTTCTTATTTTAGTGAAAAATGAACACTTTATATTTCACGTTTTGTGCACCCAAACTACTGGAAGGGTTTGGTTGGAGAGCAAGGAACAAATTAAGAAAACTGTTACACAAATACTATGAACAAATACAAACACACTACCAAAAAATAAATAATTTGGATGAATTACGGTGGAACCTAGGAAGAGAAAATTCCCTAAGACACCCCCCACCCTTCAGATGGACAATGGCCCTCTGTTGTTTACCATAATGGTGAATGACATGGGTTTGGAGATTAGGAGAAAAATAAGATTGTTTGCAGATGATTGTGTATTGTATGCAGTGATGGGAGGGGGTGAAGCCTTGTAGGCAGACATTGCCAGGATATGGTTGTGGACCATGGAGAATAAAATGAAGATAAATGTATGAAAAACTTAGGTAGTGAGGTTTACAAGGAAGAAGGTGATGTGTGGAGGAGAACGGAGCGAGGTAGGCAGTATATGCTTGTGAGGTCTGTGAGAGAGTGGAATGTGTTGTGGGAGGAATTGGTATTTGTGAGGGGGGTTGGAAAGTTCAGGAAGGACGTGGAAGAGGAGTTTGTAGGGGGGAAAGGTCAGAGAGCTTGCCACAGGATGGTAGCCTAATTGAGGGTATTGGTTATTATTAATATTAATAATTTTGTTGGTAAGGCTAGGCTGAGTGCATTCCAAGGCCTTTCTGCAACTCAAATCTACCTCCCAGGCACTCCACCTACGTCACAGAGAGAAACTCTGTGACCTTTGTCAGATTGAGCGGTGTGATGGGGTTTGCCTCCTTCCACTTCAAACCAACTGCCACAGGACCACTGGTGATGCTTTTTGCAACATTAGGAGGCTCCACTTTCAATTTGGTGCCAAGTTCCCTATAACACATGTTGTTTCATAATTCCTATTTGGCCTACACATTTCTAAGGATTGCAGACTGGATGTAGTAGATCAAGTTTTGATGAGAAATCCATGTCCAGAATTATAAAATTGCAGTGCTACAAGGATGACACAAATCAAGATTTCAAAACTCCTGCTGTATGGTAGGCAACCCAAAATGTCTGTTTAAATCTAATGTACTGCCTCGACCAACACTCCACTTGCTATTCAGGGTAATTATCCAGTTTAGAGGATTTTCTGAACAAAACGTCCTAGACCAACAAAATTAGCATTAATAGGTTCTGCACAGCTTACCTTGTTCATATTTAGGAGGACGTAATGTTAAAATAAGTAGAACGCATCAAATAAAATAGTTAAAAGTACAAGCAGCCCGCTGCTTTGTTTACGTCGGACGCCATCATTTTAGGTGATTTTCGGCATTGTGCCGTCACTTTATAGGCTGTAGGTCGTTGATCTTAACTGTATTTAGATGTCATTGGCATGGAATTTCAGTTGCCGTTCAGATGGGAGATAGTGTGGTTGTGTAGTTGCGACTGGGAGTTGTGACGTCCAAATCCGACCGATTTAAAAACTGAGAGTGCGAGAACGAGTGCTTCTGTGTGCAATATTTGCCTATGAACGAGTGTTTCTATGCGTAATGTTCGCCTATATGGCGGGTGTTACTTGTTTCGTTGAGTGAGGTAAGGTGTACAACAGTTGTTGGCCGAGGACAGAGGAATTGTACCCGCCGCCTACCTAGGCGAGTTAATTTATATTCTTCTGGTGTGTTTTACGATTCCTTTAAATCCCTAACATCCTTGATTAGACTAAATTTGTAGGTTAGTTTAAAACCCTACTATCCTAGGTTAGATTAACACCCTATAATACTAGGTTAGATTACGCTACAATCCTAGGTTAGTTTAAAAATGTAAAATAGTGATTCACTCATCGTGGGGTTCGGTTCTGTTAGGTTAGGTGGGCACATATTACTAAATTAGTATATTCGTGGGTAACTATTAAGTTTAGGGGTTTTTCTGTAAAAAAAAAAAAACCCAAAAAGTGGCATATTTCCACTCTACTAATTATGTAGAACACGAATATACTAGAGGCGTGGCTTTAAAATAAGTACAACATATTTTTAAAAAATTGAACAAAATATCGAAATGACTGTTCAGCCAATTTGTTTAAGTTTCTGAACGAAACGTCCAAGACCAACAAAAGTTGCATTAATGGGTTCTGCACAGCTTACCTTGTTCATATTCAAGAGGGCGTAATGTTAAAATAAGTAGAACATATTTTTAAAAAATCGCGGAATTTGTTTGTTTACGTTTATTAACGTCTACTGCCATTAATAATGGCTGCGCATTGCAAATTCCACGCTACCTAGCGACCACAGCTGTTATCACAAGCATTTTAACGGAAATTTTTTTACCAGGTCAGTTGCCTTTGCTGGTATGTTTCATGTCGTTCTAATCCGGCGGATTTAAAATGGAGAAAGCAAGAAAGAATGCTTTTGTGCGTTATATTAGCCTAGTAACGAGTGCTTCTGTGTATATATTCGGCTGTAAAAGAGTGTTTCAGTGTGTTATATGCGCGTATGTGGCGCTTTGTGGAAGATTGTGATTTCATCGAGTCAGGTGAGACAGAATTGGCCGTTGACAGAGGTATTGTACCACCCGCCTACATTGGTGAGTAAATTGTTATTATTTTTGTGTGTTTTATGGCTCCTTTAAATACCTAAAATCCTAAATTCGTAGTTTAGTGTAAAACCCTACAATTCTAGGTTAGTTTGAAAATGTACAATAGTACAATTCTAAACTAACTTAGGATTGTTAAATTTTAAACTAACAGGTAGCTTAACGTGCAAATTTTGTTATATTACGTAATTCAAACAAGGTTTTTCCAGACGTTTTTACCCCACAATTTCACATTCTCTCTAAACTAACAGAGGATTATTGGTAGGTAACGCAGAACATGACTATAGTAGCAGCATTAACGTACGACTAATTGTATAATATATGCCCACCTAACATAACAGAACGTAACCCCACAATGGGTGAATCACTATTTCACATTTCTAAACTAACCTAGGATTGATGAAATTTTAACTAACCTAGGATTGCAGTTATTTAAACTAACGTAGAATTGTAGGGTTCCCATCTAGTCTATGATTGTAGCGTGTTGATCGGAGATTTGATTAATATTGTATAATCTTATATTACTTTACAACCTTACAATCCTAGGTTAGTTTAAAACCCTACAATCCTAGGTTAGTTTAAAACCCTACAATCCTAGGTTAGTTTAAAAATGCAAAATAGTGATTCACCCATAGTGGGGTTAGGTTCTGTTAAGTTAGGTGGGCACATATTAAGAAATTAGTTGTACGTTAATGCCCCTAGTATATTAGTGTTTTGCATAATTAGAGTGGAAATATACCACTTTTTTGGGGTTTTTTTTTACAGAAAAGCCCCTAAACTTAATAATTTCCTATTTGAGTTCTGCGTAATTAGTAGAGTGGAAATATACCAATTTGGGGGGGGGGGGTTTCACAGAAAAGCCCCTAAACTGGATAATTACCCTTCCTGAAAATAAATTTATATTTATAGCTAAATAATGTAGTAAACCCCTTCACATCAGCTGTTTTGGTGTTGCTTTATTTAAACCACTATGATGGTGAGGTATAAAACAAATGACATGTCTTGTTATAAGTGCTGTGGGCAGTGAGTCATGCAAAAGGATGAAAGTTAACTTAAGTTCAGTTTATTTCTTAGTAAGTACTGCAATTATGAAGTACCTAGGGCATTATCAGAACCAAAACATACCATTTTCCAGGACCTCTTTATCAACATTTTAAAAAAGTCACGACTCTGCATAATGCTCACAGAATGTTTGTCGAAAGAAACGTTACAAGACGTATCCAATATCTACGTAAAAAAATATCATATAGACGCGATAAAACAGCGTAGGTACATCTGCAAACATTTACTCCAACACTTCAGTAAACATCTCGCAGGAAAAAAAATATTAAAAAGAGCTCAAATAAGATACAACATACAAGATTAGGTATATTTCCCCGGCATAAAATAGAATCAATGAACACGTAACTTACCGTCACTTCTTGTGTTGGTAGACCAATCATTTCCTTCGTCGTAACAATTTTCACATCTTTCTTTCAACACATGGTTTCTGGTCGTTGATTCAGCTGCATAACAGTTTTCATTCGAAGTCATTATTTTAGTTTTAGAAGCAGACATTTTACCGTGTGGTTTTTCTCCTATGTACAATATACTACATTTCCACAACAGTTCCAAGACTACATTGCTGTAGCACGTGTAGCTCAAACGCTGGACGTCTTGCGAAATGTTAGCATATAAGGGAAGCACCGCCAATATTATTTAGAACCGTCACTAAAAGTTCCTTCGATTTTCCACACATTACACTGCAACAATTCCGAGGAACCCAACGCCACAGCAATCCTGTCAAAATCAGCTGATCAGATTTTACGACTCCATTGTTAGCGCCACAGTTTTAATTTTATTGCCCATTTAATCAGTGGAATGAAGATAGTAAACAACTTACAAGCTTTGTTTGTGGTGAGGTGGAAAGCTAATAAATGTATTATATATTTTAACTTATGGCTTTAACAAATATGTTATTACATACGATACCAATAACATAAACCTTCGTAAACATCCCCAATGGGCGTTAATAGGCTATAATAACCACTTCCTTTTTTAACACGCCCCCTTCCAAGGAAGATACAAGGTCATCAAAATCACATTAGGATGAAACACATGTTCATGACAATATTTTATGTTAGTGACTACGTCATGGGCGAATTAGTAAAGATAAAATATAAACGGGAAGAACACTTTAAGTAGGAAAAACTTAATTATAATTATAAAAATTTGAGTTCGTTTATTACGTCTTTAAGTTCTTTTTTTCAATACTTAGCTGTACAAAGATATTGGACAAGTCAAATAGGGCAAATTACAGTATAAAAATGTTATACTCTGGATGGACACACACCCACGCTCACGCACTCAAGTTATGTTGCACATACACACACATATTTTCTTAATAATGTGACTAATCTTCTTCAAACACGCCCTAGGGCTTCATCGTTTTCGTGAAACAAATTAAAAAGAGTACAAGAAAAACCGGAACAAGAAATATATACAATGAAATGTTTACAGTAATTTATTATTTTATGTAGTTTAGATAATAATCTGCGCTATAAAATGTACATTCAATAAAAAATTATTTCATGTGGTTTTTAAATAATCTTTGTTAGAGAATCATATTAAGATGTGGCAATTTATTGAAAAGTTGGCTATCAAGGTAAAACAGTACTTTATGGACTAGTCCTAAGTTAACAGAAGCCATGTGTGTTTTTTTATTCTAGCATCATTCTTATAAAAGTGATGCTTTATCTGAAATAAATGACTGTTTTTGGACACGAATATGAGTATTGAAAACATGTACTCACATGAAAATGTTAAATCTCTCAATTCTTGAAAAGAGGTATCCATGAATCTTACTTTAATTTGCCATTGATTATTCTTACAGCTCTCTTTTCGTGTGAAACACGTATTTACTGTCGGTGGAATTACCCCATAAAATTATTCCATAATACATATGGAATGAAAATATGCTAAATAACAATTTTTTGTGGATTTTTGTTCAGGATTTAGGTAACACTTTCTAGAGCTAAAAAGACTAAACTCAATTTAGGTCAAATATACACAATGTGAGATTTCCAGTTTATTCAATTGTCTACTTTTAAGCCAAGAAACTTAGTCATTGTTGATTCATTAATTATGTATATGTTTAAGCTAACATATGAATTAGTGTTTTTTCTGTTATTTGTGAGGAAATTCATAAGATAAGTTTTATCTAGGTTGAGAATTAATTTGATTGCAGTAAACGCTGAATTTATGTTATGTCTGTGTTTTGCATTAGGTACTTACCGTATCTCCAGAGACTAAAGGTTGACGTGAACCACACGTCCACGAGTTCCCTGGGCCTACTCTGACTGCCGCAGTCACAACTACATCAGCTACACTGCTACACTAAGCCACACCAACTACATCAGGCCTAGAGTACGTAGTGCGGGTCGACAAGAACGGAACGTGCACCTTCTTGCCGACAAGGTTTACGCAACTCAAGAGACCGCCCTATTCAATGAATACAAGAGGCAACTCTTTTAATAAGTGGGTAGGCGATCCGAAACAATGTTTACACCAAAGCAACAGCCGTTTCGTGCACTGGCAATTCGTCATTGCGTCCTCGCAGCTCGCACTTCTGAATACGACGCACCACACTGCCAGGTGATGTTAACGGGCTGGTAGGCCAGAGCTGAAGAGTTAAGTACCCCAAAGTGTCATCTAGAAGTGTATATAAACATATTGAACACAGTCACCGCATTCACGGCAGCAGCCTGGGGTGTTTTTCATTGCATAAATGGCAATCAAGCATGGCATTCCACACCCCTTTACCCAGGTGGACTCACCCACCCCTTCACTGGCCACACTACAGCCAGTAAAATTCAGACACGTCACAGGTAGAGAAATTCAAACTCTTTTATGAGAAAATGTAGTAACTTATTTAATGTGTATTTATATAAGCGCTATTATGTTTTTCTAAAATAGAGATTGCATATAACTGCTTCCAGCATTGTAAGAAATAATTTAGTATGGTGACATTCCATGTCCATTTCACAACTTAAAAATAAACGGACATTTGTTAATAAATGGGGATGTCACCAATGTGTTTAATTTAATTTCTACAATTTTTCATCATCATAATCACATCACAGAGTGTACATGAAATGATTCGTCATTCTGCATTTAGTGTCAGTTGTCGTCGCTTGTGGCTAAAGCGGACATTACTCGCCCCAGTTCATCACAGCACCTCAACAAGACCAGCGGCGTTGGTCACCCGCTCTACAAGCCCCCTCAGTACCAGCGTGTAGGATGCAATCATTTTTACTACAATAGTTATATATTAGTCAACCAGAAAATTTGTGTTATTTTAATGTACTGAGGGGAAAACCAATCACCCTCTCACCAGAGAGTTAAATGCAATTGCGTCTCAATCTAACATCACTTGTTTTTCATCGTTTAAGTGCTGAGTCCATTACCATGCCTCATTCACACATTATTCAACTGTAGCAAAGACAGTGAATAAACTGCTCAATCAAGTGAAATCAGTGTTAATTCAATGTAGGGCATCCTTATAGCATCACCCACATTTATGTAGCATAGTTCAGGAGTATGAGACGGCCTACAGCCTCGTCAACAGTTATAAAAGTGAAACAGTAAGTGAGTGACCATCTCTTCAACAAACTGATGAATGATTACCAGCGTCCCCATAGGCCATTGACTAAATGACCCTCATCATTAGCTCACCACTGAGTCATGGTGAAGGGCAATATAATATCAAACCAGCCCTGAGTAACCTCGCTACCACGTCAAGGTGAAGTATTTGAATGTAAAGATGATGTAATGTTTTGATGTGAACCACGCATCTACTAACTCCTTGTGCCCACTCTGACCGCGCAGTCACATCAACTAAACCAGCTACACTGGGCCGCACCAACCACATCGGGCCAAGAGTGTGTAGTGCAGGTCGACAAGAGCGGAACTTGCACCTTCTTGCCAACAAGAATTACGTAACTCAAGAGACTGCGCTACTCATATATTGCAAGAGGTAACTCTTTTAATAAATTAGTATGCGATCCGAAACTGTGTTTACCCCAAAGCCACAGCCATTGGGTGCACTGGCAATTGGTCATTACGTCGTAGTAGCTCGCGCCGCGACACTGACGTGAACAGCACATTCACAAGCTCCTTTGTGCCCACTCTGACTGCCGCAGTAGTGTCCATTACACCAGACACACCACACCGAGCTTGTGGGCACGAGTGAGAGTGTTCATAATTGCATCAGTGTTCATAATTGCAGCAGTGTTCATAATAGCATAAGTGTATTCAATCAGGGTATCTAATTGCTTCAGTGTTATTAATTGCACCAGTATTCATAATTGCATCAGGCTATTTATTCACTGTTATTAATTGTATCAGTGTATACAATTAATATCATAATTTACATCATGAAAGACAGTCGACACAGCCACAGCCAGGGACAATTGACACTGTACACTTGGCAATACTGTGGCTGGTACAATGAAAACATATAGGATTAATATGACCATTTTTATTGTGTATTTGTATAAGGAAAAATTATGTTGTCTTAGGTTAATTTAATTCATCTCACTTCCATCTCATAATCATTTTTTCAGGGCATATTGTGCTTCATCGTTTCGCCACTTGGCGTCGGAAACGCTCAAGGTAGCGGAAGCTGGCCCACGCTTCCTCCCAGTTCTCTTCAGCACTTGAACGCATCAAGACGTGTAAGTCTCTCGCTCCGCAAAGGCCCTCGTTGCCGACATCTTAAGCTGAACTCATATTCACTGCAATAGACTTCACTTCATGAACCGGATCATTAATTTTATTTGTTATAGCACCGAGGGGAGAGCAATGTTACTCTCATCGGAGAGTTTAATGCAGTCGCGTTTCACATTATAAAGCCACGTGTTTCCCATTTCCGGGCCGTTAAGGCCACACTTTGTACTAAAAGTTGTGTGTGTTCATTAAGGAGCCGCAAGGAATAAATAACTCCGCAAGCATCGTAAGTGTTTCATTTGTAATTTAATTAAGGTGTGCTAGGCTGCCTACAGCCTCGACATCGTATGTGACGGAGTGTTTACCAGAGTCCCCTAGGCTGTCGACCGAAAAGACCCTCATTTCATCAGCTCACCATAGAGCTGTGGCACCAGGCACATATTTCCTACATCATCAGCTCTGGTAAAACCACGCATCAAGTTGGCTTTCCCAAATAGGGAGGAGTATTTCTCCGAGCCATTGCTTGACCACGTCAACATACAATGTGATGCACCCCCAATTGGCATAAAACTGGATTGTATGCCGAAACTTAAGTGATAAGTGCCCTAAAGTGTCACCCAGTAGTGTGCAGCATTTTTACAAACGCATTAAACACAGTCACCACAGCATTCACAGCTACAGTCAGGGGTGTTTTAGTGTATTAAGAGCAATCAAGCATAGCATTCCACACCCCTTTGCCCAGATGGACTCGTCCACCCCTTCAGGAGACAACCACCTGGCCACACTGTGGCCAGTGAAATCCAAACACTTTATATGAGAAATGTAATATTGTATTTAATGTGTATTTATATAAGCTCAAATATATTTTCAAAAAGGGAGATTGCCTATAAAGGCCTCCATCCTTGTAACATGCCATTTAGTGCGGTGACACTCCCCATCAACATCACAACATTAACCTTAACATACATTTTTTAATAAACAGGATGTCACGAATGTGTTTCAGTTAATTTATATAAGTTTTCACCATTACAATAACCTTACATAGTGTTCATGTGATGTTTTACCATTAGGTGTTTGACGTCGGTTCTCGTCACTTGTGATGGAAGCCGACATGACCGTGCAGTTCCTCTGTGCACTCGAGCTACAATGGCTCCGCGAGCCCCCTAGGTACCATCATTTAGGCTATAATCACTTCATTGCAGTAGTATGATGTGAGCCACGCGTTCACGAGCTCCTTTGTGCTCACTCTGACTGCCACAGTCGTTTCATCAGCACCAGCTACACCACACCAACTGTCTTGTGAGCCACAGAGAGATAGTGAAAAGTGCTACAATGTGTAATTTATTAGAGTTCCTAATAACAACAAACATAAAAACCATTGTCGCATACACAGCCACAGCCAGGGATGTTTTTCATTGTATACTTGCCAACGCTGTGGCTAGTGTAATGCAAAAACGCCCTCAGCAGTGAATTGCACACACTTATGAGAAATGTAATAACTTTTAAAGTGTAATTATTTAAGAGTAATTATTTTTCAATTTAATGTGTATAATTTGTCATCACCTAATCCTGTTCCAGTATGCTATGTCAGGTTGTGTTTCACTTTTCCACCACTTGGCTTCAGCTTCATGCCACTTGTGGCGGAAGCCGACTCCATTCTCGCCCCAGTTCATCTCAGAAACCGAACCAGACTGGCTGTGTAAGTCTCTCGCTCTGCGAGGCCCTCAGTACCGACATGTTAGCTGTAATTATCTTAACTGCAATAGTATAATCTTAATTACCGGAACCTTTATATTCTATTTTAATGAACTGACGGGAGAGCCAACACACTCTCGTCAGAGAGTTTTTAATGCAATAGCATTTTCAACATAAAACCGCGTGTTTTCGCCGCATAAGGGCTAAGGCCATTTTTGGTATATCATTCATGCATTATTCATTTCTAACAAGGACAATGAATAAACAACTCAACATGTGAAATAGTGTCGAGTGATTGTAGGGAAACCTTATTAGCACCACAAGTGTTTCCATTCATATAGTTCAGGCGTACGAGATGGCCGACAGTCTCGCCATTATAGGTAAACAGTGTAACTGTAAGTACGCGACAACCAAGCAACTAACAGACGACCCAATCATTAGCTAAACCGACTGAAGCTATGGTGCCGGGCAAAATCCAACATCAAACAAGCCCTGGTAACCTCACAGCCACATCAAGTACATTAGTTAACCAGAACATTTGTTATATTTATTTGCTGTACCTAGGGAAGAGCCACCCACACTTTCACTGCAGAACTTAATGCTACCCCGTATCTACATAAAACCACGCTTATTTACACGCTAAGATCACCAGCAGGCCGTAAGTACTGGGTCCATTTTCTTTCATTATTCACATGTAATCAAGCACAGTGAATAAATTGCTTTACAAAGTTCAATGTTTGTTGATTCATGGAGCACCACCCACAATTTTCTAGCATATTTCAGGCATATGAGATGGCCTACTGTTTCATCATAAGTTGTAAATAGTGTAACAGTAAGTACGTGACAACAACTTCTGCAAATTGATGGAGGACTCCAGAGTTCCCTGGGCCCTCGACCGAACGACCCATATCACTAACTCTCCCCTGGGTTATGGCACCGTGCATTTCTACACTCAAACTGTCCTGGATCACCTCGACCATGCAAGTTTTTTCACAATACCTACTCAGTAATGTTAAATTTTGATTTTGTTACCTTATAAAGTGGCTGTTCAGAACTTGAAACCGTGATAAATACCACTGTGTCAATACATGAGAATGAGAACAGGTATCATGCTGAAAATTCTTAGTTTGAACAAAATTTTAATTTAACTTAGCAGTCGGGGATAGTAATGCGGACATCGCCCGGCGACTGTGTTAAGAAAAATCAGAATATTACATAATATTCTGACGTGAACCGCATGTTCATTAGTCCTTTGTGCCCACTGTGACTGCCGCAGCCTTGTTCGCACGCCAGACGCACCACACCTTCAGGCTTGTGGGCATGAGTGAAAGTGCATTAGTGTTTGTAATTTATTCGGTGTCAGTGTATTGCATTAGTATAATATCAGCAGTGTATTTATTAATAGTGTCAGTGTATATAGTTAATATCATTTGTTTTGTCATCATGGGAGACAGTCTGCACAGCCACAGCCAGAGAAATGTGACATTCTACATTTTGCAATAGTGTGGCTGGTATGACGGAAACATTTAGAATAAGTATTATCATTTTTATTGGGTATGGTTTTAGGGAAAATTCTGTACTCTTAGTTTAATTTAATTCATGTCCCTTTCATCCCATTATAATTTTTAGTGTATATTGTTTCATCGTTTCATCGTTTCACCGCATGGCGTCGGCTGCGCTCAGGTAGCGGAAGCCAGCCCCACATTTCCCCCCAGTACTCGTCAGCACTTCAACGGACCTGGACGTTAAGGTCTCTCGCTCCGCAGAAGCCCTAGCAAGGACATAGTCAGTTGAGGTTGCAATCCAGGGACATCCATCGTAATTTAACTCATTATTTTCATCTATTTCATTATTTGACTTGCATAGCGCCGAGGGGAGAGCAACATTATTATTTATCGGGAATTGTTAAGTGCATTCGAGTTTCACATTATAAAGACCACATGGTCACTCGCAGTTCCAGGCCATTCAGGCCACAAGGTTTGGGTATAGTTGTGTGTAAAATATAGTGTCTCGGGTAGTAAATACCTCAACAAGCATCCTTCGTTTTATTTATAATAAATTAATGTGTGCAAAGTGGCCTAAACCCTGCCAGCGTGTGTGACGGAGTGTTCACCAGAGTACCCTAGGCCGTCGACCCGAAACGGCCCTACATCTCATTAGCTCACCGCAGAGTTGTGGCGCCGGGCACATAAATATCACTTCAGCAATTCTGGTAACACCGCGGGTCAAGTTGGCTTTTCCACCGTATCCAGGCTTTGACCACGTCAATATTTCTAATAGAATGGACGCCAGCTCACTAGGTGAGAACGAAATCACAGTTCTCAGGATCTAGGGCCGACCAACCACGTGGCTGTATCCTCTGACATACACTGTACAAATTTACAGAAAAACTTAATATATAGCCTTAGTATTCAGGCTCTCCAGCACACCTTAATATTACTTTTTAACCTTCTAAATGAAGGGTACCTCCTTGAGGCTTCGATGACTTCCTTGATATTGCCAGGGCCTGGAATACAACACTAAAATGAGGACTCATAAGTTTAGGTTAACTCGAGTAAATAGTATTGCCAAATAGTGTACACAGTTACATGTATATAANAAATGAGGACTCATAAGTTTAGGTTAACTCGAGTAAATAGTATTGCCAAATAGTGTACACAGTTACATGTATATAATGGAAATCAAAGCAGACATGACTCACTAGACCTACCAGCGACCATTACTGTACAAAAAAATAGAATTGGGCAAATTTTTACAACAGTAATTAAACGTCCAGGGTTGTTAAATTGAGCTGACGGAGGGGTGCTATGAACATGGAGAAGACTGTTGGTAATATAAACAAAACTTGCAGTAAATTATTGACATGAACCACGCGGCGTTCACGAGTCCTTTATGCCCTTAATGACTACAGCAGTTATGTCCAAACACCAGACACACCACACCGACAAGCTTGTGGGCACGAGTGAGGGAGTGCATAATTGTTTTAGTGCAAGTGCATTAGTGGTTCTAATCTATTCTGTGTAATTATTTCATCAGGATATGTCATAATATCATCAGTGTATTTATTATGGGGTCAGTGTATATAATTAATATTTTTGTTTTGTCATCATTGGAGGCAGTCTGCATAGCCACAGCCAGATACATATGACATTTTACATTTGGCAGTACTCTGGCTGGTACAATGGAAACATTTAGAATTAGTATAATCATTTTTATTGTTTATTGTTTAAGGGAAAATTCTGACACCTTAGTTTAATTCAACTCATGTCCCTTTCATGTCATTATCATCTTTAGTGTATCTTGTACTTCATCACTTCGCTGCATGGCGTCGGCTGCGCTCAGGTAGCGAAAGCCAGCCATGTCTTTTCGCCAGTTATCTTCAGCTCTTCAACACATCCAGACGTGTAAGCCTCTCGCTCCGCAGAGCTCTCGGCAGACATCACCTTTTGAACTTGTATCCAGCGACATCTGTCACAAATTGAATCGTTATTTTCATCTGTTTCATTATTTTACTTGTATAGCTCCGAGGAGAGAGCGACGTTATTATTTATCAGATAATTGTTAAGTGCATTCGAGTTTCACATTGTAAAGACCATGCGGTTGTTCTCAGTCTCCGGGCCATTAAGGCCACNTAATTGTTAAGTGCATTCGAGTTTCACATTGTAAAGACCATGCGGTTGTTCTCAGTCTCCGGGCCATTAAGGCCACGTGTTTTGTATTATAGTTGTGTGTGCAGTAACGAGTCTCAGGTAATAAATATCTCAACATGNATAATTGTTAAGTGCATTCGAGTTTCACATTGTAAAGACCATGCGGTTGTTCTCAGTCTCCGGGCCATTAAGGCCATGTGTTTTGTATTATAGTTGTGTGTGCAGTAACGAGTCTCAGGTAATAAATATCTCAACAAGCTGCGTTCCTAAGTGTTTTATTTGTAATTAATTAAGGCGTGCAAGGCAGCCTAAAGCCTCACCATCGTGTGACGGAGTGTTGACCAGAGTTCCCTAAGCCATCGACCTGTATCGATCCTCAAGCTCATCAGCTCACCTCAGAGCTGTGGCGCCAGGCACATAATTATCACACCATCAACTCTGGCAACACCGCCGGTCAAGTTGGTTTTCCTAACATGGGACATGGTGGGGATGTGGAATCCACTGTAGCCAGGATTGACCACGTCATTATGTTAACCTCTTGCAGTTAGGTGTGACGTGGACCCCTCCTACGTGGTCTGGTACAGCCACTGTCATAGTGCCATCGGCCTACCGTCGCTGCATCAGTGTGGCCTGCGTAACACGCACGTCGTTGCTTCCCGATGAGTGTCTGCATTGTTCACTTGGGAATCGGTCATGACCCGAAACCGAGTGATCCAACCGAGTGCCTATGGTGTCACTAGAGAGATCTGTGTAATTAGGATAGGATTCAAGTGTTAGAAGGTGTATTAAATAGCATTAGAATTTGTCGCCCATGGGCAAATGTTCGTGAAATTGGCCCTTAGGGGATTCCGAAGTAATCGCAGAATAAATGCACGCAATGTGCATATGTAATGAGGTGTAGAGTAGCAAGGCTAGATTATTTGAAATGCTCTATATAATTTTCCGAGTGCAATTGTCAGTCTAACCAAGCCAATTAGTGACATGGGAAGTAATTAGTCTTTCTTTCAACCTGACAATTCCAGTCGTAGAGTGCCCCAAAACATAACATACCTAAATTTCTACATGCTCTGCAAAGCACCACATAATGACGTTTTGTATTTAAATTAGTGCTTAAGAAAGACCTCTGAACTATCCTCAAGCTAAGGGATGTCCATCCCTAACGTCGAAGGGCCCTATTGTCTGTATGTTTTACCTGTTTATGTAATGAGGTCAGCAAACTAAGATACCTCGCGGGATGGTACGAGCTCTCAGCGAGGATGCGGTTCGCCCATGCTTCCCCCAGGAGTCTGATTCCATGGGTCTTACGTGCTGCATGTGCATTGCATCGCGGGGGAATTTAATACTTTGTTATGAATACTTAACTGCAATAGGTTAATTAAATTTAATGGAACTCTTATTTAGTTTACCAACAGTCTTCCACGTGTTCATAGCACCCCTCTGCCAGCTCAATTTACCGACCCCAGATGTTAAATTACTCTTGTAAGATTTGGTGCTATTCTTGGCCTTTCTGTACAGTAACAGACACAGGTAGGCTTTGTGAGTCAGTTCTGCATTAATTTGCATTGTTTACATGTAAATGTGTACACTATTCGGCAATACAATTTACTTGAGTTAACCGAAACTTGTTAGTTAACATTTAGTGTTGCATTTCGGACCCTGGCCATAACCAGGAAGTCATCGACGCCTCAAGGAGGNAAACTTGTTAGTTAACATTTAGTGTTGCATTTCGGACCCTGGCCATAACCAGGAAGTCATCGACGCCTCAAGGAGGCAGCCGTCAATTATAAGGGAAAAGGTAATTCTAAGTAATGCTGGGGGCCTGAATAACCCTGCTATATGTTACGTTTTCGTGCAAATTTGTACCATGTGTGTCAGGGAATACAGCCATGTGGTCGTTCGGCCTAAGATCCTGAGAACTGTGACTTGATGCTCACCCTGTGAGCTGGTGCCCAATTATATTCTAAATAGGATTATTGTGGAATATTGTGATTTTTTTTTCGCTACTCGTCAGACGACGTCTGCATTACTATCCCCGACTGCTAAGGTACCGTTAAATATGATGTGCCTAATTCGTACTTCGCCACTACATTCTCAGGGATTGGGCACAAGCATTGCGAACACAGAGGCAATAGGATGCATACAGGTGTCAGGGTAGCCATTGGTGGTCGCAGCATGGCAGCCGAAACCAGCAGTGGGGGCCAAGGTCTTGACCCACCTCATGCAGCTGACCTCCCTGCACCTGCTTGTAGGGGTGTACCACCCAGTAGTGTAGAGGGTGTGCATGCCTGTACACAAAGCCCACTGTGCCGATCGATACTCCCAGCTGGGATTTGTGGTGTCGATGGAGGGGAGGAGGTGAATGTAAGTGCACCCAACCACTCTGCTGCATAGTACATGGTGCTGGAGGCATATGAGTGGTACACATCGCTATGCTATTATGACCGACATGCTGCATATGCCCTGTACTGTTGTAATTGTGTGACGTGAACCGCACGTTCACGAGTCCTTTTGTCCACTTACTGCCGCAGTGTGCCCACACCAGACGCACCACACCGACAGGCTTGTGGGCACGAGTGCATTAGTGTTTAGTATTTATTCAGTATTGATGTAAACCATAATTATCGTGTGTCAAAACAGTCATCACATATATAGCCAGCCAGGGACATGTGACATTTTCAAGTTGGCAATGTAGTGGCTGCTACGAGACAATACTTATATATAATATTAATATAATGGTGTTTTATTATGTAAGTACAAGGGTAATTGTGTTTTATTATGTAAATTGTGTTTAATGATGTTTATATAAGGTATATCATGTTTACATCTCATTAGCATTTTAAGTCGCATTTGTCGGCCGTGCTTAGGTGGCGCGAGCCGATGCATTGCGCAGCTAGTAGGCAACATCACTTCGGCGCGAGCGGACGTGGTAAATTTCTCGTTTCACAAGAACCTCGGTACCAGCCTCTCAGGCTGCAACCTCACTCAGCAATCGCATCATCATATCATTCACGAAGCAACTAGTATTTTTATGTTACATCTCACCGAGGAGAGAGCAGCGTCACGCGCCTTAAGTAATTATAATCCAGCAGTGTGTTTATATGACCACGCGGTCACCACGTGTTTGATCAAAGTNGTTTTTATATGACTGGGCCATCGGCCGAACGACCCAAAAATCTCATCAGCTCACCACGTTGCTGTGGCGCCGGGCAAATCCATAATCATTACATTCCAACTCTGGTAACCGACCGCTTCATGTGGCTGCGAAGTTTTTTTAGCACACTAAATGCCATTTGGTGTGCATCTATGGGAGTGATTCTTGCATTTGACTGGCATCAGAGAATTGTCCCAGTTTTATCATGCTGATCCTGACATGTTATTAATGTTGTTGTGAGGGAAATATGTGGGGAAATGCTCAGAGAGGGGTTGAGGTGTCGGGAGATTTTGAGGTTTTCTGGGTCAAAAAACACTAGGAATGACGAGTGGAAGGTATCCTATATGGATGGGCGACAATTTAATGCCTGTTATATTGCATATAAATTTTTTTGAGAAATGAGGGTTTTCAGCAGGAAATGGCCCCATAGATGCGCGCAAATTTAACGCCTGTTGGCTGGGTGTTGTTGGGTTAATATAAGTTTTGAGGCTCTGAGAAATATTGTTGGTTGGTTTTGGAGTTGGATACCCGACTAGGCAACAGACACCATCGACAGACAGTGTCGATTGATGCTGCTGATGATGAATTCAGGGTATGTTGTGTTGTTCGCCCAGATGTATGCAGTATCTCTGTGAAATTGTTGGATGAGCCCATATGGACAGGAAAACCAGGCATTCCCTACACCTGATAATTACATCGGAAGAAGGGGGCATATTCAGGCGGACCCACACACCTATTACTGATAAAAGCTCAATGTTGAGTGTGCTGATTATTTACGTGAAATTATAGTGAAAGCGGGTTGTAGGGCACCCGGACCCCAAAACTCCCGAAAGCAGTTCTTGAAATGAGAAAGACGAAGTCTGAAAACTTTCATGTAATTACTTGAGCACAAAACTTTACGCCACTCTAGTTGAAAACTTTACACGCATTCTGGCCTGAGGGTCGCCAGATAGGTAAAACTGCGAAAGTATGCAGGTGTGCACAACATTCTATTACTGGTCTCTTAAGTTTACTGGGCGATGCTATTCCTGGGAAAAAAGGAGTGGCAACTTCGAGTGCAGAAACGAACATCTTCCAGCAAGTTGCATCAGGCCATTGCAGCTAGAGATGATTGGTTCGAAAACATGAAAGCATCCAGAGAGTGATGCATGAATCCTACTTGAGACACTCGACAGCGACTGAATCTGGTGTGCTCACGATGCACATACTATGGTGGCATACATCTCGTCCCACACTACTTTCTGTTGAACTAAAACACTTGCACAACAAAATGAATATTAACCCATGTATAAAACATGAATAAATAAGTGCATAATATTACACTGAACATGAACAAATAAAATATAAATAAGGATGGCATGAAATGAGGGTGAAATAACAGATGTGTAAAATATGTGAATTTTCAAATAAACATAATTGGAGTATTGAAACACTTCTAGGGGCGTCTTTAAGCATCCACACACCTGGTGTGTCTTTATTTTGCTTTTAATTATTGATCTGAAATTTACCTATACTTAATGTGTGCCGAGTCCATCATATCGCATCATCACCCTTCAGGGGGTTTGTGGGTGGTTTGAAGTTGCGTGGCACTGCTCTGCACTCTCCTGCTCTCGCACTACACTGCACGTGGCACTGCACTTTGCACCGAGGGGGCTCTGGTGTCTGCTGATGCTGTGGACTTGTGGTGGGGAACGTTTTATAAGGCAGGGTGCTTTCCTGCATCACTGTAAGTAATCTTCACTCTTGCCCATTTTTCCAGGTTACTGCGCTTGCTTTTGTAGCCTACGAATCTGATTGGCTAGACTTTAACAGTTGCTAAATCAATCATAAACTTTATAACCTATTTTCCGTGTATTTAAGTAGTTATAAGCACATGTCTTAATTCTTCATTATTTAATCTTGAACCCACCTTTACTGATCGGTAGAATAACTTTTTGAAGGAATGCTTGTCAGTAATTTCTGTTGGTGTCGTTACCAAGTGGAATGTGGCCGAAGTAAAGTGGAGTAATACAATCCGCGTATTCGAAAATTCCCAGTTGCATCCACCGATGGACACCAGATGTTCGAAAAATACTGTTTCGGTTGAGTCCAGTTGAACTAATAAGATCAATTGGCCTGGACATTCGTTGGATCTAATGGATATGCATTAAAACATCAAGTGATTTATTTACATAACGCTTACTCTGAAATACGAAAGTTAACACTCGCACAACTCCGAATTTTCGAATGGTTAAAAAATATACCAACAGAATTCGTAAGTCTGGTTTATAAATGGGCGATGAAAACTTTAGAATTATAATGTAAAGGTATTAATATGTCCCTTGAAGCAGATATAAATTCCTTTAAATATTAACCTGATATTCTAAAAATGCCTCTACCGGTGTTCAACGGTGTATTTTCTCTTGTGTATTATTCTTGTATCAAATAATATCACAATAATTATACTAACATAATATAAAATACAACTGCAAATGAATGCTATAAATTATTGTGTAATAAGTTTGTTAATGTGTTCTAAATAATTCAGCTCCTTCGATAACACCATTTATTTTAACAACAATTGAGTTTCTACCAACACTTTTACTTTAATAAATGGCCAAGCATACATAACATTATTTGTTGTTCCTTGATGCAAGCGCTTATGTGCTACAACAGGCGGCCATATGTAATCATTTGCAACGTGTTAAATGTTTGGAACTGTCAGATAGTTTTTGTTATTTAAATGTTGTTATTGTGAAAGCGACGTGACTGTGTTGTGTGTAATGAAGACCGTGCGTGGATGAAGATACGTCTGTCGATTAAGTATGTATACTAATTTTTATTTATTTTAAAATATTTTTGTTGTGTGTTTATAGCTGTGTGTACATCATACACATGTTGGAAATTATTTTGCGGCTGAAGTACGGATTATTATTCAGAGTAGCGGCTTTTCTGTAAATAAAAGAAAAATATCACTTAAAGTTGTATATTTCCACACTACTAATTACACAGAACACGAATTTACGAAGGACATTAACGTATTACCAATACAAACCACAAATACGATAGTGGGGATGAATACGAAGACAAGGGAAATTGTGGAGGCAAGTCACTAAAAATACACTCACTAAAAATACAAAAACACCTCAATTTAACATGTGTCCACCCAATTTCGTAATATCTGCCCACCTAACCTAACCGAACTTAACCTAACCCCACGATGAGCGAATCACTATTTTACATTTTTAATCTAACTTAGGATTGTAGGGTTTTATTCTAATCAAGGATAGTAGGGTTTTATTTTAACCAAGGATAGTGGGGTTTTATTCTAACCTGGGATAGTAGGGTGTTAACCTAACCTAGGATTGTGGGGTTTTAATCTAACCTACAATTTTATTCTAATCTAGGTTTGTAGGGTTTTAAAATAACAGTAAAACATACTGGAAGTATATGAATTAACTCACCTAGGTAGGTGGCGGGTACAGTTTTCACTGTCCTCTGCCAATTCAACTACCGTCATGCACGACTTGCACCTTACCTCACTCGACAAAACACCATGATCTACTAAAACGTCCAAGTAATATCCGCCACATAGACGACTGTCACGCACAGAAGAAATCGTACTTGTACCCTCCATTCTTAAATCACAAGCCTTCGCACGGTCGGATTTGGACGTCACTACTCACTGCCAAAAAACACACACCACTTGCCACGAATCACTCTGTCTCACATTTAAACTGCAACTAACATATGGTAACGTCTACACATCCACAGCCAATAAGGTAGCGAACCGGCCCGACTTTGCCCATTACAATTGAGTTTTACAGTGATTAACTAATAAATAAATTGGGAAAAGACAATTAATTTATGTGAAAACAGAATTATAAAATTATACTATTTTGGTCTTGGTTTTTAGCTGATTACTGCAACCTTAAATGAAGGAAATATTTTTTTACCTGATAGCCAAGAAGTAGGGTATTGTTTTTGGAGTATCTGTGCAACTATCGCGTAGTTACCACATTTACGCTTCCAAGCATCAATGTATAAAAATCAAAACGTGAGTTTCATCAAGTTGTAGCTTTAGTAATAAGTTTACCTAGGTACTACTTTTTGTGTTTGGCGGAGGGATCTCAATCAATCACCAAAGTTAAGCAACGTTCCCAGTGGCACACATTTGGATGGGTGACAGTTTAGTGGCATAACATCAGAGTGCTTCCAGGCTTTAGAGGGCACATTAAATATTCAGTCCCGGTTGTTATCAATTGATAGCAGTCGTTAAGCCATTTCAAAGGTCCTTGAGCGGCCTGATAAACTCTGACACCAGAGGATAAAAATATTTTGGTCATGTTCCCAGCTGTTGCACAATTAGGTTTTGTTGTTATTCCACAGGAACCGTGTAATTTTCTGGGATAAAAATTATCCTATGTCCTATTCCAGGACCTAAAGTACGTACATACCAAATCTCATCAAAATGCGTTCAGCCGTTATGGAGCTGAGTGGTAACAAACATACACACAGACTTTCGCATTTATAATATTAGTAAGATTTTATTTTTGACGTTTTGCTTATTTTATCATTACGCTGTCCTAAATATGAAACAGGTAAGGTCTGCAAAAGACATATATATTTTTTTTTTTTTGTGGGTGTACTATGTCTCCCTCAAAAAAGCTGCCATTCTTTACTTTTGCTGATCATGAAAATGGTGGAGTAAAGAGTCGTGGGGAAAAATATCACCAAATGCCTAAACTCATGAAAAATGTTAAACGCAAATGGCTCCAGACATGTATGAAGCAGGTAAATCTGCATGCCTTCCATGCTCATTCTTCGAAAAGCAGTATGGTGCAGATTTTGCATGAATGAACTTTCCTGAATCTAGTCTGCAGTCAGTAAAAGATTCCAACATTTACATATCTTATAAAAACAAAATACAGACAACCATCACCAACATCCTCAACCAAAACACTGAATTACTCACCTCGTGAATGAAAATGATGTGAACATTGATAATGCTATGAGGAGAAAATTGTCCCATTCAACCCAAATAGTTGTTGCATTGGTACCATGTAAGTAAACAAGCATTTGTCAATTTCCAAATAAGTCAACACATATCTTCTTTCTAACCCTACGTTTACATGGTGAGAATTGAGAGATTATAGTTAAATATCTGCATGTAAATGGAGGTGAGAGCAGAACTCTCACTGGCTCTAATGTCTAAAAAGAGAATCAAGAGAAATAACAGCTCTGTCAGAAAGGTCCATACTCTTCATAATTACTTAAATTTACAAATGTAAATTACTTATACAAAATATTCAGAAAATTTTTTAAAGGCGCCAATGTGTGATTATACAGCATGTTCAGAAACTCAACCAAAAGTATTTTGGGAGGTGATTTCTTGTGGAAAATGAGGTAGGCGTATGCAATGAAACTTAAAGCCTAACTCAATTCCTAAGGGAGATACATGTTCTTGAAAATGGAGTTTAGAAATGGTATTGCTGCAAAATTTCAGAAAAAATGGGCAATTAAACTAAAAATTCTCTTGATAATAAACATTCTGTTCTATTGACATTTCCCCCCCTGTGAACAAACTGGTGTTAATACCTCCTGCAACCATTAAATTAGATGCCCTCTCACTTTTGAATAAAAAAAATTTTGCCTTAAATTTTATGGAATTTTGATGCCATCCTAATGTGCAGTAATTATGTCCTACATAACAAAAAAGGTCCTCGTGTTTGAAGTTTCATACAAAGTTTTCAGCGCCAATGATTTAATACCTGGCGCATAGGCAATACTTCTTACAGGTGGAGGTAAACACATAGTAAGCATCCAATATTGGGCTTTAATTATGTTTATATGAAAATTCACGTATTTTTCACATAAGTTGTTTCACCCTCATTTCATGCCATCCATATTTATATTATATTTATTCATGTTTTATACAAGGGTTAATGTCCATTTAGTTGTGCAAGTGTTTTAGTTCAACAGAAAGTAGTGCAGGGCGAGATGTATGCCGCCATAGACAGCGCCTCGCGAGCTCGCCAGATTCAGTCGCTGTCAAGTAGTCTGCATGCGCCGCGTCTCGCTCCGGATGCTTTCACGTTTTTGCACCAATCAACCTTAGCTGCAATAGCCTTATGTAACTTGCTGGGAGATGTTCTTTTCTGTTACAGTTTAGTCATTGTTAATCATGGCAACTGCGGTCCCGTATCTGACCGTCATGATGGCCAGTTTTCATCTGTGAGGTGACAGCAGGCGCCCTCAGCTACAACGCCACGCTCATCACCTCCTCACATTGCTTCCATTGAGCCACCAACATTCTCAAATAATGACATCACACAGTGCTGCTGTCATTGCTTCGCCAAACGCTGCCTAATAAGATCATTGTGCGGTACAAAGCATCCCGCCAGAAACTAGTGCAAACCCTATCGCATTCACTTTCCCACACAAGCCAGACTGCATCAAAAATAATAACCAACTGTGTCCTCCTCTATAAGAAAGAACACCATCGGCCATCTAACAGCCCTTATTACAGATTCCTAACTCAAACTGAAGCTACGACTTTTGAAAAAACAAACCTACAGCAAATACACGTACTAACACTGCCAAAACATTTGAAATACTGAAAAACAAATACATTCCCTCACAAAAATAAAATGCTCCCTTAAAATCAATATTATGTACACCATTACATGTTTTTATTAAAAGTGATATTTTCAATTGATGTTAAATTAGGTAATTGTATTAAAAAGTACATATAAAAAATAGAATGGCTAAAAAGAAATGTTTGTGGGCTAGTCTGGATGTGGCCCACAGGCTGCTTATTGAATATCCCTGCTTTAGTAAATTTCCCACTAAGTCCACATAAGAATAGTCTCCCTGATATTGGTTGCTTAATACGTGTTAACCTCCATGTTTACGAAGTATTGCCTATATGCCAGGCATTGTATCACCACCACAGGAAACTTAGAATGTGTTTTGAAAGGAAACAGTGGGTCCTATGCACTTGCTACAAGAGGACCTTTTTTTTAAGTAGGGTGTACTTTTCAATGAGATGACGTCAAAATTCTATCAAACTTTAATGTAAAAAAGTTGTATGCAATAAGAGGGTGGGTGCCCATATTAATTTAATGGTGGCAGAAGTATTAACACCATTTTGTCCATAGGATATAGATCTCAATAGCACAAAACATTATCCAGAGAATAGTAATTTAATTCCATGTTGTTTCTGAAATTTTGCAAAAGTACCATTTCTAAACTTTATTTTAAAGGGTGCACATCTAGCCTTAGGAATTGAGCTAGGCTGGAAGTTGCACAGCATATGTCTTTCTCATTTTCTACAAGAAATCACTTCCCAAGATATTTCGAGTGGGTTTACAAACAGCCTGTATATGCAGCCACCATAGAACTATCAGTGTTCAAATTACTTGTGCCATAGATTGATTACACACCGTGTTTATATTTAAATTAAACATTACATATATTAATAATGTACAGAGTTTTTCATAAATTTAAAAGAAGAGTCAAATTGGTGTTTAGAAATAATAAACTTTTTAATAAATAGTAAATATATTAACAAAAGATAAAAATATTGCCACAAATAATAATCACAGATAACACTAATATAAAAATCATAGCTGTAGGATGGAAACTTTTGCATTGGTGTGCAAATGTACACACCTTAGACTTGTCCAGTTACACACAACAAAAACTCACCCTAAAACAGAAAATAATGATTTATTTAATTTAAGTGGTTTACTGTTCATGACTACAGCTTTTCGGCCAAAATTGTTACGTACATAATTACATATTTATAATAACTAGGGTTTACAAGAAAACGTCTAAATTACACTTGGACAGTCTCTGAAGTGAGGAATGGTGGGGTACTTCCTGCTGCCCAGGCATAAGTTCAGGGGATGTCTTCAGCTGGTATGAAAGCTCAAAATTGCTAGTTAAATTTTTATCCTGAAATTGTGAAGTTGAATTTTATGAAGTACTTATCAAAATTCTATATACATCTATGTAGCATATCATTTTGTGTTTATTGTCTGAAGAAGATTTGTTGAATGTGTAATACAAGATGTAACTCTGTAACCTATGGCACTAAGGATATAATTACTGCCAACTTTATATTTTTCGTATACATTTTTAATGGATGGTGCTATGAAATTTTCTTGAATATACAGGATGATTTTCTTATCGTCAGGAATTATGAACATTTGATGCTTGTTCACTGAGAAGTACAACCTAATTAACAAAACTGGCCATCTTCTCTTGTTACACCTGCCTAAGACCCACCGTTTTCGTTCACACATGTATTCACGTGCTCAGCATTTTATTGCTGCAGTAGTAATTTGTGTTTTTTTAACGTAAATGGTGGGTCTTAGGCAGTTGTAACGAGTGTGCCATTTTTGTTAATTAAGTCATACTTCTCAATAAACCCTGTTGTAATAATAAATAATTTAAAAATGGTGGCCCTTTAAATTTTTTAAGTTAGTTACCCCTATCATTCAAAACATTAAACTGATTACATCAGAAGTTGATGCTCCAAATCCTACCCCCATAATGCAGTTGATTGCATGCTAGCTTATGATATGAGGTTTTCTGGGTTTGAGTCCTGGGTAAGGCACGTGTGTATTTGTAATTGTCTCACTACTGTTCCATATGTTTCTGTTTTCATCTCTAATGTATTTCTGTCAAAAATACGCCAAGGTCTACCTACCATCTAAGCTTTTAAAAAACTTAATTAAAAATGATTTTCACTCCTGTAGAGGAAAGTAATCTCAATAGTTACATCAGTAACTTCTTGTTACTATTTTATGCATTTTCACCTCCAAATAATGCAGTTGTGATATAATTAAACAAGCTAAATGTGACACAGAATATAAAACAAACTTAATTTTCCTGTAAATATATAAATTAACATGTAATGATGTTAAAAAATATTAGTATTCACAAACATAAATATACAAATAGATGGAAATTGCATAGCAATAAAATTCATGCAAGAAAAACACACTCTCTGGTGTGATAAGAATTTGCTGCACATTAAACAGACTCTATAAACAATTCAAAGTGAGAGTTGCATATTATTAAACGTATAGTGTGCATTTTACTCACAACTTTGTTTTTGCCTTATTAAAATTCCAAAATTAATATTCCTGCTAAATTTTGTGTATTAAAATGTTCATAAATGTGTACGCTAACAAAGCAAGTCACAAAGCAAATTTTTTCTTAAGCAGAGAAGAGGTCCCTTTCCCCTTTCCACATCACACAATTTTTCTATTAAAAATGGTCGTACAGTATATCTGTTTCCATTTGCTGTCAAATATGATGTATGGACTGTTCAGTACAGCTGCATGGGCAGGAATTTGAGAACGTAGTACCCACGTTGTAGCATGCTGGTTTATTTTCTATTGTCTATGCTGTCTGCATTCATAATGCTATTACATAAAGCCCATGTTAATAAACTTGTAAAACTGTTTTAGAATAGTTTGAGTGATGCTGTTGAGAGAGATGGTTTGTTCGAAGGTACAGAGTTTGCGATGTTTCAGTTCTAATAATGGAAAATGCCAACGACATTGTTTTCAGCTACATGTAAACAGTGGATGTAAAATGTTATTTTCTAAAAGTATTTTTTTCATAACTGCAGATACAGTCTTACATAGAAAAAAAATGAAATACTGAATGTTTATCTGAGTAACAGTTTTTTTTTGTATTGTAACATTTTAATAACATTATGTTTTTTAACTTTGAAATTGTGATTTTTTGAAGACGTAGTGAATTTTAATTTAGTGTTATGTAAGGTAACCCTTATTGATGCTTGGCTTTATTTTTGACACAGTTTAGCACTTAAAATTTGTAATGTTTTCCCAATTTTAAATTTCACATATTTTCAGCAACTTTTCAAACTAAGATAGCATGTTTTTTTTAATGTATTTTAACCACAATTTCTGCTCCAAAACTTCTAGTACTAACAATTGTAGCAGTACCTAACCTTATGTTTTTAAGAACTTGAATTATTATCGTAACTGGTTGATTCAGAAAATGTTTGGTTAATAATATAGAGGTACAAACATTTGTTTTTCAGTGAAATATGTTGTGAAGCTGTTGAAGTGATGCTCCCCTTAATTGAAACTAATACTGTATATAATCAATAGTATATTATTTATTGTAGCATGGCTGTCGAAAATCTCTGATGATTCTTGTCATGGGCTCTGATATGTGTGTGATAAGCATGCATACACAGGAAAAGAATAGGCATTCTTTTTAATATTCTACACGGAAGGTGCAATCACAGGGCAATTCTAAATAAATCAGCTGTGTTAAACTGTTCTTTTTTCTTCCAGGTCTAAGTGCAGATGCTAGTGCAAAATTTTATGAAAGCATTTATCGTAATTCATGACACATGGCATCTACAGCAAGAAATTCGAATGCCGACGACTCGAGGCAGGTAGACTGGGAAAGGTTTGGCCTGAACAGAAGCAACCAGAATGATGTTCGAAGTACTAGCACAGTCCATTCATCCGTCCAGAGAGCAGACTCGGTAGAGATGGCTGGTGAAGTTCACTATGAACCGGGTGGGCGCCATCCATATGGGACCAATGAACTCTTTGCACAAGAGGCTGTAAGTGTTGCACAAAACTTCTGTGATTGTGTCTCAACTTAGTTTGTTGTTTACAAAAACCATTTTTGTTTTTAAATCCTGGACCTAATTTTTGTTGTAGCAAAACCAAGTACAACACAGATGCCAAGTATACATACTTAATCCTTATTTTGTGGATCAGGAGCTTTTTTATTTTGTGTTTCGTCAAGATTTTGCTTTTACACATTCTGAATTCACTCTTTGCACTTGACATATTGAACATGATTTTTAGTATTTGCTTTGTTTTTTTATTATTTGTAGGATTTTTCCATGTGGGTTATCCATTGTTATTTTTCTACATTAAATTAGGGCTTTTTTTTGCAGTTACCTTGTTGAACAATTATTTTGTTCTTCGGTATGAATTCTGCCACCCACATGTACCATTGCACTGCATGTTAATATTTCCGCATACTTTTACGTGCTGTTCTAAATCAGCCTGAAGAAGCATCCAAATTTTATAGATCATAATCAGAAGCGTACTTATGCCAAAAGTTTGCCAATATTTTGTTCACAGGATTACAGTGTGCACTTTTACGTGTTTCCCCCTCATTCTGACATTTCATTTTCTCTTGTATCCTAATGCTAACACTTTGTGCACCTATAGCTGACACAGGTTATATAATATATGATTTACCAAAATGAATTATACTTCTATCAATTGGTTTATTAATTTGTAGGCTAAAAATTAAAGGTCTTTTGCATTTGTGAAAATATTTTAAGATTAAATTCTTGCATGTTATGATTTTTAAACATTTTAAGAATGTAACGCATAACATAACTAGAACAAATTTATGACAGTATATGACGACACGTATAGTTTTACATATTTTGAAAGCTAGACAAAAAACTATCTACACCATTCAAAATAATCTAATAATCCTTGAATAAAGTAAAGTATATATGTTTAAAACAAAATATAACCTTACAGAATGGTAAATTATTGTATATCTGCATTTCTGTGTGTTTATAATAGTTCCTCTATTTCTTTAACTCTACAAACTCCTCTTGCATTTGTAACACATTGGGATTTATTTTTTTTAGAATTTTTCTTTCTTTATACCAGACTTTAACCTTTCTTTCTAGCTAATGTCATCATGTGGTTCCATTCTTAGACATATTTTGACTGATTTCTTATCTGTCCAGGAAAGTACACAAAATCATATTCAACTATGACATAATCATTTTCTGGAAAATTTTCACTTTCACAGCTTTCTGTATCATTAACAGATTCAGAACGGACAGACATATTATAATTGGATAAACTAGTTTCTGATTCAGTGTCTTGAACCATTCTTGCTTGATTCTTAAAACTTATCTTTTGCATTTATTCAATTTTTATTTGTCTTTGAATTTTACTTTGCTTTCTCCTTTCATCTATTCTTGTTTTTTTTTTTTTTAATTTTCATTTACTTTCTTTTGATGATATTCTTGCCACAGCTCTGAAGTGATAACAGGTGGTATTTTCTCTTTCTTTCATAATCTTTTATATTCTTTTATCTTCTTTTACTTCAGGACAAAAAAAGGGCTCTTTTGAAATGTGATTGGATATTAACTATTTACTGTGTATAATAGATTATGTAGAAGGAAGAGCTTCTTCTGAATCAATATCTGTGAGATTGGGGATACTTGAGAAAATCTGGAGGATGGATATAGAAGGTTCTCTGGCATTGCTGGATTTGTGATGGTTGGTACTAGCTCTTGCAAGAGGCAGAATGGATTCATTTCGGACTTTTAATTCTGTCTCACAAGGCAGTTCCACATCAACAAGAAGAGTTGAATCTTGTTGAATGTTCCCTGACATTTTGATAGGCGTACTTGCATTTGTTTCGGCCCGCATCTTTTTTCATACATGGAAAAGTAAAGTGTCTAAAATTGGTTCAGGCCAATTTTCAATTTCAGAATTCATTTCAAAGGAAGCAATGCTATTTTCGTCAATGAATGATTTCAAAAGCTTTAAAATTATTTTCCATTTTGTTTGAAGCTATATGCAATGTTTCAGTTATAGCATCAGGATTCACTCTAGGCTTATTTGCACCAAAATATTCATCAACAGCTGAGGTGTCCTAGAGATACAATCAACTTTTTTAAAACCATTTTGCAGGATCTCTGGAGTTATTCTTGCTTCAATAGTTGATTTGAGCAGAGGAGCAAAGTTGACTAGTCAAAAATCATGACCGATTCTCCAACCTCCAAGAGGAAACACTTTCCTTCCATCCTGTCTTCAAGGTACGGAATATGGCTACATCCATAGGTTGCATGATATTTGTTGAGTTTGGTTACAGGGTAACCAAAATTATACCACTTTGTTGGCAGAAATTACTGATGTGCACTGACATGCGAGATGAATGACCATCCACAAAAAAGGATAATGTGTAAAGTAATGTTCTGTTGCTTCAACCATGGATGAAATACATTGGTGATGTAACTATAAAATGTCACATGTCATCCACCCAGTTTCTGAACAAGCGGCACCTCAATCAGAAGGAATATTCCTGCATATGTCAGCTGGTAGCGGTTTATAATGAAATAAAACCATAGGAGTTGCTATTGCACCGGCTGAATTTGCAGAAATCAACACTGTGAGGCATTCCTTCTCGTTGTTGTTAACAGTTGCGTAAATAGTTTTATCGCACTTCAAACATAGTCAATACTTAATTGCCTTTAGGATTTAAAAAAAATGCTGACTCATCAGAATTGAAAATTCTGTTGGGTTCACTAACAGTGCTAAGAAAATTGTTTTCTGAAAGAAATAATTCAACTTCTTTAAACCAGTTGTGAAGCTTCAGAAAAGTAACATCTGAATGACTTTTATTAAAATTTTTCAATATTCGCAGCACAACCTGTGGGTCCCTTCGAAGGAAAGAATCATACCATTTTCTGCAAGGTTTATGATTCTTAAATTCTTTATTCAAGTCCAAAGCTAATTGTGTTACACTAGTCATAAAATTGTCTTTTGTAATGGGAAAACCGGCTTTGGCCATGTGTCTATCCATGTCACTAGTAGTTGCTCTTCTTCTGGAGAGAAAAGCGTGGCTGGTCCCATCCTTGCTGAAGCAGGATATTTGCCCGTAACTTTATACAAAAGGGTAGTTTTTGGCACACCATATTTTGATGCTGCTATCTTTACAGGCATCCCACATTTCACCTCATCCAATGCAGCAGCCATAGCTGACTGTGGATGCTTAAGAACTTTACATGGTTGAGGTGGCATTTCATATTACCATCTGAAACACAGCAGAAGTAAAAAGAATTATATATTGTGTGTCCGCTTTGGGTTATGATCTGTATCGGTAGCGTATACCTGACACAGAGGCATCATCTAAGGTTTCTCTTTGTTTGATGGTAATGTGGTGAGAGTATGATATTTCAGTAATAAATATTTAATTTTTACATGTAAAATAGTCCAAAATAATTTTGCACCTAAAGCTGACACCCAGTCAGGTATAAGGTGCAATGCCACAATATAGTGTGAACTTCAGTAACTTTCAAATATGCCACCTTTGAGAACTTATACTCATTTATTATACATACAATCAAACATTGATTTAACTTCCAGAAACCAATAAACAAAACATAGAACCTTATTTACTACTATTAACCTGCTTATGAAAACTGCTAGGTGTCCCTCCATACTTTTGTAACAGGTGCTCCACTTCAAACAAAGAAGTCAGCGATATACACAATTTACTGTACTCTCAACCAAATTAATTTTTCTTCCAAAGAGGAATAAAGTAGGAGTACAGATTTTCTTATTTTTTAATGTAAAAAGTTAACCTGTCGGCTATAGGTGCAGGGTTAGGCTTAGATGCATCTACCCAAGCTATAACTGTAGCAACAAAGCTTGTATCGTACAATTCAATGGATTAATTAAATTCTTCCTTTTTCTATTGGGTACCTACAGTTGTTCTACTGTATGGGACAATTTTTTTTGCCTTTATTGGCAGTTGTGAAGTATAATAATATAAATACACAAATGTTCTACAGCTTTTGACATGTATATCTGTGGGGGATGAAAAGTAGGGTTTATCCTTAGTCAGTTTGTGTTTGATTTGTTGAATTTTGTAAGCATGCATTTACCACAGGTTCTTAAATTTTATATTATTTTAGGCCCCATAAGACTTTTAAATATACTTTTACATATACACATATAGCTTTTAATTTAGTTTGGAAATTATCACTGTATATTTTGATAACATTGATACTTGGCTAGTTTTGGAGTATCGAGTATCAACAAGATGAGGAATATTGAAGGTGACTCCGGTTATTGGCATGGCTTATGTAGGTACCTGGTTATAAATTGAAATATTCCTTGTGTCTTCTGAATGTAAATTATAATTTATCAATACACACTTTTGACAAAAATGTTTACTGAAAAATAGGGTAAATGCATGGTTTATAAAAATATGTTGTTATAATTATGAAAGTTGTCACTTGAAGATTTAAGATGATGTAACATGTTGTGTAATACCATATTGTTAGGTCATAAATTATACATATATTTGTGTAACTCTTAATACTTTAACATTAGTCTTCCAACATTTTCGGTGTAAGCTATGTTAGACATAGCAGAGATTTGTTTAGTCTTCTTATAGAGGCAGTAATGAGAAGCTTGTGAGATTTGTTCATTCCTATATGTGCTTATTAGAAAGCAGCAAAAGCTATGAAATATGTTTGTATATGCATATTGATATTATTATTTCTGATGGTAGTGTAAACAAAGATATTCGGGCTGATATTAACTTCCTTCAAGTGCCAAAATATTATTATAGTAAAGTTTCATAAGCACTTATGCAAAGCCATTATTTATACAGAGTTATCCTAAACTCCAAGTACAAAATTTATGAAATTATTTTTTATGGAAAATAGGGCAGAAAACATAATAATCTTATCTATGATGTAATATTTAGGGGAGAGACACCCTTGAAAAAAGGGAATTAAAAGTAATTATTTGCAAAATATCAGAAACTACGTGAGATGGAGCAACAAATTCACGAATAGTATGACTAATTGATATCTGCTATTGTCAGTCTCCTAAAACTTGGCAATATTATGACAGTCAGTGAGTGGCAAATTGACGTATACGAAACAAAGTGCCATTTACAAATTCCCTGTATCAACTGATGCACAAACGAACAAAAGTTAATATTACATTGGCTATTCTAAGTGCACTGCCGACGCACATCAGACAAGCAGAAAATATGCGATAAGAAAGAGTTCTTAGATTAATTAATACCTTTTATTTTACGTGGTCACAAAACAGCGATTGTTAGAGTTACAAACTAAACTTCGTGATAAAGTAGTAATGTATAGGTGTTCAAAATGAAATGCACAATAAAATGATCCGTATCCAAATGAAACGCAACGTTAAAACCTTGAGTTATTTTGACGTCGTCGTATCCCTACTCTCCATCCATGCTTTCCATACGTGCTTGATATTAATTCCAAAAGCATACAGATATATTGCATGGTAGTGTTAAATTATTTTTTTAATAATTTGATTAAATATATTTCAAATTTGTGTCGTTTCGAGCCAGTGATATAAGAAAAGTGAACTTTTAAAAAGACTGGATCAAGAGGCAGGCCAACGTGCTGCAATCTGTTGAGCTATGCTCCCTTCTCACAACTTGCCCTGCCATGCCATGTGTGCCGAAGCATTACCAGCCACAAAAAAAATTACACGCCATGTTCTCCCGCAAACCCATTTCATTTTTTCTGTGTTGTTACTATATTGTATTAATAAAACGAAGAAAGTGGGATGCGCGTGAATAGTTTTTAAGCAATTTTTACGTTATTCCATGCCACATATTTCCAACTCTAACTATTTAGTATCAGTAATAGCAGAATTACTGCTTCGCAATAGTCGTTAGTGAGTTGTTGGCGAATAAAAGTGCATTGTCAATCAAGTTTCCCGAATTACTTTTAGTTCCAGTTATATTTGCTATGACTTCGAAAGTGTGATAAGAACTACAATTACCGTCTTGCAAATGTTAACCCAAATTCGCTGTCTCGGACAAATGAAAAAAGAGTTAGCAAATATTAAATTTTTTGCAAGTTTTTATATTTTTACGTTTATAACCTAGGATTTTTTTTTAGACAAATGTCAGTCTAAAATACCTGAAAATCTTTTTAGCATTACAGTACAATGGCAAGTGGATTAGCTGACAGCGTGTTAATAAAATATACAGCCTCCACTTTATGCACCAGCTGATGGCGAAAGGATACATAAATGAAAAGTAAACATTTGGTGCTACTTTCATCAAACTGTCAAAATCTTGCCAGCTTACATGAAACAGACAATATCTATGAACATTTGGTAGGTGATAACTGATAAACACACATGGGTAACATACTTTCATTGATTATTAACGTGGCATCTCCTAATTTCCTAATGATAGGTGGTATCACCTGTTAAATGTTCATAGATGGCAGACATCAAATCAGGCTAACACTGTTCATGAATTTGTTTCATCTCGTGTAGTTTCTGACATTTTACAAATAACTAATTTTAATTTCCAGTTGTCAAGTGTATGTGTAGGTCTACCTTACTAATAATAATGTTAGGTCATAGGTTGTCTTATGTTTTTACCTCATTTTCTATAACAAATTATCTCACAAAGTTTGTATCTGGAGTTCAAGATAACCCTGTATTACAAATTTTTACACATAATCTCACTTACATCTTCTATATGAAACTGGTATAGTGGTGTTATATGATATAAAATATGTGATAGTGTTTTAATTGCTGTTAATTATTTCAGGAAAACAACCCATGGTGGAAATCAAATTTTTTCATCTCGCAACCTGTTCTTTTTGGAACATGGGATGGGGTGTTCACGTCGTGCCTTATCAATATTTTTGGAGTTATTGTTTTCCTCCGTTCTGGATGGATTGTTGCCCAAGCAGGAATTATCAATGCTGTTGTGATTGTACTTGCTACAGGTGAGAGTTAGTTTTATGTCATGTCTATATAAATTTTTCAGATGTGGTGAATACTAGTGATGCTGCATGGCATGGCCTCAGAATAAGCTACATGTGGAGGGGATGGGCTAGGGGCATTGCACACTGTGCATAGCATTTCAAGTGTCAATTGACAGTTTTTAAGCACTTTTGAAATCAACCTTTGGGAAAAAAAATTCTGCCTTTTAACCTTTGGAAAACATTCCTACCTCTAAATCCATGTACACTTGTCGCCATAAAAGTAGCAACACCAGAAAAAATGATCCAAAAGAGGTATCAGATGATATACAGCACCATCACAGGCAATATTGCAACTGATTTAAGTTCGGCTGTNTGATGCTGCATGGCATGGCCTCAGAATAAGCTACATGTGGAGGGGATGGGCTAGGGGCATTGCACACTGTGCATATCATTTCAAGTGTCAATTGACAGTTTTTAAGCACTTTTGAAATCAACCTTTGGGAAAAAAAATTCTGCCTTTTAACCTTTGGAAAACATTCCTACCTCTAAATCCATGTACACTTGTCGCCATAAAAGTAGCAACACCAGAACAAATGATCCAAAAGAGGTATCAGATGATATACAGCACCATCACAGGCAATATTGCAACTGATTTAAGTTCGGCTGTNAAATGATCCAAAAGAGGTATCAGATGATATACAGCACCATCACAGGCAATATTGCAACTGATTTAAGTTCGGCTGTGATTAACCGTGTTGAACTGTCACTAAAAACATTAACACTGCTACAATCCTGGTAACATGAACAGTTGTAGGATGAAGCTGTGCACAGTACAATCAGTGTGCATGTGGAGTAACTGTTGGTGAGTAGCGAGCTTGCATCAGTGACACATTTGACACAGGTACAAACTACAGTACTTAGAATTTGAGAGAGAATGAATCAACTTCAAGAGACAGGGCTGTTGTTATGTTGAATTGCCCGCTACGTAAATTGCTGAAAACAAACTGTTTGATGGTGTTAGGAGCAGTGGGAACCTGAGAAAACATGCATGTAGCAAAAATGCTCTGGGAAACTTTAAATGACTACCAGAAAATACGAACATTTTGTTATCTGACAGGTGTGAACTTGACCAACTCTCTCTCTTTCTACTATATAGAGATATTCAGGGGCAGCTCTAGTGACACCTTTTTTTTAAATCCACACTGTTGTGCAGCTAATTGCTGAAGAAGACTTTCATTCTAGACATTCCTTATGCTGTCTTCTGTTGACACCCTGCATTGGTGACTACATTTGTAGTTTTGTCATAATCAGGTACTATGGATGTCTGAAGAATGGTGATACGTCATTATTAATGGCAAATCCAGGTTTAGTCTGGACACAGACTAAGATATGAATGTGCACTGGACAAAATACAAATTCTGACTTTGTTGTTGAATAATGCACTGTGATTGTCCTGGCACCAGTTAACCACGGTTGGTAAACACATTTAATGCCACAAGTTCTCAGGTAATTGTGGAATATTAGGCCAGTGTTGCTGGAGGGCAGAGGCGACGGATTTAAGCATGAAAACACGTCATGTTACATAGTGCTGTGAAGGTCATGCTGCACACCCATAAATTAATGGACTGAAACTTTTAAACAAAGGTAATGCAATCATTATAATTCAACACTGGTTTATTGGCCTTAGCTGCCACTTGGTACATCATTTCCTAATGCATAGCCTCATAAAAAATGCCACCTGCCTTATGCACTAAAAATATCAGGGTGTCCAGTGATTGGGAAATGCAGAATAAGTGGGAAATGTACAGGAATTCTTCTAAATTGTAGAATTTTTTTGTTTGTGAAATATGCACTAGAATTTCAGAAACGTCACCAAGGGAATGGTAAAGCATCTGTACAACCTTTACACGTCGGAATATCACATCACGTTACTAATAACAGCGTCAAAGTCACACAAAGAAAGTAGGAAGTAGTAAAAGGATGTCTGCGGAGCAACTTGCCGAGGAGGGGAGGGGTTGGTTTATTGTGGCAGGGGGCGCTTGGGTAGGAATGCCAATCTTCTTTGCACCACGGCCTGCACCTGACTGCGTCTGCTGGCCTAATTGTATACTGAAGATTCTTTTGTAACAAATGATGTTTGTGCGTGCGCATCATCATGGTTGTACAATTAGCATAATTTGGCTACTTATTCGAGTTTACATTTTTGGCAGAAGCTGACATGCTGAAGAATTGAAGCAGAGGATTCTGTTGTAATTATACAATGTAATGAATTATATTAGTTTTGTGTGATATGTAGATACATGCTTTCAATATGATTCAAAATATCTGCCCAACTTGGTTGATAAATACCTCTACGTTTCCCACCATAATCGGCTACCCATTTTCGAGTATGTATAATAANTCTGCCCAACTTGGTTGATAAATACCTCTACGTTTCCCACCATAATCGGCTACCCATTTTCGAGTATGTATAATAACATGAACCACATCTATTTCACAGATTCATGCAAGTGTTTACAAGACATTGAAATATTCATATGCCTTGATGNCTGCCCAACTTGGTTGATAAATACCTCTACGTTTCCCACCATAATCGGCTACCCATTTTCGAGTATGTATAATAAATAACATGAACCACATCTATTTCACAGATTCATGCAAGTGTTTACAAGACATTGAAATATTCATATGCCTTGATGNAATAACATGAACCACATCTATTTCACAGATTCATGCAAGTGTTTACAAGACATTGAAATATTCATATGCCTTGATGCAGAAGTAAGCCTTAAAGTGAACTGGAGAGCATTATTTGTTGTCTCGTCATGATGAATGAGCCATGTAAGGATAGACCATATCTTCTCTGGGAACGAAAGATGTGGTGTTGGACATAGTTTAATTTGTGTGGGATCTGGGGATCATTGTTACTTCATGTAAATAAATATGTGAATGTATGTCTTTCCCATTGCTGCATTTGCTATCACTTTTTAAATAAAAAATTTTAAGCCATTGAGTTACTGGCTGCTTTTTTACTTCCCCTTTCCTACCATTTGTTTCATCTCTCTTTACTTTTCTCTCTCGCATCTGCCCTCCACAACATTCCCTAGTTGTGTCATGAACTCGGCCATACACAATTGGCCCTTGGCCATAAAGTAGCCAATCATGAATTGCTTACGGCTGGCTGTGAAATTGTGACTGGCATAGACTCGCTTTGCAAAATTGGTTTTCGCAGATAGTATAGTTATGAAATATAATTGAAGATGAGCTTAAATGGAGAATATTGTGTGTAGTGCAAGGCTCAAGCTGTGATCAAGTTGACCTTTTATTTTATTAGTAATTAGTAGCGCTTCATTCAAACACTGTCAATAGTAATTTGTTTAGTGATGGTTGCAATTTATGGTACTTTAGCATTTTAGTTTGTTCCGTTATATACTAAAAAAAAATTCTAAATGTCGTAATTTTAGTTCACTAATTCGGGTCATGTGATCTTTTAGTAATCTAAAGGTGTTATTTCGAACATGGCCTTAGAATAATCATTGAACATGTATAAACGTAGGTACCAAACTGTACTCAGAGTTGCGGCATTGTGGTTTTAGTATAAGATAATTGTAAAAAATAATTTTTTTAAATAGACATAAATCTCTTATATTTGCACTAGGTCTAACAAAATGTATAAGTTAGCAGGTTTACGAAAATTACTAGTTGGTTTCACAATAGCACGATGCGATGTGACGTGATCAGCTGTAGCTAGAGTGAGGCTGGCTATCGCTGGATGATGGCGATAAGTACGTTGTAGAAGTTACTTTTGTCTGCGTCTGGCAATGACGGAGAAAGTAAAGCATTAAATACAAATTTTTGTAAAAAAAGAAAAAAGCAGGAAACAGTGTGTGTAACAGGATGAAACCACGTGTCACAATTATTTACCTCTACAACATAAACTTGAATTAGTTGAACCTTTTATCAATAATATATTCACAAAATGTTTATGTTCATAATCTCAGGTGTATCGTTTGTGCTCTCTGTTAAATTTTAAATCCTGTTCTTCCCTGGGTATGATTCACAAGTGCACTTTCCTCACCGATAGTAACGTATTAACTCTAAATTATATGGCAGCACAGTCTGAAATGACATTCGTCACCCACCAAGTATAATTCGATAGTGAAACCATATTGAATTGTGTCATTTGTTGACGTCGGATGTGTCATGCTGCATCATGTCTCTGTATCATGACTTATTCACAGCAAACGTTCAGGACTTTTATTATAATTGATAGGTTCTTGTAAAAATATTAGTGGTGTATGGGAATTGAAGAAAAAGCAGGAAATGTACGGGAAATTCAATTTACAGTCTTGTTGGACACCCTGAAGTACACATTAATGCTTTGTCTACACTGTGCCCCTTGGCATTACACTAGGGTTGTTGAGTTGAGAGATTTGGGTGGCTCTTAATAACAAGGTCTTGAGAGCCAATGAGGGTTAAATGAGGTGAGAATGGAGCAGCGCCGGAATGCATGGGCGAGGGAACTGGGAGATTCCCAAGAAAACCCACCAACCAGCTGCATCATCTGGCACTATTCCCACTGCTGAAAATCTGGATGTGATCCAGCCGGGGATAGAACCCGGTTGGCCTTGGTGGGCGGCGAACAGTGTAACCATTCAGCCTTCGCAGCTCCCATTACACTAGGATGAAGTCTCACTCAAGCATCGCTGACTGGGATGCATCTGAATCAGAAAACCAGAGTCAGTCTGGCCCGAAAGTCTTAACATGTAGCTGGCTGGGGGCACAGTGGCACAGACCAAATAAAACTAATTAAACGAGTCAACGTGGGGTGAGGGCACACGTGGGTGTGAAGAAAAGGTTCATGTAAAAATTAAATAAAGAACAGTATTACAAAAGCAGTTGAAATCAAAATGCAGGCTTGAATGGGTCGCACGTCCATCCCTCACCATGGGTACTTGACAACATGGCAGCTGGAAGGCAACATTGGGAGATTTCCTTCTGACTGTTAATTCTTTAAATTCAAATAGTGTTGAAACAGTAAACAAGAACTATTATACCAAAATAATTTTGAAAACAAATCATCCTTCCGTGGCATTAGTTATAGTTCTGAAAATTAAAAGTGTAAAGTGTTTGACAAAGTTTTGACTCAAGGGGCCTAGATAATAGTACGTCGCCATCTTAAGGGGTTGAAGAGTATGTGACATCACGTGGCGCTTGGACACTGTGGTAACTATTCGTTACGTCATGTTACCATCACAGACTTTTGATGGGATCCTGTCCCCCTGTTGACTTTACCCATTGCTCTTTTTTCACTACACTCACCATTTCACATGCTCTAAGGTCAATTTTTAGTTGCTGCTGGGTGTTCGCCATGAGTGGGCTAATAGCTGGGGGAGGAGGTACAATGAAATTCTCCCCTCCCCCCTCCTCACGGAGAGGCCAGACCTGGTGATCTGTCGGAGACTGTAGTGTTGTTGAGTCGAGGTTTCCCTTGGAGTGTCAGATAAACCTGATGGGGAAGGAATGTCGGTGCTGAGATGGCTGACTTATCTTGAGCTGGTTGATCGCCTGGTGTTGTTACTCACTCGGTCTAGTGCTCATCACCCCATCCATGGGAGGGTGTCTGGTGCACATATCTTACCTCTACTTCCCTGTAGCCTGCCAAGCCGGCTGGGTCGTGGGTGTCAGCACATCTGGCGTCTCGCAGCCTTCCAATCTGCAGTGCCACCAGCGCCTGCGTTATCTCGGTGGCCTCTTGGGGAGGGTTTCCTCCAGCTCCTCTACCACCAATGTGAAGTTGGTGTTGGCTAGGAGGTGTCGTGTTGTCTGCTGCAAAAGTCTTTGAACTGCTCAGCTGTGCTGCGCTGGCTTCCGTGTTATTGTAGTCACTGGCCGGGGTGGAGGTGGTAAATCCTCAGAATGGTGACTCATCAGCGTTGTCGTCTCCTGCCCTTCTGGAGGTGTTGTCCCCTGCCGTTCTGTTGTAGCAGTCTTCTCTTCTTCCTGCAGCCAGTGAATCCCTAACACTCCCGTTTGAACTTCTCCTGACGTACATTGTTCTCCCCACTTGTGCTGCCACTCATCGGGGACTTGCATTTTGGGGTTTCAACCCTGTACAACAGTAGTTCCTAGGTGCTGATGACAGAGGTTGCACCTGCACGTACACCCAGTATCCCTTCTGCAATTGTCGTGGTTGGCAGCTAGATGTCGGTGTGATTCATCATGGATATTTTCCCCTACGCTCATTTGTAGCTCATTGTTTTTCTGACATTCTTTCTGCCTCTCTTTGGAGCTTTCACCTGTTTCTCCTCTGTTATCCCATCCCCCAGGTTACTAGAGGTTTTGCCCTAGGACCATTTCTGCGGTGAACCTTCTTGTTGTCTCATTGGTCCGATTGCTTAGACAAATGGCAGTTGTTTATTGCGCAGAGTGTGGTCCTCTCCTAGCCACAATCTCAGTTGCACTTTCACTTCTTGGTTGGGTTGGCCCTGAGGTGATACGCGGTCATGGTCACGTGCTGGACATTCCATTGTCGGCATAGTAGCCCCAGCACTGTCTCTACTGTGTGTGCTGATTGCACAAGTAAGTCACTACTACTATGAAGCTTTTTTCCATAGCGTCCAGCATGATTTCCTTGAAGGGTTCTGTGGGGTTCCGCAAGTGTTTGGGTTCTACCCCATCTCGTCACCTTGCCTTATTCTGTTGACATACAGCATTCCCTCACGTCCCTGGCAATGCCTGGCCATCTAAGTGACTTTCAATTTTTCTCTGTGTCTGACGTGTGGTCATGGAAGAACAGTGCAATGGTGTTGCCGGTCTTTTTGCATATAGATTCACCACTGGGTTTTTTTCTCAGGGTGTTCTGTTCTGTATGGCCTCTTCTATTGACATGTGTTTGGCCCTCTGAAATTTCTCCTCCATTCCACCAGAGATGATGGGGGGGGGGTGTCTCTCTGCATATTGCCCAAAGCTGTGTGCTCTTCCGAACTAGGTCATACCTCCCACTCATCTAGGATCATCTGTTTTCTGGGTCGCATGATGGTTCATCCGGCAGTTGGTTTACCTCTCCTGCCATGTGCTCAATAGTGAACTTCAAAGACTGCAGGTTCAGCACCCAGCTGATTAATTTCCGTTTCGCCCCTGAATGATATGTAGCTATGTGAGTGCCAGATTGTCTGTACGCAAAGTGAACAGTTTGCCTTCCAGTCAGGGTTGGCTTTCCCTACTCATTACTGTGATAACGTTTTTCTGCCTCTCCAAACGTTGCGCTCACATAGTTTATCAGCATCTTGTCCCCATTGTCATCCACATGATAGAGAACTACTCCTGTGTCTATTTCACTTCCGTCCATTTGTACAAACAGCCTGCAGTTTGGGTCTATACGGGCTAGGGTGTGACACTGAGTAAATACGATTTTCACAGTGTTGAACGCCTCTTGCGCCTTGTGATTCCACCTATAAAAACTCTGAGATAAGTCCAC
>NQII01000012.1:227760-280382 GCA_002778355.1 Clitarchus hookeri
GGGGGGGGGGGGGCACGGTCACTGTGAAGTTGGTAAAACTTTCTGAGCCAGTTAATCAACCTAATGAATCTATGCATTTGTTTACGAGTTCTGGGGATTTTGGTTTCTGCTATTTTTCTCAGCTGTTTGGGGTGTGGTTGATTACCCTATTTTCTTACTACGTAACCAGAAACTCTAACTTAGACACCCTGATTTGACATTTTTGCAGCGTGCAAGTTAGACAGTGGGTAGCTAATCCTTCCAGTACTAAGTCCAGGTGTTTGACATGCTTGTTCCAGTTCGTGGACCACACAATAGTATTGTCCAGGTAGGGTGTCGCAAACTCTCTCACGTAATCCTCTAGCACTTTCACCATCACGTTTTGGAAAGTTGCAGGTGCCTCTTTCAGTTCAAATGGCTTTGTCCTAAACTGAAAATGATGGCCATTGAGTACTTTGTGCCTGTCCCGGGGGTTCACCAGTAGCTGCCAGTACTTAGATGTTAAATCAAACTTACTAAATACCCTGGCGTTTCTTAGTGCTCCCTCTATGCTAATTAGTGGTGGAAGGAGGTTAAGGTTACACCGTTCATTGATCAAAAGTTTACACAAAACCTGGTGGAACCACCCTTGCTGCTTGTGGATGGTGTTATTGCAGTGCATGGCCACTGTTGTCCGCTGTAAGGGAATCCGTGACCACAAAGACTGCCCTCCACTCATCAATCACCCATTGTACTGCAGCCTGATGTGTTGGCAGCACGCCATGCTGGAAGTTGATCATCTGCATTGGGTGCACTGACTGGTGTTCGGAGCATCACACCAATGGCATAGACGGTTTGCTGCTCCTGCTTCCTGATGTAAATTTTGGCAGCCCTCATCTTGATCACATTATCCTGGGTAGGGGTGGTGGGGCAGTTCCCCAGACCTCCCTCACTATCTGTTTAACTTATAACGTTCTGCTCCCCACATCAGACAGTCTTAATGCCAGTGGTATGTTGCTTGGGGGCTGTAGCGGCACGTAGGTGGACTGTCTGTTTCCCATGCTGGTGGTCCCTCTATCGCCCGTTGTCATCTGCGGGATTTGATTTGGTCGTACAGTGTATCCTGTTGTAACCACTGTCGCAGACTGCTCTCGGTAGCGGTGGCTTGATGTACGTACTCATCCAGGAAGGGGTCTGGTGGAATAGCCTCATAAATGGCTGCAGCTCATATCTGACAAGTTCAGTGATGGGAGGCAATGTCTGGCAGATCCTGCAAAACAACTGGTCCTTGCGTGTGATAAATCTCTCCACGTTCTCTAGGTTGCATTGCTTTTCCCCGTAAAACCTGGCCCTGGTTGCATTGCGTTTCCCTGTAAAACCTGGCCCAGCAGCTGGTGCTAGTTTGGTCATCTTCAAAATGGTGCTCCAAGCAGGTCGCAAACCCTGGTCATGGCATGTCGAACCTCCACCATACTCGCCACCAATCTCTAGCCTCTCCCCTCAACTGTTCACTTCTCCATTCTGTTCACTTGTTTGTCCAAACCCATTACCTCACAAATCTGTCCTCACACTATCTCACAAACTACATCGGATCCTTGTGCATAGCCATGGAGAACTCTGGCAACGTGAGTTTTTACCGGTGTTGCAACCGCTCGCAGCAACATGGGTATGGTCTTGGAGAGCTGCACATGCATATCACATGCTGTACCCTGTCCACTCACCAGTACAACTGCTCCTGTTTCCATGGTGATCAAGTCCGCGGTTGTTTTCACCTCCTTTTCCCCTCCAGCTTCGTAGCGGTGGGGTGGACACATGCACGTAATCCGCCACATGTCGTTGTCCATTAGCAGATTTGTGTACCTATGAAGATTGCACCACATAGACTGTTTTGCCCCAAGTTCCATGTCCGTGGTGTTTCCATGTACCGTACAGTTAGTTTTAATATGCCTATGTTCGTCACGTGTTTGCGGGTGCCACTTGTAGCCATCTGGGAATGGTCAAGGATGATTTGACCATGTGCCCATTGCAGTCTAGGTGAAAGGTGAAATGCATTTGCCCAGGTACTAGTTAACTATGGTTGGTTAACTCATTTAAGAGCACAACTTCTCAGGGTGTTGTGGAACATTCTGCTATTGTGGCTGGCAGGTACGGGCAGTGGATTTAAGCATGAAAACACTCTGTGTTATATAGTGCTGTAAGGGTCATGTTCCACACCCATAAATTAACAGACTGAGACTTGTAAATAAGGTAACGCAAGCATTATGGTTCAACTGGTTTATTGGCCATAGCCGCCACGTGGTTGGTACAACATTTCCCAATACACAGTCCGATAAAAAATGCCACAGACTTTCCACACTAAAAATACACATTAATGCTGTCAGCCTGCACTGTGCCCCTCAGCATTACACTAGGATGAAGTCACATTCCAACGTCACTGACCAGGATACAGCTGGATCAGAAAACTGGCATTGGCTAGGCCTGAAAGTTTTAACACATGGCCAGCTGGGTGCACGGCGGCGCAGAACAAATAAAACTAACTAAACGAGTCAGCGTGGGGTGAGGGCACTCGTGAGGGTGAAGAAAATAGGTTCCAGTAAGTATTAAATAAAGAACAGCATCACAAAATCATTGAACTCATAAAAGATGCAGGCTGCCATGGGGGACACGTCCAACCCTCACCATGGCTACTTGACGACTGGCAATATGGCGGACGAAAGGCAACCTTGGGAGTTATCCCTCCGACTGTAACATAAAACCCATTAAATACAAATAATGTTGAAACAGTGAAACCAGAATTATTATGCCAAAATTAATACAAAAACTATTGGCCCTTCTGTGGCTTTAATTATAGTTCTGAAAGTTACATTGTTTGAAATAGTTCTGGCTCAGTTGGCCAAGATTGTATTATGTTGCCTTTTGAGGGGTTGGAGAGTATGAGATGTCGTGTGCGCAGTAACTATTTGTGACATCATGCTACTGCAGCACACTTTAAATAGGATCCCCCCCCCCTTCTTCCTACGGACTTTACCCATCACTCATTTCTCACCTCGCTCGCCATTTCACATGCACTAAGGTCGTTCTCCAAGCTGCTGGATGTTCACCAGGACTGTGCTAATAGGGGGGGGGGGAGGTACAACAACATCATGTAGAAATAACAATTAACATTTCGTTAAAATTTACACATTTCTAACAACTTCACAGTTATACTTGTTTTCACATGAATGAAGGGCATGGAAGTAGTAATTTTAAATCTAGTGGAAGGGTGCAATATGGGGAACTGGATTTTAGACTGGATGAAATGAGATTTGTCTTGAAATAAGTCACATTGTTAATAATGTAATGTAGTGTGTCCGTGAAGTCGTGGTCGGGTTTCCTATGTCTGCAGTGCCTACACAGAACAACATAAAGTCATGATGCACCACGTTGAGGATCACTGCAAAGTGTGTCAGTTGTGTGGATCAGACTCGTGATACACGTGCAGGTAGTCATGTGGCAGTAACACCATGCCATTCAAGCAGGCAAGGTGCGGACAATGCAGAGGAAGGTTCAATACGTGCTCATTGTGAATGTCACATTTTCAACGAAGAGCTGCCACGTGAAAACCGCATTTGCGTGTGGAATCAGAAACAAGATGGTGCTCTTCCACACTAACAGTAACATTGTTTGTGTGTTCCTGGATTTTACCTTTCCACAGTAGTGGATATGTAAGAGTAGATGGTTGGTGTTGCCTCCATGACACCAGACCTCATGCCACTAGAAGTTTTCATTTAGGTCTACAAGCAATGTGTTCACAATATTAAAGTCAACAATATTACGAAACTTGAGAGAAATAATTAAAGAAGCTGTTCAGTCTGTTACACCCCATGTTCTTCGTCATGTATCGCAAAAACTGGAGTATCAGCTAGGTTTATGTAGGGCATCAAATGGAAGCCACTTTGATTTAAACTAAGCTCATAAGAAACATAATGGATAGTCTCTTATCTGGCACATCATTGGGATGTTTACTGTTTACGGTTAATTAAATACAGACTTTCGAAACCTCACCATGACTCTATGGACATCCTGTTCCAACAGATGCTTTCAATGTTGTAATAAGAAAAAAAAAAAAAAATTATAGTTATATTTATTTACTAAATTTTAACGTTTACTTGTAGCATGAAAAATGCATGCCTTCTTGTATGTATACGATTTGAACATAATAATTAGTGCAAGATGCTTACATCCCCACACACAATAAAATAAACCAACCAGCTTGCAGTTGGTGTGGGTCTGTATTGTTCATTTTTACTTGCTGCATGCATGCGCATGCAAGCATGTGCATGCATGTGTGTAGGTGCACTCATGTGTGGGTGTGCACGCACACATGTGCTAACTGAAAAGGTGTTGCATTGTATTTTTTATCCACTGAGTATTTGTAAAGGTTGGTGAACAGATTTATTTGCTGCATATGTATAAAAACGGTTGTGACTATTCTATGCAGTTGTTATTAAAATATAATTTTAAAAAATTGCTATGAAGATACCAAACTTGCAATAAAACAATTAACCAGTGTGAACTAAAAAAAATTTCTTTTTCCGCCTTTCTGTAGCAGCCCTCCCCTTATCTGGTTGCTAGATCTGCTACTGAATGGTTGCATTTTTATTTAAAAGGTCAAGCATAAAATAATTTTTAAAGCAAAATAGTTGTAGTAATTTTAACACAGTAGAGCACCCCTTAACCGGAATTCCGTCAAGCAGAACTCCCCATATCCGGAACTAATTTTCCAAAAAAATTCAAACTTCGCAAAGTTGTGCCATAACTTTCCCGTGCTCATGAGAGGTTTTTCGTTGCTCACACCAGACTGTACATGCTCGCTAGCTGGTAAACAAGCTGCACGATGAAGAGACAGCCGGCCCAAGTGGCACAGCTACACCTACGCTACATAATGACACAAGTGACAGTGACTAATGGCAATGTGCGACACATGCCGTTGGTTTTAGTGGTGTGACTTTCAGAATTTAGTTTTCTAACGTGTTAGTGTAAAATTGACCGTATTTTGGCATGTATAGACTACACCAGAATTTTTTGATGAAAAATTAGGGATAATTCATATTTGAAGTATAGGCCGCACTGAATTTTTGTATTCCTGTAAATATTGCCGGTCCTCATCATGCTAATGTGGCAACAGCAAACGAAGGCAACGTCAAACTAATAAATTTGCTGTTGAGCGTTATCGTTGCCACGCCACCTGGCCTCCACCTGCTGAAAAGTGGCAACAGCGCAGTATTCCCTGTAAATAAAACTTTTGTATTTATGTCAAAATTCCTCAACGCTGCCTTTGAATTGTGGAACATGTGCGCCGTTAGTAGCCTGCCAGCTCGGCCGACTGTTGCCGGGCAGGCAATGGTATGGTGCATGTGTGCGTGCGGCATCACACACTCACAGCTGCTTCTGGCTGTCTCATTCGACCAGAGAGAGAGAGAGAGACAGCGTGACAGACAAAATAGTGGGGGAAGGAGGGAGAAAGAAAAGAAAGGGAGCCAGCAAGCTTGCCTGGTGCTGGGCGGCTGAGGTTGTGGTCGTGGGAAGGGAGTGCAGGTGGAAGGGAAGGACGCCAAGCGAGAGGGAGGAAGAGAAAAGAGAAAGGAAGTGAGCAAGCTGGATGGCGGCTGGAGGTGATACAAAGCAGAACTGTTGAGGACAGACNAAGAGAAAAGAGAAAGGAAGTGAGCAAGCTGGATGGCGGCTGGAGGTGATACAAAGCAGAACTGTTGAGGACAGACAGGCTAAAGTATGGTGCGACCCATACGCGTTTAAACACAAGTGATGAGCTATTAATTTATTATATTTTTAACTTCCATAGAAACCGAGTTAAAACTTTAGAGCATATTGTTTGTTGACAAATTTCTGAACATGGTTTAGGGGGAAAACATTTTTTATGCCTAATATCTCGTAAATAAACAGCACCCCACTTTTTGTCATTTTTTTTTTGTAAAAATTTGCGACGTATAAACACTGAAATACGGTACTTTTTGAACTTTGTCGATAATACGTCAGTCCTGCTCTTGTAAATGTATTTTGTGCCGACGTGTCATGCAGTAAGGGAAAAGACTGTCAACGGAATTGACTATACTTCGGGAAGTTTTATCAGTTTCACGTCAACACAAACAGTAACATGATGTCACCGCTGCAGCCCTAGATTATCTCCAGACCTCGCTTACTCACGCAGACATGCACCCGAAGATATAAGAACCCCCGCTAGCAGGTTGTGAATGAAGGTCGTTAACGCAGTGCCAGGAGTTTTATGACTCACGTTTCATAACAGTACGTAGTGTTTTTTTTAATGGTTTTGTAACTTTACGGATGAAACCAATAATTTACACTCATCAATTTCTTAAGTTAAAATGATGTGCCACATATACACGAGTTCAGACTAAAAATGTGTTACTTTTCACACCATCCCACCCTCATTTCCCATAACTGGAATTTTCCCACAACCGGAATAGCCTTTCCCCGACGAATCCGGTTGAGGGGTGCTCTACTGTATATGACATTTAAAACTTTCTTGTTTGACTTTTTGTTTCAAACAATTTTCCATTATAAATTTTTTTTTATGATGTGCTTATTATAATCAAAATTACGGTACACCAGCTGAATGATTTCCAGTGAGTTTGTGAAAAAATGCCTTTTTTAAAGATTTTAGTGTAAAAATTCAAAACCCGGTTTTATAAAAGAGAGAGTGTATAATGCAATTCTATTGCTTAATATTTTGCTAATGCCTTTGATTTTTTTTAGATGCCTTTCTCAATACATTACAGCAATTTTGCAAATGCTGTGGTGTATAGCTTCTTAACTTTGTGAAACTCTACTGAATATTTTGCATTTAAAATGCAAGTAGTGTGCCCCATGTATGACCAAAAGATATATATATAGTAGAATCCCGATAATTCGTATTGTCAAGGGACTGAATGTTAAATATGAATTATCGAGATATTCAAATTAGCGGGATTACCAATTATCGGGAGCAAAAAAAGAAAAAATTCATAATAACGAGATTAATGCAAATTTGCATTAACATGTAATGATAATTACATGGCTACATATTATGTATTCATATGTACTGTATACATAAATCAATAATTACATCAATAAAAAACACATTAAAAATTTACGTTTAAAAAAATCTGTAATTTTCTTTTGGTACAAACCTTACAGACGGGTATTGTCGATGACTTTGTCAAGCATGTTCAAAGCAGAAAATACTTCATCGCAAACGTCTGATTTCGCTAAGAAATGGCGCACGATGTTGATGTATTGTTTAGCCACTTTAGGTGTAATTGTCAGCACATCATCTTCGTCATCACCATCACCATCAATGTCCTGGGATGGAGCCAAAATTTTGTCATCAGTTAGAATCCCCCCTACCGCTAGGCCATCATCAAAATGGACGAAATATTCAAACGTTATAGAATTTTCTTCATTTTGAGGAAGACGATTCCAATTCACAGGGCATTCTAAGTCTTGTTCAGTAACTGCTGATGAAAGTTCCACCTTCGTGAATCCACAGCACGAAAACCGTTTTTTATTGTGCTTTCGCTAACACTTTGCCATGCCTTGTGAGCAATGTTCATGGCTGAAAATAAGGTGATTTTATGATCCTCGCCATCCTCGATGCTATCAAGGATTTGCATCACTACTTCCTTGCAGTAAAAGGTTTTGAACGCTTTAATTATGCCCTGGTCTAGAGGCTGCAGCTTAGAAGTATAGTTGGCAGTCAAAAACACATTAACATGACTGAGCGGTGGGGTATTGTTGTGGGCCGTACAATTATCCATGAAAAGTAGAATTTTTCGCTGCCTTTTCTCCATATCAGCATTCACTGATCGTATCCATTCCTTGAATAATTTGCCCGTCATCCATGCTTTTTTGTTTGCACGATAGGTCATTGGAAAAGTTTTTATGTTTTTAAAACATCTTGGTTTGGCTGATTTGCCTATCTCAGATCCATCCATGTTGGCGGCCAACAATATGGTTACACGCTCTTTACTATTTTTTTCCGCCTTGAAACTTTTCTTCCTTAAAACACATTGATTGGTCGGGGAGACGATTATAAAATAACCCTGTCTTATCGGCATTAAAAATGTTGTTGGGCTCATAAGAATCTATTATTTCTCCCAATTCGTATTTCAACTCAGAACAAACGTCGGCCGATACACTCGCACTTTCCCCACGAAGCTTCTTCAATTTTATGCTGTGCCTTTTTTTTAAACCTATCAAACCAACCATCACTTGCACAAAAGTCTTTAATTCCCATTTTTTTCTGCGAAAACTTTTACTTTTTCTCTAAAAATGTTCCCTCCAACTGGTACATTTGATTTCCGTGCTTGCACAAACCACTTCTTTAAATTCTCTTCTATTTGTGGATACTCTCCAATCTTAAAGCGCTTTACTTTGATGTCAGATGTCTGGGAGGCGATCTTGTCCTTGTTCTTCAGAATTGATGTTATTGTGGAAGGAGGAACGTTATCACGTTTGGACACGTAAATTTGTATATCGCCACCGGCCACGGCAGTAATGATTTCTTTTTTTTCTCTAATGGAAAGACACTTATTAGCTCTTTTCGAAGCCATGGATAAGACCAAACTGACTAACTTTTCACTCGCTCTGCTCCTTCCTACCTTCTCATAACCGTAGACCGGACAGCAAGGCGCCTCTTAGTTCTGAGAATCACAGACACATCGCCTCACAGCCTACTCTGCGTCATTACCTGCCCTTCAAACCCTCCTACGTCCCTCAGCACCCTTCCGGTCTTTTTTACCCTGCCCAAATTGCATAAATCTAGAGCTGGTGTACAGCGTAGGGTTAAAAACATTACGAGTTAACAAAATTTTTAAGTTGGAAATAAGAATTATAAGAAGTTTTAATTGAGCTCGAGCACCAAAATAAATACGTATTATCAAGGGGACCAGAATGCATTGGTTTTTTTTACGAATTAAAGGGATTTTCTTAAGGGACCGGCAAATTTGTACGAATTAGCGGGATATACGAATAATCGGGATGCGAAATATCGGGATTTCACTGTATATATTTAAGTCTTTTCTGTATAATTAAAAATATACAGGCTCTGAGGAATACAAAAATTGCAATAAATAAAAAAAGACGTGACTTGTGGTTGGTGGTTACTAAATCTTATCTTTTCCTTCAAAACATAAACAAATATTGTTGTCAACAAACAATTATTTTCGTTATCTTTCAAAACAAATTAAATACAGTTTTAAATAAACATGTTTGAGAATTCAAGTATGTGTAACAACATACTTGAGACCACACAATACAATATTAAAGATATCTCCTTGAATATCTTAGGACAGAAAAGGAAACATGACAAGAAATTAGTGCAAACCACATGGTGAATATTAATTAAAATCATTTAAAACATTATATTTAATTTGCTGCTCACAGTTTTAAAATAATTAAAAGGGGTACTGTGAGCAATATGTGAATTAAATAAATTAGTTACAATATACTTGGAGAGGTCATAATTTTAAATGTTTGGCGAACCACTGTATAAAATAAAAAACATGTGTGTGACACATAAAGTACAATACTTTAACTTTAAAATTAAAATTTCATGCATAAAGTTTATTTTTAAATATCTGATAACCAACTTAGTTGAATGACGGCATCCTCAAATCCCCAGGAACAGTTAAGAGTTATTTCACAACCAAGAAGATAACATATCTACTGCCGTGCTGCAATATGGAAGAAATTAAATAAAACTTGACTACGTGGTCACCAGCAAGGAAAGGGCAGGCGACGTGCACCAAAAGCTAAATGTGCAGCAAGAAATTTAGTCCAAGACGAGCCGTAAAGAAATTTAGCAGACACGTGCGGAAAAGGTAAGGCTGGCACATGTACCCTCACTAAAACAAAACTAAAAGCTGAAAAATTAGTGAGTGAATATAACTGGTGCACGAGGAGAAAACAACTATGAAACTGGAGTGTTACTTACCAGAGAGGGAAACGGATGAAAATAGAAACCAAACTACATGTTGGTGTAACTTGCCAAACAGACACCAACTGGGACACGCACAAGACAATATAAATAAAAATTAAAAAAAAACTACTAAAAACTACATTGCTTCATGTTGAGTACAAAATAGATGAGAATAGTTAGGGAACAGTGATCAACAAAGAAGAGGACAAGACTTACCATAATGGTTTTGCACATCCTAATTTAATGTCAATCTAGGCAATTGAAAACTTTCATTTATACCAGGCACTGAACTTCTTGGCCGCTCTAGGACAGTCTATCAGTGGCGCTACTCCCACTAACTAACACCGGTAGCCTATCATGGCTGAGCACTGTTGCCTACTTCGCAGTGTTACAGCGGTCATAGTGAGTTGACCGAACAAGTATGTGAAAATCCCAAGTCTTTGTCTTTATTTATTTGTGTTTTACACTGTTACGGAATGTGCTTGAATTCACCAACATTTTTTTAATAAAGAATATTGTTCATATGCCATGTTTTGTAGGTATATCTAAATGTTTCTACCTTGTTTTATAAGCAGACGATAACAAAGTCTTGACTCGTGCTTATTCGACACAGATAATGAGTAGCACAACAGCTGCCTCTGGTGTTTGCTCTAGCCCGTAGCCCAGTGGCCAGTACCGTGACAGGCTTGGAATGATCCTCGCTGTTTTTTATTTGCTTACGTGTTAAGTTTTCGTTGAAATTATTGTTATAAGTAAACATTGTGCTAGCATTCAGTGGTTAACAAGCAACATTCTTTTTTTACTATCAAAAAAATTATTTCATGAAAGTATGAATTTTAAACAAATTAACAGTTTGACAGCAAGAGCATGTGATGCTGGTGAATGCACAAAAATGTGACTGGTATGCATGTGCATCAAAAGAAATATTTGTGTCACTAAACAAAAAAATATTTTCAAGAAACCAGTTACAGATTTTAATGATTTTAACGATGACTGTCTTCTGAGAGTGGCATTAGAATGTTACGATAAGGGTGAAAGTTCCGACAAAAAATTTACAGTGGCTCTGCGTGAGAAGTTCCACAGCAAGTTCCACGACAATATTTTTTCAAATGTTTTTTTTTTTTATAAGAAATCGAATGACTGGCGGAAGTTTGTAATGGAAAAGAATAGCATTACGACTGTTTGGACAGGGAAGAGGAGTTTGTGCTACCTTTACAAGCTGTAATACAAAGATGAATTATTTTTTCAATGCTGCACACAACTGTAAGTATAGGCTATTCGCGGTGAAGTGAGCACTTTTTGAAGCCCTCTCATTTGGGATAATAGTCAGTAAATATATTGTATTGTACCCTTAGACGTTAACTTTCGAGTCTGGTGAAATATGTATAATGTGCTTATCACATATGTTAACAATTTTTCATTGAGTTTGGCCTAATGACGCCCGGCTGAATGGAATGCAAAACAACACTGAGTTTCACTTCAAACACCAGAGTTCGCCATTGTGCAATATGGCAGCGCGTGCAATAAACACAAAAAACAGTTGGCTGCAGTGAAAAATAACTGCTTGCACACAAAGTTAACCCAACAAACACACAAAGAAGAAAGAACTGTTTGCAAATAACTGTAAGCCCTGATACATAACCTATCATACCGCACACCAAAATTTTCAATTTTCCACACTACTAAGTCAATCAGTGTACACAAATTTTAGACAATGGGAAGGCGACACAGCTTGGCCGCAGGTCTTGTAACCTGCCCCTGGTGCAGGTTGATAGTTGCTATCCTAGGCACACCATCGCTGCCAGGGTGCAGTATGCTGACCTGCCCAAGCTGCCACTTGAATGGAAGAAGGTTATCCTCAAATTGCCCACCTTGAACTCACCATAACTGAGCCCACCTTCCACATGGCTGTAGGGTGTGCAGGTACTCCTTGTACCACCGCTGCCAGAAGTGCTGTGCTGCACCATCTACCACCTGTCCGGTCGCTTCATCAGGAGGTTTGTAAAATTGTCACATAGAGGAGCAGTTAGCGATGAACCAATAAGAAAGTGTGCAGGCGTAAGGGCTTCTAGATCATTCAGGTCTGTGGAAAGTGCGCACAATGGTAGTGAGTTCAACACTGCTTCAATCTGAGTACAGATAGTAGTCAGCTCTACAAATGTGAGGACCTGCTGGCCAACAACTCATTTCATGTGATATTTTGTTGACCTTATACCAGCTTCTCATAATCCCCCAAAATGTGGTGCAGATGGAGGGTTGAAATTCCACTACGTTTCCTTTTCAATCAAGCGGTCCGCAATTTGGAGTTTATGTTGAGAAGTCATGATGTGTTTATGCAACTCTGATAGATAGCGACTTGCGCCCACAAAGTTGGTGCCACAATCGGTTTAGACGTCCTTGCACAATCCTCATCTGGACGTGAACCTGTAGAAAGCATTGAGAAAGGCATTTGTACTGAGAGCAGTCACAACTTCTAGGTGAACTGCCTTGGTACTCTGACAGACAAACACAAATAGGCCTTTGACACCATAGCATTATGAAGTGTAGGAGCCTTGATTGCAAATAGACCTCCAAAATCAATACAGATGGCAAGAAAAAGTCTAACTGACCGTACTCTTCTGGTGGGAAGATTCCCTCTAACAGGCTGGGTTGGAGTAGCACTGAATCAAAAACATTGTATCCATTTGAACACTCTTGCTTTCACAGAAATTTTTCCTGACAAAATTCAGTACTCCTTGTGAATTGCAGACAGAGTAGCATTGGTGCCAGCGTGTAGGGATGAGGTATGGTAGAAATCAATCACCAGGTTCGTAACATGATTTTCTTAAGCAGCACCACTGGATGTTTTGTACTGAAACTGCCATCAGAGTTCTGTAAGCGTCCTCCCACATGCACAATTCCCTCTGATTCGAGGAATAGGCATAGTCTTCTAAGACTGTGAGCACACCTTCCCTTAGCTAATGTCATCCTTAGAGTCTTGCTGAACTTGTTTCAAACATAGTCCTCGTGAATGCTCCAACTCTGCTCTGCTTAGTGGTCCAACACATCACTTATCAGCCGCCGTCATCTTCAGATTCGTAATAAATCTAACTGCATAGGCCACGACTCTCTGTACCTTGAACCAGGAGGAGAACTTCTCAATATAATCCTGAATACTGAGGCCTTGAAATTGACATACAAATGAAATTACATTCGTAACCTTCATCTCCACTTAATGTTCTTGTTGGTGCGGTGCAGGGTTCTCACTCGGCCAGTAACTCTCTTCTGATGTCAGCCATTCCGGTTTTTGCCACCACTGCAAATGCCCAACAAGATCACTAGGTGTCAAACCCCTGGAAGCACAGTCAGCTGGATTGTCTCATGATTGAATATATTGCTAGTGAATTGCAACTTTATGTTCCTGAATATGTACTACCCTGTTTGCCACTAAGGTCTTCAGTGTGTGCGGAGCCGCCCTGATCCATGCTAAAGTAACAGTTGAGTCACACCATGCTGTAATACTTTCAACTGTAATGTGCTTTGAGAGAATTCTGTCTGCTGTCTCAATCAATTTCAAAAGGAGATGTGCTCTGAGCAACTCTAGACAAGGAAGAGTGACAGTTTTCAGTGGCGCTACTCGAGACTTTCCAAGTAAAAGATGTACCCTTGCCTCACTGCTGCCTGAGCTTGTTAGATATGCGACCGCTGCATAGCCATGATTGTACCCATCACTGAATCCATGAATCTGATAGGCTACTTCGTTTGCTGGAGATACAAGGCAGGGAATGCAGACCTGGCTGAGAACTGGAATCTGGGCAATGAATTGTTGCCATTCCTCGGTCACCTCATCAGGTGGAACTGCATCCCAGTTAAGGCCCAGGGGCTATGGCTTCTGAAGGAATAGCGTTGCAAAGAACACAACCGGTGTAATCCAGCCCAAAGGGTCGTAGATTTTTGCAATTTCAGAGAAGATGGCACATTTGGTTATGATTGCAGTTGTTTGGTGAATGTGGTATGAGAATGCATCAGTGATTGCATCCCACTCAAGGCCTAACACCTTGATCACTTACTTGTCTTCCTGAAGACTAACTGGACACTCTCTGTGACACTCTGGTACGGCATCCATTATAGACTTACAGTTGCTGGCCCATTTCCGTAACTTAAAACCTCCCTGCTTAAGCAGGTCAATTAGTGGAGCATCTTTCCTTAATGACACAATGAGGAATGTAATAGACTGTCTGTGACTTGGAAACTGCCTCCAAGCAGTGCATAACTACATATCGTCTTTCAAGAGTACGGCAGTAGTTAAAAATGGAGCATTGTAAAACAGGAACGGGGGACGAGCTGTGGCCATCTTGGATGATGTCATGAGTCAAACCTCCTGCTCTTGCATTCCTTCCCTACGACGGCCATTTTGTCAGCCAGTACCGATGGCCATCTTATCCCCTACTTCATGCTCTTGCATTCCAAGCAAGGTTTTTTCTCAGAGTCTTCCCAAATCCCTGCCACTATGCCACGGCTGGTCCCTGCTTCATGCTCTTGCATTCCATGTGAGGGGTTTTTTCTCCAAGTCTTCCCAAATCCCTGCCACCATGCCCTGACTAGTCCCTACTTCATGCTCTTGCATTCCATGCAAAGGGTTTTTTCTCAGAGTCTTCCCAAATCCCTGCCACGACGCCACAACTGTGGTCGAAAGGATCTCGTCTCTGATTGGCTATGCGAGGCTCTCACCCCTGCCAGTCCCTGCCACGATGAAAGGGTTTTGTCAAGCAAGAGGGTTTTCTCCGAGTCTTCCCGAATTCGAATACCTTGTTCCATGCTCTTGCATCCCAAGCGAGGGGTTTTTATCCGAGTCTTCCCGAATTCGAATACCTTGTTCCATGCTCTTGCATTCCAAACGAGAGGTTTTCTCAGAGTCTTTCCAAATTTTAATACCTTGTTCCATGCTCATGCTTACTTATAAGGATAATTGACCGTTATTTCCGAATTGTTAAAGATAAAGTCACCAAATTTATAACATACACATCACCTCCATCAACATAAATGATTGCAGGGTCATTTATGCACTACACGCACTTATAAGCATAGTTGGCCATCATTTCCGAACCGTTTAAGATAGTCACCAAATTTGTTGCGTAGATTTCACCCCCATCAACGAAAATGATTGCAGAGTAATTTATGCCCTACGATTACTTATAAGCATAGTTGACCGTAATTTCCGAACAGTTTAAGATACTGTCGCCAAATTCGTAACATAGTCATCGCCCCTTACAACGAAAATTATCGCATGGTCATTTATGCCCTGTGCATACTTATAAGCATAGTTGGTCGTAATTTCTGAATCGTTTAAGTTATAGTCACCAAATTCATAACATAGGCATCCCCCCCCCTCATCAACGAAAATGATTGTAGGGTCATTTATGCCCTATGCGTACTTATAAGCATAGTTGGCTGTAATTTTTGAACCGTTTAAGATACAGGCACCAAATTCTTAACATCACCACCACACTTGTCACATGATAGCGCAAGTGTCTACCTACTGGATCCTCCCCTTAGCGGCAGCTAGCCTTCCTTAACCGACCAGTAACATCCAGACTGGATGAATAAATGTGAAAACATATACGTAAATAAAATTCAGCATGGTTAACTTACAACGAACTGCGATATGTAAGAAGCAAGATATATTCCAATGTGATACAAGCACAATGTACATAGTCGTGGTAACTGTAAAAAAAACTTATATGATAATATAAACGATCATTGTCAGTCCTACACATGAGTCGGCAGCTCGAGTCATCGCTACCATAGGTAACACCTAACTATCAGACACAGAATAAAAAATGGACATATATAATTGCAATATTAACAAGTCGTACATAGCCAAGGGTTACATTAAAACATGCATGTGTTAATAAAAATAAACACTGACAACCTTATGCAAGGGCCGGCAAAATTGTATGTGTAAAAGATATGAAACTGTCCTTTGCATAAAAAATAATACTAGCATCGAGCTCGGTAAGCTTTGTTAGGCGAAAAATTACCATCGCGAAATGTGTGGGTAACGATAAGAGGTCAACACTGCTACAGGCTGTTGAAAACAGATATAATACCTCAACTTTATACCTTTTGTGGCCGACCACATCACCTGACCTTGAACAATACCAGACCGTCCTGGCCAGTACAACAGAATAGCAAACAACTTCTATAAGAACCAAATTCGTGCCAGACTCCAGTGTGGCAGACCAGCCGAGTTACACATACACTTCCCTTTACGAGTGGAACTCAGTTATACACTAGAAACTAGCAATTTATATTGTGCATATAAATTGTTTCCTCAAGCTCCCCATTCAAGAAAGCCATAGTCACGTCAAGTTGTGTTATATTTAAACCTAACTAAACAGATAATGCAAATAACAATCTCAGTGTCATATGCCTAACAACAGGTGAAAATGTCTCTGAATAGTCCACACCTTGTTTTTGCATATAACCACATGCCACGAGCCTAGCACGATAACGAACATTATTATCATTGTCATATTTCTTTCTTAGAACCCATTTGCACTTCACAACTGTACCATTTTTTGGAGCATCTACTATTATCATCAAAACACTTAAGTTCTTCATTCACAGCCTTTAACCACTGCTCTCTTTTAGGTCCTTTTAGTGCTTCTTCCGGAGATAAGCCGCTCGCATCATCAAATACATTTTCTTCAACACACATATCTGAAAATCCTAAATGATCTGGTTTCTTTCTGCTCCTCATCAGCCTGTTTTCTGGTTCAGTCGTATCATCAATGTCTTCACCTTCACTTGGTCCCTACATGATATTAGGCAAGTCAGATCCCTGAACTTGGCCCTGTCAAGCATGCTGAGTACACACACTGGCATCATATTGTGGACCATTCAGTACCACTATGAACCATCTAGGAGCATTGGGGGGCTTTGATTTACAAATGGGACTCCATAACCTATAACGGATTAAAAATCTTCTCAGCATGGAGGCCTATTGTACTTACTGTTTCACTTCTGAGATGTCTAAATATTATACCGGCTGTATCACATTACCTCACGTCTGTGGTGGCTTGGTTTGTGTTTTATTTTATTTGGTCTGTTATTGCCAGACAGGCTTAAGAGTAGAGCATATGCAGAAATCTGGTGTTAATACCTATTGATGTGCTGTTGAACTAGCTTGTAGAAGTGCACTGACTTAGGATAGTCTAATTTTTTCCCTCCTGAATATATGGTTTTAATATAATTTAAAAGTTCCCTGTAATAAAATTTCACATGTATTTCAGAAAAAATATTTTTTAACTGAAGCACATTTTTTAATTAAGATATTACTGTTTTGGTTTGTGTTTTCAGTGTCGGTGGTTCTGATTTCTGTCCTGTCTGCTGTTGGCATTTGTGAAAGGTGTCGCATGGAAAGTGGTGGTGTCTACTTTCTTGTGTCTCATGTACTCGGCTCCAAGTTTGGAGGTGCACTTGGCTTGCTGTATGTATTTGGGCAGGTAAGTAGATTTTTGGGAAGTTCTAGTAGCTTGGTGATACAGTGAATTATGGAATTTTTTTTGTCTGGATAGAAAATGATTTTCCCCTAGAATCTACAGTCTGGAAAACGGTCACTTTTGACTTCAGTTCAGTTGACATACTTCAAAAATTTTTGTTCATTAAAGATTAATTTGCCTGAATTAATATAATGAATGTCATTGTTACAGGTAAGTGGAGTGGTAATGCTTTCATCCAGTTAAAATTTCTCAAGTTAAAGTTACGATTATAATTTTTAGTAGACAGTAAATAAGTATTTCGGGAGCAGACATTACGAAGTAAATAAAATAATTTTGCAGTTTTATGATACTTGTGTGGTAAAATTATCTTGAATTTCATTGACCTCCTTTCCTCTCCATCATCTTCATATCTCAAAAGATATGGGTAGGCAACAATCGCAAAAGGATGAATAAGCAGGAGCTTATTGCAGTTCAGCAAACAATGACTAGAAATTATTAAAACATGTAGTGCCATTCCCTGTCAGAATGATTATAAATAATGGGTGCTCAGGTAAATGTCAAGATGATTATGGCATGATAAATAAGTAGTACACGAACATGTACTAATTAGGTCATACAGAGATGACCAGAACCGAGACAGCCACACACAGAAAGGATAAGAATATATGCCTAAGGTTTACCCATTTACATAACATGCCTTGCTTATAAATGGGTTTTCTGCAATGCTGTCATGCACTGTAGCTGTACGAGTGTAATTGGCCATGTTGAATAAGGTTTTCATAACATTAGTTCGAACCACTGAACCTTTTTTTTTTTGTCAAACACATTTATTGGCATCTATATATTTTACACAATTTGCTCATGACCTAAAATATAGTCATCACCTACTGTACCAAGCAACTTACAAAACATTCATATTCCATCCTCTTAACTCATTTTTAACTTTCTTACGAGAATAAATTACAGGGGCTGGGGCCAGACACCCCTCTGTAAACGTAAACTTGCTTCTATATGTTGTCACTATGACAGCTGTTGCCACTATTAAAGGAGGCAGAGGGCTCAATGTTGGTCACTGCTATACGATACCAGCAGAATGGGTGGAGCTCTGTGACTTAGTCTGTGGTGTAGTTACTGGTTGCCACATCAGTTAGTAATCCATCAGGACTATTGATACATGCAACTCTCCACTGTAATGATGCTCGCAGTCTGCAGACTTCACTCTGACTGTTCACTCCTGGCGCCACTCGATGCTCTGCTGGCTTGTCATCTACACTGTCTTCGCACACCTGTTGCTTAAGGTCACACAATACTCCAAACTCTCATCTCTCGAAAACTCTCCACTCTTAGGTCTGTCACAGCTTAAATAGTCTCGCTTGCCCAATCTGGATGGTTCCCTGCAACCCGAGTCTCGCTTAGATAAGCAAGGACAACGAATCAGAACATTCTTTCAAGATAACTGCATAAATTTAATCAGCTGGAGGTCAGGAGCGCACGAGTTGTGATAGGCTTATTGCAGTGGCACGCAGCGATACGCGTGGCGGAATGCTTTGAAAATTACCATGCACTCTCAGGTTACTTGCATGACCTTCACACACACCTACGCTCGTACAACCAGACTCGCAAGGGAAGAGATGAACAGCAGCAAGCATGTAATGATATAAAGGATACCAATGTTTTAAGTGAAACATATACTTGAGTGTAAAAAATACATGTGACAATGATATATACCACCACAATTTTAGTGTATTTTGTGTGTTTTGTGCGTTAATTTTCTAGGCTGTGGGCTGTGCATTATATGTTCTGGGCTTTGGAGAATCAATGGCTCAGCTTGTAGGGTTGAGTTCAAAGTGGGCAGAGAGGGGCTTTGCGAGTGCAGCTGTGATTCTCCTGGGCATAATCAACGTGGCAGGAGTGAAATGGGTTATCAAGCTGCAGTTTATACTGTTGCTGGTTCTGCTGCTGGCAGGCCTGGACTTTGCAGTTGGCAGCTTTGTTCACACAGATGAAGGTGTGTACACCATGCAAGTCTAATATCTAATATGTATGTTTTGTTACGGCTTTCATTTGCAACAGGTTATTCAAGCCAATTTCAGTAGGCTGTTTCAGCACTAATAGAGTCACAGTCAGGTATAATAAAAACTGAAGTACATGTCTTACCCATGTATGGGGTGCGACCTGTATGTGGGTTTTCCACTTTGGATGAAAAAAGTGTTTATTTTACCAGCAGAATGTGTATAAATGATTAGGCTGTGTTGGTTTTTCATAAATAAAACATACTTGGGAAAGTAAAAATTATTTATACATGTCAAAATATCTCTCACTGCATGTGAATTGCATACAGCCTCGCAGCACAGCAGGTGCAACGGCCAGGCTGGCAGTGGTACGTGTGTACGCACAAAGCTACTGCTTGCTGCTGTAGCATCTAGGAATAGAGGAAGTTAAAAAAATTTACTAGTCAGAGTGTGTGTGTGTGTGTGTGTGTGAGTGAGTGTTGGTGAGGGCAGGTGTGTGTACGGCAGAGGGCCGTGGCGTGTTCAGTCATTCACATCAAGTGATTGTTTGTGTGTCGTCTCTTGGACACTGAGCTGACAAAGCAAAGAAACAATAACAAAAGTTGATACGGTTGCTTAGTTGACAAAGCAACAAAATGGTACAATTATTTGGTTGCAGGGTTGACCCGATAATGATAAGCTGAATTTCCAATGTTACCAGTGCAGCTATAATTTTTATTGTAAATAAATAGCTCATTGAAATAAATGTGAACAAAATATTTATGAACTAACATGAATTGAAAGTAATATAAAAATAGTTCAAATTTCCATCACTTACGCAACTGAAATTTCATAAAATACAGTAAAACCTCCCCTAATAGACATTCTGTATAATAATATAATCCATACAACAAAGTGCAGTCAGTCCTAAAAAAAAAAAAAAAAAAACTTAATTAAACAAAACAAAAATAAGTACCTGTACCCAATATGGACACCCTAAGGAAAATGTATTTTATTCACCCCCGTGTACACGTCATAGGACTCCAAAAATACATGACCACTACCCCTGGACTGTTGACTATCATTATTAAAATTAGCAACCTTGTAATTATTCTGGTTTAATTTAAATGATAAAAACAAAAAATGTTTACAAGTGTTCATATAAGGAACCACCTGTCCCTATTATGGACATGCATGTCCATAATAGGGACAGGTGGTTCCTTATTGACCTACTACACAGGGTGTATGGAAGAGCCACTCTTACAAGGGATTTTAGAGGAGAGGGGATAGAAAAATATATCTTAAAGTATTGCGGGGGAGGGGGGCACAGTAAATATCTTCAGAACATGCACTTTAGAAAGGGGTCATTTTCGGTTGTGGCTCTTCGAAGACCCATGCAAAAAAGCACCTCAGTTACTACAAAATATTATGAAATAATATTGTTGGTTTTGCTTAGCTTTATTGCATCTGTCTGCAGAATTTACATCTGTTATTACTCAGTCCTCACAGGATGGACAAATAAAAACTTCTTCATCATTGGCGGTAAGTCCCACACAGTCCTCATGGACATATCTGCCGCATGTGATGCATAGCCGCATGTCTGCAACAGCATCAATACTGCATAAGAAGCAGTACCAGCTCTCCTTTGTTGAGGAAGTCATACCACTGGTACCTGCGATTTCACCAACAGATACCCTACTGAGGGGAGGCTTCTTTTGATTTTTCTGCAAGGGCTTTTTGGAGGATTGTTTTCTTGGAGGAGGTTTTTTGGAGAATTGTTCAGATGGCAGCTTGTTGAACAAGGATTGTACCACTTTGATGCCTTTTGAGTTTATCGCCTGGCGACGTTGTGTCTTCGTCCTTCTTACAGTTGGAGTCGATAACACGCTGGTGAAGGAATTTTCCATGGAAAATGATCTAGCAGGTGATGAAGGTGGGTCAATAACAGGAGAAGGTATGTTGTTAACAGGAGCTTCAACATCTGTTGCAGTTTCCAAATGTGGTGCATTTTCTTCCCCTTCTGCTGCTGGTTCCGGAATTGCAGTAATGTCACTAGGCGCGAAGGCTTCATCTGGAATTATAGTTGGATCGAAAGGAAAAATTCCAGTTGCCTGAAAACCTGAAGTTATGTTCGACAGAGTCATCGAACGATTCCAAACCTTCCTAAAGATTTCCCCAAATCTAAGTCGAGTGATCTGTCTATCAGGGTGACGAGTGAAATGGAGCAATACTTCATCATCCCAGTATGATTCAAAAGCTTTAAAAACAGCTTTGTCCAAGGGCTGCAATTCATGAGTCGTGTTGCTGGGCAGGCAGTAGAGTGTTACATTGTGCTCGTCTGCCTTTGTCACGATTTCTGCGTCCAAATGAGAACTGGCTCCATCAAAAACAAGAAGAGTGGGACCTGCAGTTTTGAACTTAGCGAAATGTTCCAACCAAGTGCAGAATACCTCAGTGGTCATGCTGCCTTTAGGGGTCATCATAACTTCTGTTCCTGGAGGCATGTTATCCTTCCATTCTTGTTTCATCCTCTTTCCTTTGAAAAGCAACATGGGAGGAATGCTGTGGCCGAGGGCACTACAGCAAGAAACAATTGTTACATTTTCTGCATGCTCTGGTGCAATAAAATGCACCCTTTTTGCCCCTTTTCGTGCAAGAACATTCTGTTGATGGTGGATAGTAAGCCGGCACCCTTTTTCATCCATGTTATAAATGTGCTGCGGTTGATTTACAATATCCAATTCTTCCAAGCACGCTTGCAGTTTCTGAAAATGATCAGAAACAATTGCCCGGTTCAGCTTCTGGGCTCTCCCTGGATTGAGGTTCTGAGACTTCCTTTTAGCAACAAGTGGGTTGTTTTTCAAGAAAGCTGCCAACCACTTCCTTCCAGCCATCTTTGTTGCTTGGTTGAAATTGTGCTTCAAACCCATCTTCTCAGCATAGGTGAAAATACTCCTTCGTAGTAATCTCCCAGTAATTGGCATGCCTACGTCTGCTAGTCTAAATATTCTTGCACAAAGTTCAGCTTGCTGCTTTTCTGTGAGCATGAATTTGCGGCCCAACTTTGGCTTTCGGATTTGATCATTCACCTGGACAGTCTTGAAAATTCTCATGAGAGTTGTCCTTGGAATCCCTGCTGCTTCAGCTGCACTGGCAAATGATGTCCCACTGTGTACGGCTCGAATGGCATTCTGCAATTTTTCCTCTGTCCACTTGCCTCTTATTTTCGGCCCCATAATGAGCAAATCTTTAAAAAATCTGAAAACAAAAAACAGTGAACACATAAGAAGGACAAAATTGACAGTTTATTCACAGGTAATTTGGACGACCTTCTATTTTATATTCTATTGTATTTCTATTATATTATATCTATTATTTTATTTCTATTATAACCTATATTTTCTCTTTTGAAATGTTTTTTTTAAATGTTCCCCCCCCCCTTAAGTCCCACCTCACCTTAAAAATTAAAATTTCTCGATGCAAATATTTTACATTACTATCTCAGCATCTGATTTGAAACATTTTTGCAATTGAAAACAAAAATTTTAAGTAACAGTTCAGAAAATAAAAGTCGTTCAAGTAATCACTGACAAACCTGTAAAAAGGTGTACTTCCACTCTTAATTCGCAATGTAATGTGCGGATACTATAATTAAGATTAAAAATAAATATAAACATTATTTTATTATGAATTAGCTAAATAAAATAACATCAAACAGATATTTTACAAATTTGTGAATCTGAAGATTCACTTGCTGTACTTTCAATGTGGACATAAGGTGTCCATATTGGGAATCGGGCGTAGTTTTACTAAATCTTGTAATAAATAAACAAAGAAAACATTTTTAAGCAATATATGCAATAGCAATCGAAAATATGTTTTATCAGCTTTCTAAAACACTCCACTTTTCAATTATTTAAAGTAATTTTACCATATATAATAAGAATTTACACATACCTGTAATTACGATCAGCACACCACGAAACAACAAGTTTCCTTCCAAATGGCGAACAGCACGCTTTTTTGCACTTTAACAATAAATTTTACAGACTAAGAAACAAGATTCTGAACAACAGTTATTTAAAAGTGTTTATAAATATATAGCTAGCAGTTAAAACTATTGAAAAGACACATTTTACACACACACAAATTTGACTAATTACAGTGGGTACATACATACAGATTTAGCTCTCTTTGGAATAGTATGTAGCTGTTTAACAATCACTGGGACCTGGTTTAGATGACGTATCAGCTTTGCAGAAAAAGTTATTTAGTGACAGTTGAACTCCTCCCTTCATCTTTTCATACAATTGCCTGTAGCTGTTTCAACAGCTTGACAAACTGAAAACTTCTCTCTTCGTCTGGATCATTTTCTTCAATGATGTTTAAAAAGTTTTCAAGATTTTTTAAATCATCATTGATTTTTTTTTTTTTTCCCCTGTCAGGGTTTTTGTTGGTTATTCTGGACAGCCATAATTTTGAGCAGCTGTGGATGCTGATGAATTTGCTTCTTGAAGAGGAAGTAGATCTGCATTTGTCAATGACTCTGAATGTGAGGCCATCAGATCATCATCATCTTCAGAAGTAACCTCCAAAGCCAGTTGATGCATAACTTTAACAATTTGTTCTATTGTGCTTTCTGGGGTCTCCTCAAAACCTTTGAAATTTGGCACCAAGTAAGGACACAACTTATTCCAGCAACCACTCATTGTAGATGGCTTTATTTCTTTCCAAGAGAGAGAAATATTGGTGACAGCATTAAGGACATTGTAGTTTTTCCAGAATTCTTTTAGAGTTGGTCTTCTATCAACATCTGTTGCCTTGACAGCTCTGACAATCTTTTGAAAAATGAAATCACAGACTTGTGGGTGTTCGGAGGCAAGAATGTGACCTTTACCTGTGGACATAAATTTTGCAATGCCTGTGGATGTCCAGGTGCATTATCCAACAGTAACAGTGCATTGAATGCCAAATTCTTTTGCTTACAATAATCTTTCACTTCAGGAACAAAATTATTCACAAACCAGTCCTTAAATAATGCTGAAGTAACCCAAACTTTTGAGTTCGATTTCCATATGACTGACAGTGTTTTGGGGTTTCCTTTCAAAGCCCTGGGATTCTCAGAGTGGTACACTAACAGAGGTTTAGTTTACAATCACCTAGTAGAAGTGTCAAGTCTGTCTTTAGATGCCTTGTGTCCAGGTGTAACAGCCTCTTCTTTTGTCAGGTAAGTTCTTGAAGGCATTTTTTCCCAGAATAAGCCTGTCTCATCAACATAAAAAATTTGGTTAGGTGAGTAATTTCCCTCATCAACAATACCCTCAAAAGTATTAATACAATTTTCTGCAGCTTCAGTATCTGCACGGGCAGATTCTCCTGTAAATTTTATGTTGTGCAGGCCTGCCCTTGACCTAAACTTGTCAAACCAGCCTTTGCTTGCTTTAAACTCTGGAGCATTAGTAGCTGACTCACCGAGCTGTTTTTGCGATCTTCATACAAACTGAGAGCTTTGCCTTGAACTATTGCAAGGCTGATGGGAATATTTTTCTGGTGTCGATTTCTAACCACACTTTTAAAGACCGTTCCATCTCTTCCATCGCTGCACCCCACTGTTTTGAAATTACATAAAAAAGAATTATTTCCTGAATTTATAACATAGTCTGTTATGTTGTCTTTACTTTTCACAATGGAACACACAGTGGATAGGCTCAGGTTGAAAGACCGTCCTATAGCTGCAAATGATTTGCTACTTTCCTATCATGCTATAATTTCAAATTTTGTTTGTATGCTATTTACAACATGTTTTCTTTGTTTCTTACAAACTAAGTCTTCATTACAACTTTTGTTTTTACGTTTCTTATTCATTGCATAGTGAAATAATTACATATGTGCACCAATAGATAAAAAACAAACAAAATTTTTTTAGACAATTAACCTTAAAGGAAACTAAACACCATAATAAAAACATTGGAAGTTCTAAACAGCAATGACATTAATAAATAGAATCGCCATATAGTAGTAACACATCAGACTACATACAACTGCACATGTACATAAGCTCAATTCATGACGAAAAATGTGCACTTAACGAACTTGTGCATATCAAAATGAATGCAGGTATGTATTCTTTATGGCACAGTTCATGATCGCCGTGTATGTAAACAGCTCTGACGTATGAACAAAGCCATAAAGAATATCTACTTTTATTTTCACATGTGTACACATTCGTTATGTATACGTTTTTCATCTTGTTCAGTTATATCTTTATGTATAAATCAACTGTTCCGCAATATTATTTGCGAAGACAAATACAGAATATAAACAATCCATATATCTTTGATGTTTACGTTTGTTGTGATGGAGGCATGCGCCTGATACTTTTTTGGTTATGTACAAAAGTGCGAAGCAAACACACAAATGTTGAATTTATGTTGTAAGAAACCAATGTACGAAAGTGGGAATTGTACGAGAGTGGAATGTCCGAAAGTAGAGGACGGCCTGTATGAATTTGGTCCCGCCAAACATCCATTAGAACAATGCATTTTCCACCTCTATGTACCAAAGTACATCTGTGAGCACAGTGAAGGAAAACCCTCTACAATGAAGTTAAAAACGTACTGCTCAAAATGTAAACAAATCAAAAACTTTGTCATAGATGGTACAGAACTCAATAGTGCACACAGTATGAAGTCTGCAGTGTATCTGTGGCATCACTCGCACTTTTGCCATTTTATATTGTTTATGCACGCTTGACTTTAGTAGCCCATAGCAAACTTTTTTTGTTATTGTCATGCATTGCCTCTTATTTTTTCTTTGGTAGCAAAAACAGATACCAAACCCACATTAATACACGTTTTTGAGCATATTTTTATAAACTGATAACATTTTTAACTATGTTAAAAGCAATTATTTTCAACAGAAAAGTGGTTGGTACATGAACTGCAATAAGATAACAAACGGAAGGAGAGTCATGTTTCTTTTGTAATAACATACTGCTCTTGGCTGAAGGGGAAGTTAACAAACAAGCGGCAGCAAGAGGATAACAGACCATGGAAGCAAGCTCAGCGAGTGGTATGGGGGAGACAAACACAATTACACAATGCCGCCCTTTTAAACTGTTCATTTTTATAGCTTCCCATTCTAGCGGAATAGAATGCGGAGAGGAGGCAGTGAGTGACTGCTCCTTGATAATTATGACTCAGTATAAATAAAACTTGTTCTGTGGTTAGCTATGCTTAGTATGCAATTCACACGCTGCGTTGGCACTTACAAACACAAACAATTTTTAACACCTTATGATTATTTTACAAACTAACTTTGATATATTTACTTTTATATATAAAATAATTAACGAATAGAAAATAGTTGGACTGCAGCACGATTACCATATTTCTCCACAAAGGCCTTTAATTTAAAATCTGTCCGTAATATAGCTGCTTAGCTTTCCCAATTTATATCATGACGTGAAACAATAAAATAACTATGACTCAAAAATAAGTATCCATTCTAATTTTCTCTAGTCTCCCCTCTTACACAAAATAAATAACCTAACATCATCCTTATCCCCCCCTCATGAACCTTTCACTAGTCCTGCTCTAATTGCTTTTGCCCTTTATCCCATAGACAAAGGGTGCTTTATCCCCTGCCCACGAGGACTGAGGACTGCTTACTGACGTGCCACCTCCTTTGTTCCTTGGCCTTTCATGACAAGGTTTTTGTCTCTTTTGGGATGGAACTGCAGGGAGAGGGGCACATGCAAAAATGACAGTAGTTACAAGTAAATTTGCTCTCCCTCCGCCCAATTCCCATGCAAATGCATGTTGAACTAAGTCCACTGGCATTTGATTTTATTTGTCCGATTTTTAGCTAGTATATTTACTTATTAACCATATGAAGTAGGATATTGTAATGGTAAATAGATCTTTATTTTATTTTTCTTCATGTAAAGTCTAAAGAAATATGTTTTATTTAGTTACATTATCTTTTAAGTATGATCTGTGACAAAATTTAAATTACTGTGTATTAACTGAGTATCATTTAGGGAACCTCCATACAACATACTCTCTTACAATAAACACACAATATTTCGGTCTCTTCAGTTTCGTTATATGGAGTTTCTATTGTAGTTTAAATTCTGTTTTGTCAATACAGTGGATAAACAGTATGGTTTATGTGCTGTAAATATTAATAAATCATAACAACTGCAAGCTTTCAATATATACACAAAATTAAATTTTTCTTACTCTCACATCTACATCATCCTCCACATCTCCTTCCACCCCTTCATCATTTCCCTTGTCCCTGTCCTCCCCCTCAACTGTATTGTGTTTCTCATCACATCGTCTTTGCTCCCATCCATACCATTTGACAGTCCCATCTTCCTAAAACCTTCGCGATGATTCCTTATGTGATGATGCTCCAACTCGTCAGAATCCAGTCACACACATTTCCATTGTTGATAGCTTCACTTTCTGCTTGGTGTACATTTATAATTGCCAGCAATATCCATTATGAGTAAATATGTTTAATGTGATCCTTGAAAAGCTTATTTATGGATACAACTAGTGGCTGTAGAATGATTGTGAGCTCTCCTGGAATGATTGCCAACATAGTTTTGTTGCCCCTGTATGAACCCAGAAACTATCTAGAACAAAAAGTGCCTGCTTTTTTAACAATGCTTCCGGTCTTCTTTTCCAAACATCGTGTGTATCCAGTTTGTCGTTAGTGCCTGGTCCATCCACTCCTTCCCCTGGACACGGATGTGAATGCCAGCCGGAAACGTGACATTTTGTGAGATAGTCATTCTTTTAAAAATAACAGGCGGCCATCTGTGGTGACTCCAGCATTACAGTCAACCGTAACTTATCATTGCCAGTCATTTTGACAGTACACTGAAAGCACCTTTCTTGTTAATGGTCATGATTTTTACCATGTCAAATCAAACTGATGTTTGGTTGACATTCCTAATGTAGGAAAGGAGGTATGAATTTTGCTGTTGGAGGCAAATTATGTATCTGTGAAAATCAATAATCCTCTGCAAGTCTTTTACATAGATGTTTGTAGCGATGTTGCGATAGGCCTTTCCTATGCATGAAGCATGTTATCCACCAATGACTTGCTTTGAACTGGGCTCCAACAATTTTGTTTTCATTTGTGATGTCTGGCTCTCACAGCTGCAATAATTTCATGGCTAACACTGCAGCGTCGTTCCACCTTTTCCAGGGTAAAGAAATGGCTGTACTCAATTCATAAACCTGGGTTTAATCTACGGATCTGACTACTCTGAATAATGTAAAGTAGGTTAACTTGAGATAGTTTTATTGCCCCGAAAGCAAAGTGTCGATCGGTGCACTAACTTAACTAACAGTCCTACCACAACAATGTGATAGGCATCAAACTAATATAATTTGCACACACAAAAATATACATTAAAATCATTATGAAGCTCATTTAATTTCAATTTATTAGCTAATTAAATGAGTTGTTTACATAATTTGCAAGTTGGAGGGCTTCTAGTTGAATAATTTGTCTGTTAAGAGGTAATTGTGGCTGTTTTAAAGACAGGAACAAAACTAGTGACAAGGACTGTGTTCAAATTCACTGCAACAATTTCCCACATTCCTTTGATTCCTTCGTGATGGAGTGGGTATAATTTTGAACATCCTTTTTTGTTTTGCAATTTACAATGCATATACAAAAAATCCATTAATTAAACACATTGTCTTATATTGCCTTGGTTTTTGTACAGCAAACAGTGTCCAACAAATGTCGGGAAGAAGCTGAAAAACTTATAAACAACTGAAAAACAAAACTTACAGTGAATAGCACATGGAGATGTTGCACATGCCCTTAGCTGAAGGGAACATTTTATGTTTCATCTGTACCGTTACCGCATATTCGGATAGCGACAATGTGATATCACAGCCCCAATGAATTTTTCTAGGGTATGAAGCCAGGTAAGTCCCTTGGCTGCTGAATTTGGACACAGCCAAGATTTTGTCCTTTAGAATCAATAATTATTCTAAACAACACAACAAAGACATACTGGCCTTTTCTGTTAGTTGTTTCGTCGCAGAACACAACTACCTTGATGCGTGGTGCGTAAGGATAGTGGTATTCTTTTTTGACTTCGCATTTTCATGTGCGACATCAATATAACGAAGGGAGGCGCGAACCACGATACCACCAGCATCCAGATCCGACATGCATCCCAAGAGACATAAGAAACAAGGAAGGGCTGAGATCAATACCAAATACTAATTGAGGGGCTGAGAATGCAAGTGGTGTAAGTCAATGTCTGATTTTGAGGTTACTACGTAGAATTGCTGTAAAATGTGGGTTCCCTTTGGGTACAAAGTAATGTAAGACATAGTTTGTCAATTGAACCATTAGATTGCATCACCTCATATTGAAACTTAACAAAACATTGGATTGGTTACAAATGAACTGGCCCAATTAATACTTACACCACTTCAATTGTAATACATAGTCGATACAATGTATGACTTGCATCAGCATCGCCATTGCTGATGCAGTGTTGTAATAGTATGGTGGGAAAATGGTCAATGCTAGAGACAATGTTTTGTAAGAGAGCGTAGATTATGTAGATGAAGATAAAGATTATGAACCCGATAGTAAAGGTGAAATTTGATGTGTGCGAAAGTTTTAGCAGTAGACTTTTCAGAATATATCACGTTGCTCTATCGTAAGATATTCATTGTGTAAAGCTGACAGGCGGCGTTTGTATTAATGTCTTATGAAACAGACAAGCAGCATTTTTTTACCTTAATGTCATAGTTAAAGTCAATCTATGAACTTTATAAGCCGTAATAATAATGTTAAGCCTTAACGTAATTAAGGAAGTAACGATGTCTGTACAGCTTCCACCATTATGCCTATAAGAAATATCATGTAATTGCCAGAGATAAACATTCTGTGAGGAGTAAGTCGCTACCTGTTTTGCAAAGAACATTCCACATAATAAATTGTGTGTAAATAATGTAAAAGTATTATAACCACATGGAAATTTGTAATTAAGTAATTATTTAATGTACTTGTTACTCTTTATTGTAATATATTTTTGTGCACTGAAATTTTATTTGTTTATATTGGAAGCAGTGTCCATTGGCATTTTGTTTTGTTACCTTGCCTGCAAGAGGGGTCATGCGCCACCCCTCCACTCAGGCAGCTGCCATTTTGTGATGTTAGCAGCTCCCCCAGCCGGGGGCCGAAATACACTCGGTGGCAACAGAGGATTTCCTACCTTCCCTTAACACCTTGTTTTGATATCCAGGGGCCGAAACATGCTCAGTGGTAGCAGGACGTACCTCAAAACCTCCTGTCAGTGGGGCCGGGGCCGAAATATGCTCAACCACTGTCTACCTATACCTAGGCACAGGGGCCAAAACATGCTCAGCTGCCATCCCTCCACCTCCTATTCCAACCACCAAAGTGCAGGCCTACGTATACATTGGGAACGCACCATTCGTCTTGCCAGAAAAATAGGTACTCATTGTTGCACGTGCTGCCATCCATTTATGGTCATGCAAACCCCATTCAGTGCCACATTGTCGCGATGTTAAGAGAACATAGGGTGTTTTCAGTGTTATTTGTAAGCAAGTGTTCCTAAGCTAGTGTAATGTATGTGTAAATTGTACTCATTGCCAGTGCTGTCAATAAAACGCAGTGAATCTACTAGAAAGTGTTTTCTCTTCATGCCGGCTACTCCACCCGCCTATGTTCTTGCACTGAGAAAATGTTTAAAGGAGAAAGCCAGTTCAGAATGACATTCCGCTTCTTTGCCTGAAAGTGATCCTCCTCCTAACTTATTTAGTCATTATGAACCGTGCCCCGCACCTTCCACCACGTTAGAAGAATTCGCCATGATTGCAATAAGTAACGAGGCCAGCCTGCTTCCTGCTCCCACGAGGCTCGAGCACAATATCAAGCTTGGGAAGATTAGGAGGTACTATGAACGGCAGCTGCCTCCGCTCATATTGTCCATCAACACACCGGAAAAGGACCATCGTCCTCGCCTCATGCAGGCATGTGAGGCAATTTCTTAAAGAACTATTCAAGCTCCAGCTAAGCACACTTCTGGAAGTGGTTAGCCAGAATCTGATTTCCGCTTAGTGCACATAAAAACTCACAGGCAGATACCGCCCCCTGACACTTTGGCTATTCCTCAGTCCTCTTACCACTTTCATCCGCAGGAAACTGGTATACTAATACCCTGGCCAGGGCTCCTTGTATCAGATACACCTAGGTTATAATCGATCACCTCAGTATCCACAGGCTCAAATTCAGTCACTTCGTACATATGCGATAATGTGTCTGCTACATTATTGTATGCACCCTTCATGTCAATAATTGTAAATTGGAAACAATAAAAGCATTCAACCCATCGCCCTAACCTAATTTAGCTATTAATTTATTTTCACAACCAGGAAAACGCCCGATTGTCGGTGTACAGATCAAATTCGCACGTTTATATGGATAATCTGAAAATTGTTCCACAACCTACACACAGGCTAAAGCCATTGCAGAATAATTGTATTTGGCAATGGGAAGTGTGCCACTTTCCATTTGTTGAGACAATACAGCACCCAAAGCTATTCCACTTGCATCAACATGTAGAACCAATGTTTGATCAAACTGAGGTAACTGAAGAACTGGAGTAGATGTCGAACATTTTTTTACGTTATAAAAAGCATAGACCTGATCTGGCCCCCAAATAAATGGTTGGTTCTCCCACTTCAACATAATTAATGGGGCGGTTATCTCTGCTAAATGAGGAATCAATTTAGCATGATATCCTATCATCCTTAAAAACTTCCTGACACCCCTGATAACGACAACAGGATTTTTTGTGGTGTGTTTTAGATAAATCAAAACTTTGTTTAAAGGCTAAATAATTTTATTATTGTTCAGAGTGCACTTCATAGTAATAATGCTTGTATTCTTCAGTGTGTGTGCTTCATAATAACTTGATAAACAGGTGTTTAAATTTAAAAAAATGTTAAATGGGGAACACTAATTCTTTTACTTGATTCATTTTTTGTTGTAAATGTGTGTTAAAAACTTAAACCATGATTTTATAAAAATAATTCACTTAAAAAATTGTTAATAAAGAATACATTTCTTAGAAAATGTGGCAGTTAGTTTCTTCAGTTGTTTCTATTGCTTTTTGAATGTAGCTAGTTCTGTTTCCTGTTTATTACAGCTAATGGATTTGAAGGTTGGTTGTCGGGAAACATGTGGAATAATACATTTGCTGATTTTCAAGATGACCAGAATTGGTTCACAGTTTTTGGTGTCTTTTTCCCCACCGTCACTGGTGTTATGGCTGGCATTAATATGAGTGGTGATCTTAGAAATCCGTCAGTCAACATTCCAAATGGAACCCTCGCTGCTATGGGAACTGGGTAAGTGTGTGTATGTGCATATTTGCATATTTGTGCATGTTTGCTTGTATCTGATTGCATGCATGTTTGAATTAGTTTGTTTGCATGCTTGTGCATGTGTTTGCACATGCATGTTTGTACAGGCATTCAGGTGTGTGTGTGTGTGTTAGAGAGAGATATATTTGACATAGTGTGTTCTAGACATTTACTTTCTACATATTTGTGACTTATCACTAATTTGTGATTTCATTTAATTACTACAGGAAATGTCTCTTCATCACAAATGAGCAATTTAATGCTACTACCAAATATTAAAATTCATTGATATCATTGAAATGTTAAAATATTGTGTAAAGAATTTCTTACAATGATGATTAATATGCTTGCCTTGTGATCAAGTTTTCAACAGATATGATACCACGGAGTGAGCAATCATGAATATGTACAGTGGCCCAAAAAAGTATTGGTTTGGCTAGTCACATCACCTTATTGTAAATACTATATGCAAAACAAATAAGTAACTGTCAATATAAGCTGGTAATAGGCAGTTTATAAGCAGTCTTTTAAAATAGCATTAACTTAATGAAAGTATGGTCTGTTATTTACATTCTGAACACAAATTTTATAATGCCTGTCGTCTTTTGATATCAAACAAGGCTTCATCTAGGTAAAACAAAGTGCTGTGATTCACTCGCAGTAGATGCCTTTCAAATGGTGTACGAGGAAGGAAAGCATCTTTTTTTCATCAGTGAAAGGTTTGTAGCAGTCTTGACCTAAAATGTGATGAAAAACAAGGAAACAATTGAAGAAGGATGGAAAATTTTGGTAAGGAGTTTCCAAGAAGAATAATCCTTCAAATATATTATGGAAATAATAAACAGCTCATCAGTACAATTGAAAACATCATCTACAGGTTTCATGACACTTATAATGCACCACAACAAAGAAGTGGTTGCAAAGAGAAAAACGTTACATATTCAGAAAAGTTTAAGTACACCTGGAACTGTGTGCTCCAAATATTACAACTGTTGAACAGGAGTTGGAAAAATATGTCACAGCAAAAATAATATGAAATTTGCTTCGTGAAACTGGATATAATGGCCAAACAACCAGACGAACAGATGAAAGTGACTTGCTTATGCTAGGAACATAAAAACCACAACTGTGAATACTGGAAGGAGGTCATATTTACCAGTGAAAGTAAATTCAACCTCTCCATGTTGGATGGGTGAGTAATAGTTTCGTGAAGAACAAACTGCGAACTGGACATAAAAAAATCTCACGGCTACAAGGAAACATGGTGGAGGTTCAGTACTTGTTTGAGGGTATATGAGTGCTAATGGTGTAGGTGAGTTGTGTTTCGTTGCTGGTGCCAGGACCACAAACTCTACATTAACTTTCTTAAGTCTCATCTTCCCAAGAGTGCCAATGATATGGGTCTTACTGGGGATCTGGGGGACTATGTCTTCTCCCAAGGTAACGATCCTAAACGTACAGTCCTAAACACAAACCTGTGGTGGTTGTACAACACGCCACACTAAATAGCAACACCTCCACAGTTGCATTAACATCAATCCAGTTGAGCATTTGTGGCATATTCTAGAAGAAAGAATACAAATGCCCAACATCTTGAACAAAAATGATCTCAAGTAGGCATTATTAGACGAATGGAGGAATTAACCAGCAGAAACAACCAAAAACTTAATCAAGTCAATTCTACAAAGTTGATAGGAAATCAAAAAGGAGAAAGGGCAGGTCCACCAGGTATTAAGACCATAAAAGAAAACCCTTAGAAATGTTTATATGTATTGCAGATGAATACTTGTTTGAGGTGAAATGATACATGTACATTCTTTCTGTTTCTGTATTATTGTTCCAACAGGAGAAAAATGCATTTATGTTATGTGTGTTTTGTATCTGTGTCACAGTAAATAATTGAGAGTTAGTGAACCCACCATACTACGTCCTTTTCTGCCAGGTATACATCTGTAAACTTCAAGTCTGTAGAAAGACAAGTAATTTTTTTTAGTTACTGTATAGGTTTTAAGTTATAAGTAGCTTGCATAACCAGTTGATATTTGATGACCATTCAATGGGGTGGCTTGCTGCTCACAAAATGCAAATTGTTGTATTTCACCCCCCATTGTCTTGTATAGGTGAGACTGCAGACTAGTGATGGTCCGATATCCGGTATCGGATATCGGTATTATCGGTACATTTACCATTACCGGAGATTGTCACTAAAATATTGGCACATCTGTAATGGCCATTCTAACCTCAAGTATTTTCTTTCCTCTGCTGCATACTTAATTTTCCCAACTCTTAACATCAGGCTGCAGCAATAACAACTAAAAAGAACAAAATAATTTAAAATATCAATATGCAATAATTAAAAAAAGAAAATGAAAAAAATTTCTGACGATAAAAACAAATTAGAATGTACATGCCCATCATTATTTTTTGCTTCGTGGATTACATTTTTATTTTTGGTAAAGCAGTCTTATGTTTGACGTACGTTTCTCAAAGTAAACAAAATGATTGTGGCTTGTTAGCTTAGTTTTCATTCCTGTCCTTATACATATTTTTTGTAGACTAGTGACCTTTTTGCAACTTTAACTTAGTTTTGTAATATGTTGTAGTGAGATATAATTTTGTATAATGTTAAACTATTTTTTTTGATGCTTTGATGTACCGGGCATAAAGTAAATCTCACTTAGCAATAAGTAAATTTAGCTTATTGCAAACAAAAATTTTCCAGGCAGCAGTTTTCTCTCAAACACTTTAGTGACAAATATCTGCTTACAGTATGATAAATGAAAATATCGGTTTACAGGTATCAGATCGGTAAAATCCTAAATATCGGAACCTTCATCGGTATCAGGTTTTTTCAGTATCGGGCCATCACTACTGCAGACTACAGGTCTTTCATCATTCTAACTGGCATTCCATATTTCCTGCTGAGATATATTTTTTGTAAATCTTAAAAATAAATTTTATTATTTTTTTGAAGCGTGCAAAGAATGAGAAGAAAGATGCAAGATTGAAATTTTCTTGTTTATTTTTAGTTTGTTCCACAATTGTTTTCTTGCATATGCTTTATTGACAGATGCATAGAACAACAGTAAGAAGTTATATTTTATGTCACAAAATTTTTAGTTGAGATGAAGCTGTATCCATTCTATTTATTAATTATTGCCATAAAGAAAAAAAAAANTATGTCACAAAATTTTTAGTTGAGATGAAGCTGTATCCATTCTATTTATTAATTATTGCCATAAAGAAAAAAAAAACTTTTGCGATTTTGTTATTGTTATTCTAAATACATTTTATATTTTATTTTGAATTAGTACATAGAANAAAAAAAAAACTTTTGCGATTTTGTTATTGTTATTCTAAATACATTTTATATTTTATTTTGAATTAGTACATAGAACATACTTGGGCATCTGGTAGTGTAGTAGTTAAGACTACAGTAAAACTCCGATTTTATGAATACAGTGATTTTACAAAGGATTCTTGGCAACCATAAAATGTTTCCAAAATTACAGGAAAAATAAGAAAATCGTAAAACAAATCACAAGGTAAATTGTTTAAAAATACACTCGTTAGTCGACAGTGATAAAATATAGTAGTTGTAATGTCTCTGCCGTTAATAGATATGCAAAAATATATATTTAAAAATACTAGGAAAATTTTTTTGACAATTACAGCTGGTGCACTAGGTTCTGTCTGCTCTTGCCCCATGTAGAGTAGGCTTTGTGCAATACATGACATCACAAAAAGATGCGTATCTTTTGTATCCATGCATATCTTTACATCTATCTACCACAACAACTTTTGTATGCTCTGATTCCACACACTTAGCAACAGGAGCCAATAATAGCACGTGTTACACATCATGCCTTTCACCCCCAGAAGCACCCTGCCCTAGTTTAGTTATTGTCGGGGTCCTCACAGTGGTAAACCACTCGACTCACTTTAAGGAGGAGCTGAGTTCAAACCCTGGTCCAGCCAGCCTCATTTCAGTTTTCCAAAATTGTTCCAGACGAATGCTAGGATGGTTCCTTAATACAGACCCCGGCTGATTGCTTCCCCTTTTCCCAAATAAATATTGTTTCCTTACTAATGCCTTGCCACATTCAGGCGCATGTAAAATACACACACAAATCATTCTGTTACTTCACCATTTCGGCAACTGTTCCGAACATTGCCTCGAATGCAATGTTAAACTGCGCACTACAGAGTAGTAGTTTTACACTCATCATGGATTCAAAGTATTGAAAAATATGGTAAATTAAAAAAAAAGATATAACCTCAAAAAAGCAGGAAGATATAACTAAACCGTAAGTGGTCATTCACATAATAAGGTCCAGTGAAGAAGCCTCAGGTATATCTCAAATATTAAAATTCTGAGCAGATAGAAAATAGAAATTAAAAGAGAAAATGTCAGACTTGGTGACTTGTAAATGTAATGATTTGGGGATCAGATTTTGTAATTTTATGAATATTTGCAACAAAAATTTTTGCAAGATGATGATATAACTGTTATCAGAAGGAAAGGTGAGGTTTTTGGTGTGTTTTAAACACCTGTTGAACATATTTGCATATAACAATTGCATATATTATTGTAATTGTTAATGTTAGAGTACTAAAATTTGCTACTAGTTATGACATAGTGCAGTTGGGTTTTTGTTTGATTAGCAAAAAAAAATTGTCAAGAATAATTTAAAAAATCTCCTCTCATTCTCCTCAACCCCTCTCCCCCTGCAAATGCTTTTAATGTTGTGATGTTTCCGTTAGTTGGGTAGTTTTAAATATTTGACAAACACTACATTTTATAAATTGAAATGAGAGAGGAAAGAGTATGGTGTAGTTGCAGAGTAAATAATATACATTTGGTTAGACCAACTATTCTAGTGGTTATAGATGCCTGTTTGTCAGCATGATGGTGGAAAATAAACTTTTGATGTAATATTTTGAGAAGTTGAAAATTGTACAGTTTTAATATTGAGTGAGCACCCAGTTTGTAAATGCATTTAATTTTGTCTCATGTTGTGTAAATGTTGTGCCTGTGATGGTATCATTGAGTTTAGAATTGCAACAAATCTGCTTGAATACATATATATATTTAAATCATTATCATTCAAAGTGAAAATAATTATTCATCACAGCATACACCGCTGGCCAAAATTGCAGTACCAAGAACAACACACTTGCCAAATTGAGGGAATGTTTGGATCATGGTAGGGTAATGACGTGATTAGTTGTTCGGCCAAGTGGTGCAGCACCTGTGCCAATGGCGACACTGGTAAGATGTATATAAGTGGAGGTGAGGGAGCTGATAAGTAGTAGTGGCATTGTGTTTCCCTGCAATTTGTGTCCACAAATGGAGTAGCATGCCACATTGAAGAACATGGCAACTATATGAACTGGTTTCCACCTTGGACCGTGGGAGAATGGTGGCCCATTGGGATTGTGGATTATCCTACCATGAAAATAGGTATCACATTGAAAGCAATGCAACAACAGTGAAGTGGATATGGGATCAGTGGGGATGGGATGGACAAAACTATATTAAAAAGGCACGCCTGGTACATACATCACTGTCTGCAGCATCAGGACTCATGTCCAGGTGCCCATTACTGCTGCGGCCACTGACTGCTCACCACAGGCACGCGTGGCTGCAACAGTGTATGGAACGTCTGGCCTAGAGGGACATACGCTTCTCCTTGCAGCACCACAATGATTGCATACATGTCTGGCAGCACCGTGGCACATGCCTGACCAAGTTCTGCATTATACGTAGTCATACTGGCCTAGCACCTGGAGTTTTATTACAGGGTGCCATAGGATTCCAGTGCTGCTCTTGTCTGCATTGCGGGTATGCTGAGCAGCAACCATTATATTGTTGGAGCCTGTTGTTTCCCCGATATTCAGGGCCAGCTTGTGGCAGTGTACCAAGAGGATGATGTGCGACTGTGTGTTGCACACATTGTCTGACATGATTTGAGTTTGACCACGTTTGTGTCAGTTTACGTTTCTGCACATTTGACACTAATTTAAATAGAAAACTTCTGCTGTACCTCATATTATTACAGAAAATTTCCCCAATGTTTCTGTAAATTATTAATTATGCTGTTTGACAATTCATATCAAAATTAGTGCAACATTAGAGCAGTGGTGATTTTGCTATTTCTAATTATTCAAAACATAGTTGTTTATGTAATTTAACCATATTAGTATCACACCAATATTTTCAATTCAGATAATCCAATTCATCTATCAAAAGTTTGTCTGTGGTAGTGCAGAAATTTTTTGGGAATAAGTTTTGTTTTCTATTAAAGCACATGATGTTTGATAAATGCCATAATATGTGAAGTCTCAGCAATATATTATTAATTTCATTGAAACACGTTTTTGATGCTTGTGAATCCATGTTATAAACCGCCAACAAAAATTAATCAAGTTTTGTTTCATTGGTAAAAAATAGAGNTTTGATGCTTGTGAATCCATGTTATAAACCGCCAACAAAAATTAATCAAGTTTTGTTTCATTGGTAAAAAATAGACCAAAAAAAATTATGTGAAACCTGTAAACATTTTGGGACTCTTATTTTATGTTTTGTATAGAAACTGTGCTTAATTTTTCTCAGTTTTTCACATGGTAAGCTTTGTGAAAGTTTTGTATAATGGGATCACAGATTTGATTGTAGTTATGAGCCATGTCTAAAGATGTGCAGAATCATACATTTTACCTATTTAGCTGTCACATATTCTAAGAAATTATTTAATTTTTCATTCTGAGTCATATTAACTNAATCATACATTTTACCTATTTAGCTGTCACATATTCTAAGAAATTATTTAATTTTTCATTCTGAGTCATATTAACTATGATTGTTATTTTAAATATACACCTCACAAAAAGTTTCAAATATTGAGCGATAAGGCAGTTGGGGTGGTAGGAAGTTTTTAGTTCTTTTCTGATCAACAGAACACTAACACAATTAACATGTCTGGGACAAGCTGAAAACAGCAGTTTAAAATCATCCACATCCTCCAGAAACATTTCCAGATATCATAAGAGCTGCCCAGATGGAATGGGACCTTCGTCCGGAAGATGACGTCAACACATTGATTACAAGCATGCCACTGTGTGTAGGGACCTGTACAATGCACATGAAGGCCATACACTGTACTAAGCTGCAGTGGGAAGAAATAAACCCTCCCTAGTCAGAGACACCGTAAAGTTACTTTTGGTGTTCTTTCATGTTTATTTGTCTGTGATATTGGGAAAATGTTTTTTTTNGTCAGAGACACCGTAAAGTTACTTTTGGTGTTCTTTCATGTTTATTTGTCTGTGATATTGGGAAAATGTTTTTTTTGTTAGAAATGCTTTGAATTTCATGCTTTTTTTTATTAGTACCATCAGTAACTTCTATCTGCTGTGCTTNTTTTTTTTGTTAGAAATGCTTTGAATTTCATGCTTTTTTTTATTAGTACCATCAGTAACTTCTATCTGCTGTGCTTTCTTGTATTTATATTCCATACTTTTTTGCATTCTGTATGTATATTCCAAACTTTTTGTGAGGTGTTTATTTCACCAAAAATGTTGGGTGATTATCGACTTTTGACATGTACAATTTCTTTCAAAATTCAACTAAGTTGCATAAACTTTACAACTGTAAACTTGGTTCATGCTGTTTTTTATATTTTAAAATGCTTTGTTGCAGGACATTTTTGTACCTGATATTTGTACTTTTTCTTGGAGCAACATGTCAGCGCCAAGTATTGCTGAGTGATTATATGATTGCAGCTAAGGTTTCTGCTGTTCGTAAGTAATGCTATGATAATTTTATAATTGAAAGTTGTCAAAGTTCAAACATTCTAGAACTTCTGTGAATCCTTTTTCATAGGATTGAAATGGGCTATGGTAGCATAGTAGTCGGACTGTCCACCTCTCACCAAGATGAACTGGGTTCAATTCCTGGTGGGGTCATCTGGATTTTTGCATGTGGAAAATTTAAGACACTGCTATTAGCCTGCTAGTTTTTGGGGCACTCCCATTTCCCCTGCCCTTGTATTCCATCACTGTTNTCCCATTTCCCCTGCCCTTGTATTCCATCACTGTTCCATCATCATCTCATTTTCACTCTCACTGTTGCTCGAGACCCTGCTGTTAAGCACCTACCAAAACCTTTCTCAAAACTCAACCCCAACTTTGTGGGGCAGACTGAGTAAAAAATTATGCATACAGAAAAACAATACATGTATACTTGCCATATATGCTGTACCTCTGTACCTAACCTAAAAGTTGAAGTTGAATTACGAGTTTTGGGTCAAAAGAAATAAAAACTAGTATAAAACTGACATAAAACAATATTTACAATGACATTACGAGGAGANTCCATCATCATCTCATTTTCACTCTCACTGTTGCTCGAGACCCTGCTGTTAAGCACCTACCAAAACCTTTCTCAACACTCAACCCCAACTTTGTGGGGCAGACTGAGTAAAAAATTATGCATACAGAAAAACAATACATGTATACTTGCCATATATGCTGTACCTCTGTACCTAACCTAAAAGTTGAAGTTTAATTATGAGTTTTGGGTCAAAAGAAATAAAAACTAGTATAAAACTGACATAAAACAATATTTACAATGACATTACGAGGAGANGAGTTTTGGGTCAAAAGAAATAAAAACTAGTATAAAACTGACATAAAACAATATTTACAATGACATTACGAGGAGACAGAAATGCTTATTTCTATAGATACGGAAGACATGTTTAGGTAAAACTCTTTTTAATTGAAATATTTATTAGGGTAGGCATTGTGTAAAGTAATCAGGATACAAAAAGACACTCAGGATTACTACACGTGTTCGCAAAAAAATGTTTTAAATCCCAAAGTAACAAAAAACTTAGAATATTGAAAAATGTATTTAAAAGCAGAAACAAGGGATGGGTAAATTTGTGCATTAAAATATTTTTGTCGCTTATATAATGTTTAGAACTTATTTTATTCAAGACNACAAGGGATGGGTAAATTTGTGCATTAAAATATTTTTGTCGCTTATATAATGTTTAGAACTTATTTTATTCAAGATCTTCATACACCAGAATTTTACCATGCTGTACACTGTCAACAGCAGGGGTTGAGTTGAGTTGAGTTGAGTGATTTGGGTGGCTCTTAATAACAAGGTCTTTAAAGTCAAGGGTGAAATGAGGTGNGTTGAGTTGAGTTGAGTTGAGTGATTTGGGTGGCTCTTAATAACAAGGTCTTTAAAGTCAAGGGTGAAATGAGGTGAGAATGGAGCAGCACGGGAGTTCAAGGATGGGGGAAACAGGAGATTCCCGAGAAAACCCACCAACTAGCAACATCGTCCAGCACGATTCCCGCTTAACGAAAATCTGGGAGTAGCCTGGCCAGGGATTGAACCACATTCACCTCTGTGGGAGGTGAGCATTCTAACCGCTGAGCCAGTTTGGCCCCGTCAACAGCAGGAATTATCGAGTAAAATATTTTGAGTTGGATGGTGACAAAAGTAGTATAGCTAAACATTACGGAATTCTTAGACATAAAATACCAAGTTGTTTGAAAATAATGTTATTTTTGTAATACTATTTAAACATAATTGGAAATAGAAAAAATGTTAATAGTAGTAGAATAACAATGTTAATTGATACTCTTTAATTTTTGTTTTTGCGTATATGAATATGTAATATATATGGTGCAGGTTTTTGTTGAAAACCGGCATATGGCTAAACCATATGCTGGAAAAAGAAAATAAAAAATACAAGTAATGTGGGGTTACACCTGTTCCCCATCCCTCACATCTTGCTTTGTATGGGAGTGGTCATATTTGAAAACTTAGAGATAAGGGAAACGCACGATAGATTTTGGCTAGTAAACTAGATCAGATCTCGCATGGCACATTGATAATTCAACAATGCTGCTTTCGAGAGTTCGGTAACATTATATCTATTAGCCTATTACTGTCATTAATGACCTCTGATATGTGTTTTCTTGATTCTCTTTTTTTTAGCTATTGAAAGCACTTTCATTTTNATTACTGTCATTAATGACCTCTGATATGTGTTTTCTTGATTCTCTTTTTTTTAGCTATTGAAAGCACTTTCATTTAAATTGATTTGTATTATTCGTGCAGTAAACGATGTCACTTGAATGCAAAAAAGTTTATTAAAAATATTACATATTCCCCTCCCCTCCTCATAGTCCTAATAGTATGAGTTTGTATGACTCTTGTTTCTTGACCGTCATATCGTAGTGTGTGGATCATACATGACAAGAACATGTTATTTTGTGAAGAGAACCTTCTCGTTTTGCGAGTGTGCATTATCTGACAAACACTCAACATAACGGGAATGTTCCTCATTCTCTGCTTCTTCGCATGCAGTAAGGGAGTAGGTAAGAAAGGAGAAGAAGAGGCCACAGCCAACTCACCCCCACGCCCATTGCAAAGGAGACACGAGGAGGCCCTCCTGGGAAGGGGGGAGAATTAATGTTTCTCAGTTTCACCACCATACTTAGAGGAAAAACTACAACTTTTGTGTGCAGAGTGTGGTTCAAGTCATAAGTAGGTGGTAGCAGCCTTCAATTTACATACAAAATCTCTCTTAAAATCTGCGTACTGTACTGTTAAATGGTTCCACATATCAGATATTATAATTATATATTATTGTATTTACATATACCTTTAACACACATGTTTCTAGCACACAGAGGTAACTTAGCACAGGAAATTACTAATTAGAAATATCAATTAGGCCTACTTTATAAGTGGCTAAATATTGAGAAAATTGTTACATTTGCATATTTTTTCTCTCTCATTTACACTTACATACATGCTGAGCACAAAATAAGACCACATTCATTCATTTAAATTAACTTTGAATTATGAAGTGGAAGGATAATCGCAACAAGATGATAAAACAGGAAGTCAAGATTGATAAATTGTTGAAATCACTCAACATCTGTTTGCAAAGTGTGTAGAAAAAGGCACATCATACATTTACAATAGTGTCTTATCATCTGTGTTTATGTAAAGAGGCACAGGTTATTTTTCCCTTTTGAAATGGGAAAAGCTAAGCATGCTGAAGTTGTGAACAAAGCATAGGAGATGCTCTCTCTTACATTTGTTATTTGCTATTTAATTATGGATGGATACTTGACCCAATATTATGTTGATAAAAATCACATTTCAGGTGCTAACAGCAAAAATTGGTAAAAGCTGAAATGGAAAAAAAAAACACGTACATACCACATTCATGTTAACAATAAACAATTGTCGCACAAGTGTCCTACAAGCAAGTTGTACTTTTGCTTTTTCAAATCATCTCTTGCAGTACACATTGTAACAGTTTATAAAAATTTGTAAATTAGTGTTATGTTTTTCAAATAAAGCATATTGTTTGATTTCTGATTTTTTAATGATAAATTAGTTATCTGTAAAAAAATATANTTATGTTTTTCAAATAAAGCATATTGTTTGATTTCTGATTTTTTAATGATAAATTAGTTATCTGTAAAAAAATATATCGTACAGTTACTGTTTTACTTTATGTCCAAAATGAAATGCTTTATAGTTGCATATAGATAAAAGTAGTATAGCTAGTTTGATATTCAGTTCAAATCACATTTTAGGGAACTGCAGTTCTTACTCAGTTTCATGTACCAAGAAAGATAATCCTCGTAAAGAATAGATGATTCTGGTTCCACAGAGAACTGTTGAAATAAAAAAATCAATATGCCCCATCCATTCTTATTTGATAACATTTTCTATCACTCATCTCACCGTTCCCAAGTGGAAATTGTTATCAAGTGTGCTATTGGAACAAAACTTGTGGAGTTTCGTACAGATAGGCTGTTTTATTGCAGAGGTGCTGTTGCTGTGTGGTCTGTATGTATCGTCCATGTCAAGTTGCCTTGCAGCTATGTATGGGACACCTCGAGTTCTGCAGTCTATTGCCAACGAGAATGTGATTCCTATTATCCAAATACTGGGTAGAGGGGTAAGTTACATGAGAGAGAGAATTTATTTTATAACAGTCATCACATACTGCATAGAGCAATTCAGGGCTTTGCAAGACTCAAATAAGTTATTGTAATTTTAAACTACACTACAGTTAACTTTTATCTATAAAAAAGGTTTAGTTCTGTAAAGTCGGTGTCGATTCCATTTTCATTGGTTTTGTAATTTAAAATGTACATCCAGCTTTCAAAATTACGACCTTTCATAATTCCCAGGAAAAATGTGAATACTTTGAAGTGGTTGTTATTTAAATTTGGACCAATTCTGAACAACCCCCAAGCCTTTTACACAAAAATTGCTGTGAAATTTTACTTATGCAGGTTTTGAACGTATTTAGCAGCAACATTACATGTTATGTTTGTTAAATACAGTCAAATGGTTCCCATGAATTGACTCTTAAAATTTACATGCTTGTAAGATCTAATCTTATGTATTTTGATTGACTTTTAAAACCCAAAATCTCAATCTCCATCCATGTTCAATTGTTTCTAGATTAAACATAAAATGTTTTTTTAATGAAATATTAATTAATTTTAATATTAATTATTTCCTACATAAAATTCTTCCCCTTGTTGCAAAAAGAAGCTTAAACACAACATGCCAAGCAACAATATTTAGCAAACGCATACTCCATTTTCACTTGCTTTTTGTNTATTTAGCAAACGCATACTCCATTTTCACTTGCTTTTTGTAGGAAAATCAGAGTATTTGTTAATTAAATATAAACCTATTATCACAGGTCCATTGCCCGGTCCTTCATGGGCTTTACACACATGCAGTGTAATGTGGTAAAAGGTCCTAATTAGGGATGGGTTGAATAACAAAAAAATATAGGTTCCGGTTCCAGTGCCGATTCTACAATTTAAATATTGGTTCCAGTATTTGGTTCTATTTTGAATACTTGCTTTTTGCTTGCAACTTTATTAAACCAATGCAGGTAAAATTCATTAAATGTTGTATTTAACCTACAGAAGAATTTAACATTAATGAAGTTGAAGATAAGTTTAAATGTATACTGATAAACATGTATTAAATTTAGAACAATTAGAATGATTCAAAGCTAAAAATCTTTACATAATTGTTAGCCATTTTGTTTTGCTCGATGCTGAGTGTATCATCTTCTCTGTATATATTTATCTATGACTTTGCCACCACGAGAATGTTAACATTTTATCTCGTTTAACAGATAGAATATATGAAACCAAATACTGTATTTGATTAAACGACTGTCCTTAAAATCTACTTTTGCAAACATTGGTGCAAAATAAATTAATATTTATTTGCTTTCTACTGCAATAGTAATTCGCTTTAAGGAAGTATAGTGGCCGAGAAAAAAATACTTGTTACAGGTGAATTAACCTATTTAATTATTGTTTTGGCATAACTACAGTTTTTGTTTGTTTTGATAAGTTTCTCGTTATAGTTATTTTTGTAACGACAGAGTTTTGCAGTAACTATATTAATTAATAATGTTTCGTATTAAGTACCGTATTTTTGCAACAAGTTCCAGGAAAGAAAAAAAACTTTTTCAATAAAATTGCACCAACAATTTGTGGCGCCTTGTTAGTAAATATGTAACAAATTATCTTTTTTTACATTAATATGTGGTTTATGATTTTTTTGCAAAATACTTTAATTAAATAACTCGCGGTGCTAAAAGCCAAAACATTGTGGCGTGCTGTGGGATAATGGTCGTTAAAAGAAGAACGCCAACAACTGCGGTGGGCGGCCAGTTTTCTTTTTGCTTCTTTTACGCAGTGACTGGGTGGCCGGCTTACTTTTTTTTGCTGCTTTTATGCAGTGACATGCTGGTTTTTTTTTTGCTGTGTTGGAATGTGACACCTCTAAAAAAAACGTTGCTTCTTCCCTTCTACCCCCCTGTACTATGTTGGCTATCCTCTGCCTTACACTGAAACAAAGCAGGCTTGGAGGAATGTATCGATCGACTAGCAGTGATGCTTACGGGGCGAGCTGAATGATAAAAAGAGAGAAGGGAGAGGAGTGATGATGTAAGAGCGAGAGATGAGATAACAGACTGTTCTGCTACACTTCCCTCTAAACATCACCAAACAGTTTGCGACTACCACTCCTTCCTTAATTTTTTTGTTCGTGTATAGCGCGCACCCCAGAAATTTTTTCCTTTATTTTGGGGGAAAAAAAGGACACGCTATACATGAGTAAATACAGTATACTATAATTTCAAAATATTACTAAATTTATTGCTTTGTAGAAACGAGAACCGAGTAATTGTTGTTAACCGAAAACCGGTTCCGAGTCAAACCCCAAGAACCAGTATAAATTGGAACCATAGAATCGAACCGACCCAACCCTAGTCCTAATGCAATTACAATAAGCATGGCTCCCTTCACTGCCGTATGATTTGCAACTTACACTGGATAGCATGGATGTCTAGGGAAAAAGATATTAGTTACATTTTTTCTGTATTTTTTCANTGATTTGCAACTTACACTGGATAGCATGGATGTCTAGGGAAAAAGATATTAGTTACATTTTTTCTGTATTTTTTCATTGCATTAGTTCTCCTCAAATATCTCTTTTGAAATCACAAATTCTCCAACCTTTAATGTTACCCTATTTCAAGTTTTTAATATCTTCTTTGATGACAATTCTACACAGCCACTTTCCACAACCTAGCAGTTGTGGCATGGTCACTCTCAATGCAGTATTCAGGCATGTGACCCTGCTTGTAAATACGTTCCACTGCAGCAGGAATATTTTGGTGATTGACAGATGCGGGGCAGGGGAGGCAGTTAAATTATGTGCATATCATATTTTCCATGGTTTCTGTTTGAGATGAGTTTGTTGAGCAATAGCAGGGCTATTCACCTTTCATTTTCCGAAATAATCTACTTCTTGAATAGCAGTTTGTTGCAGCAATATTAAATGAGTACGTTTTCAATGTTATAATGCAGTCTTGATTGATAACTAGCCAATTAAATGCTGTAGTTTTGTGATGAATCGCGACTGTATACTTTTTATAGTTTAAATATTCATAGGTCACTTCATCTGATAGCTCTATATTTTCCAAAAATGAGTTTATGGGGGATGTGGAAGGGTAATATATTTCTGGAATGTAAATCTAAGCATTTTTGATTCAATATATAATTTTACTGTTCCCTTATGCATGCATCAACATTATGCAGTGTAAGTATATATAAAATTGAAATAAATGTGTGAATAGATTACGTGTGTGTGTATCTGTAAATCCATGGGTATCCGAGCATTCATTTTGCACCTTGCACACTGAAGAGAAAAATACTTCTTGATTTCTTATTTAGTTTATGTGACCTACCAGACTGTGTTGAATGCTTGGTTCAGAAGTGCTCATGTTCGAAAATCACAATCAGCCACCTTCCTTACTGTACTAATCCGACTGAGGGCGAACTTCTTTACGTGGAGCAAAACGTATCTTAAAAGGTCATGGCACGTAAATTAACTCCAAACATGTGAATTGAATCCTACAGGATTTTGGAATGCAGCATAGAATAACTAGAGTGGGACAATCCTAGATAACGGTTTTTGCCTATTTTGTGAGCTGCCATTTTCTAATATTGTGCATTTATTTTGCATGATATCTTGCACTGCAATAACATACAAAATTTTTACTTCATCAGAAACAGCTCTGCAGAAATGTCACTCGGATAAAATATTTACTCTTTAGTAAAAAAATTTAGTAGGATTACCCATTCTTTATTTTTCTGTATTGGCTTCCATAAAGTTGTAAAATACAATTAACCTCTTTAGTGTTTTTTTTCCTCCCCCCCCTGCCCACTTAATCCTAAGCAACTGATAAGACACAAGGGATATGCATTACAGCAGAATGTATGCAATGAATTATTTTCTGTGGGGCCATATAAAGTCACAGATTTGCAAGTCACCTAAACCATTATGGAAAACCTAATTTGGGTGGATTATGACCGCAATTGGTGAAGTAAAAGGTAATCATATTGTTGAATNAAACCATTATGGAAAACCTAATTTGGGTGGATTATGACCGCAATTGGTGAAGTAAAAGGTAATCATATTGTTGAATGCTGTACCCTTTGCATAGATGATGGTGGAGGACATTTCACACATACATTGTAAACAACTTGTTGATTAAATCATCAGCCTACAATAATAAATGTTCCATTGCTGCCTGTGTGTCCCTGGTGACAGTGTGTATTCTCTGCCATAATTACAGTGTTTGGCTCAGTGAGCACAACTTGCCTTGAAGTCAGGCATTGTGTTGCTCCCATTATTGTGTGCATTTTAAATGTAAACTGAGTCCAAAGCAGTTGCAACACAGGCCTTATTTGTTAACTAGGGCCTACTGCTCAATCAGATGACATCAAAAATTCATAAAACCTGAAAACGAAAAAGTTATGTGTTCAATTTGCATGAAAGGTGGAAGTATTAACAGCTTGTTTCTAGGTTAAAGACCTCCATAGCATAAAGTACTATCTACAAAATTATAATTTAATTTCAAGTAGCATTTGTTATTTTTAAAAATGCCATTTCAAAACCAGACTTTTTAGTGTGAATATCTACCTTAGGTATTGGGGTAGGCAATAAATGTCTCATTAGCTTTTTCTACCTGAATTTCCATCAGGAATCACCTTCCGAAATATTTTGGCTGAGTTTGTGAACATGTATATTTAATTTATTTATTAGTCATACATTCAGGGGTTTGTATTCAATAGTATTAGTTCACAGTTTCCANGAACATGTATATTTAATTTATTTATTAGTCATACATTCAGGGGTTTGTATTCAATAGTATTAGTTCACAGTTTCCATGAGAAATCAGGCAATTGTGATTTTATGCATTTGTGTGTTGGAACAGGTATTTTATGTTTATAGAAAGTATATCTATTAATTCCTTGAAAATAATATTTTAATTTACTTGTTTGCCAACAAACACACAAAACTTGCTACTACTATAAATCTTTGAAATAATTCTTGTGAAGAATAACAATTTTGATAACATATAAAATTTTATGTTTATGAACACAAAAAACTCTCCCTCCCTCATAGTTTGGACCCACCACTGATTCAAAAACTTTCTGTTAAGTTTGTCTTTTGCTATTCTTTTGCTTCTCCTCCTTTACAAGGTTGCTAGATAAGAAAGAGCATCATTTAAGAGAATGCTAGTAAATAGTGCATATGGTATACAAAAATTATTTTGTAGTGTCTTTAATGGTGTAACATGCTGTGAATAATAATTGGCTTGATTTCTATTCTAGCGTGGCCCAAACAAAGTTCCACTCTACTCAATGGCTGTTGTAGCAGTGATTACAGTGACGTTCATCCTTGTTGGACAAATAAACACCTTGGCCCCAATTGTTACCATGCCATTTTTACTAACCTATGCTTCTATTGATTATTCTTATTTTGCTTTGGCTCAGACGTTTGATATTCAACACAAAAGAGAAGAAAGATACAGGTAATTATATTATCAGTTATATTCTGCATTGTTAATTTTTCTCATGTATTTGTGTTGTTTTTATAATGGAATAGCTTGCTGTATAATACAAATATATAATCAGTTTCTATGTTGAGAATTACATTTATGTTGATTGCATCTGTGTTTTTGTAGTTTTCAAATTTTTTATCAGAAAAGATTTTGTAGTACTACAGTGGATTCTCTATCTACGGTTATTCAGGGGACTGAAAAAAAAATCCCCATACATCAATAATTACATTAGATGATGATCTGACATATACATAAATAAAATTCAACTTCTAACCCTATTAAATTTCATGTTGAGTATAATGAGAGCTGTAAATTATCTGTGAATAATGTTTAACTAATTAACACATTAAAAATGGGAATTTTTGAAAAAGTGTTACTGTGTTAGTATTGTTGTAAATAACATCAAAAAAACATTTCACCACAACTCACATAAATAAATTATATAAAATCACAAAGTATCATATATAATTGATTGTAAGCCAACACAAAATGCAAGCAGACCCCAAACTTCCAAACACACTGAAAAAGAAAATGATATGACACCGTATGCAAGCTGAATTTTGAATGTCACACACACACACCCAATCGGTTGAGAGCATGGGGAGTGAGAGATTATCGATCAGGCAGTATGTTCATGGTGGGTGAGACAGAGAGGTGAAAGCCTCAGTGACAGGGGGAGTGAAAAAATTTACCCCTCTCCTTCCAAACCGGTCAGCACCTAGAGGGGAGGGCGTAAGGACAACATGCTGGTTGTTAGGCAACTTGCTCCCACCCCGCCAGCCATGTAAGTGGAGGAAATGAGCTCTGTTGAGTATCACTGAATACAGATAAAGCTTATCCAATCGAGGCCATGTATCTACTCTTCCTTTGGTGATGTCGTGTGTGCGTAAGTGGCAAGCATCTGCCTTTTGAAGTAATTAATAATATTTCACTTCCAAAAAATGTGTGATTTTCAGACCGAGATAAATAAATGTGATAAAAATTTATCATTCATAAACCATGTCCTCTGATTTTCACATACACTTATGCCTGTCACAAGTTACGCTGCACTCAGGCTTGCTGCTTAACCATTATTTTGCAACAAAAGGTGTTGAATAGACCTTTCTAGGATATCAATTTATTCAGATGTGTGTCTATTGAATTAAATTAATATAAATCCTCCGATCTTCCCACAAGAAGTCACTGAAAATGAACTTCACGCTTGGCAATACAAGTCGCTCAGTGTTCAAACAATTTTCAGCGACAATGGGAGTGTATATACATTTGTGGGGGAATCATTCTATTCTAAAAATACTGCCTATTGAGTTAAATTAATATTTTGTTCAAAATTTATATTGATTTTATGCCAGGTATAATTAAAGACAAACTTTACTGGAAGAAAAAACTACTTTAAAATGCAAAAGGAAACATATTTGCAAGAAATAATTACAAATCTAATTTTATTGCATATTGTTTTCAGGCAAAACTATTTGCTTTAAAATACTTCAGTGAAAATAGGTGCAACTATTTTGAGCAATGAATAATCTTGATAAAATTTCTGCAATCTTAGATGGAGTTGGAAACTTGTAAGGATGGCACAGTGCCACAGCAGATTACTGTCGCATATTCTGAGACTGTTGTGATATTGTTGGAGGTTAGACTCGGCGGAGCACTTCACCACACTGTAGTGCAGTGCATTTGACAGGATAACTGTGCATTGTTAAGAATTGAGATCTTACAATATTTTTTTTTTAATGCTTTGTGTATTCTACCGATTTCCCTTTTGTCTGGCATTTAAGGGTAGGAAGCAAGCATTTGTGGCAGAGAGAGAGAACGCGAGGATGCCACGCTGGTTGCTGGGTAACTGCTTCCCATCTCGTCAGGCATGTAAAGGGAGGGAGCAAGAGTGTTCCTGGCAGCCTGACTCCCAATCATCAGCTTAACTGAAAATCATCATGCTTGATGTATTTCACACCAAGTTATTTGACATTTGCATTAACAACCAGCATGAAAATGATACTTGCGTATGATTTTAAGTGATGGGACCAAAAGATTTTTATATCAATGCAATATTCAATAAACAATAAAAGTGGGTAATTTTATCAATATTTATATAGGAATTTTGTCCAGGCCACTGGAAATTTTTGGTGGATACCATTTATTGGTACATAGAAAGTCCACTGTAATAACAATGTTGTAAATAATAATTCATCAAAACAGTGACTTGAAATTTCCAGTGTGTTTGTGTGTGTGTTTTTTTTGTTTGTTTGTTTATATATGTATGTATATACACGCAT
>NQII01000012.1:280958-306506 GCA_002778355.1 Clitarchus hookeri
GTTATCAATTCATTTGCAGATGCTCCATCCAATGAAGCATGTGAACTTTGATTCCAGTAACATCACCCTAATGATAAAAAACTAAATACTTAAGTACAACTTTTACTTGGATCATAACATGCAGACTTTAATGTGTTAGACCTATAATTATAAAAGTGACTGGTTTCAGTTATGTCTGTGTGTGTTAAAATGCATTACATGACCATATTAAATTTACCACCACTTTCCCAGTGAGATGTGTTTTCAACAAAGATATACAAGTACTGCCATCTATATTGTAACATGTACATGTTATTTACATATAATGGAGTTCATCAATGTTTCANAAGATATACAAGTACTGCCATCTATATTGTAACATGTACATGTTATTTACATATAATGGAGTTCATCAATGTTTCAAAAGATAAACATTGTTAAATTTAATACATTTAATTATAATTTTTTTTGTAAATATGTTTTTATGGGTTGTATAAATGGGAACTAGTTCCTTTGTGAATTAGGTGACTTAAATTAAATTGAAATGGTACCTTTACAAAGTGTGGTATTATTAAAAACAATACTTTATCCAAGAATATAAATTTACTGTCAGTAGGCCTATGCACTGAGATGTATTCAGCAAAGGTGTTTATCATCTAGCAATTAGTAACACTGTCTGAAGTTGTGAATTAAAACAAAATGTAAGTATGGATGCAAAAAAACCTGCAATTTAAGACTTTTTGCTCCTGTGACATTATTTTGCCATGCCTGCAGTCTTGAGCCATTACAACCATGGAAAGGCAAACAAAATTAGTATAACAGTGAGACATTCTTCAATATTTAAATATATACGTGTAATAAGAGGGTAAAATCAGGTTACGTAATTATATAACATGCAGTGACAAGCACAACAAAATAACTTGTCAAAAACTTTCAAAAACAGCTTTAAAATTTTTGTGTTATGTCTACTGTAGACATACCCTTCNAACAAAATAACTTGTCAAAAACTTTCAAAAACAGCTTTAAAATTTTTGTGTTATGTCTACTGTAGACATACCCTTTGATTACACATTTGTGTCTGTACCCTGTTATTAACCCAGCTCATGTTGAAGCTGAATACCTCTGATTCAACCAAATTATTAGGAATATTTAAGTGTACAATGCTGTGCATGTTATTATTGATTGGGTAATATTGTCCAGTGATTATGTATTAATATTGTCCAGTGATTATGTATAAAATATTTTGTGATTAACATAAGACACATCATTCCAACCCTGCCTGATGAANAACAAAATAACTTGTCAAAAACTTTCAAAAACAGCTTTAAAATTTTTGTGTTATGTCTACTGTAGACATACCCTTCGATTACACATTTGTGTCTGTACCCTGTTATTAACCCAGCTCATGTTGAAGCTGAATACCTCTGATTCAACCAAATTATTAGGAATATTTAAGTGTACAATGCTGTGCATGTTATTATTGATTGGGTAATATTGTCCAGTGATTATGTATAAAATATTTTGTGATTAACATAAGACACATCATTCCAACCCTGCCTGATGAANTAATATTGTCCAGTGATTATGTATAAAATATTTTGTGATTAACATAAGACACATCATTCCAACCCTGCCTGATGAAAAGATAAGGTGATTTGACATGGGTGGGAAAGTGAATGAATAGAGATGGGAAATAATATGGAGATAACTTTGGAAAACCCAGAAACCACTGCCATGTCCACCACACTTCCCAAGTGGTAGTGCCACAATTAAAAAACACTCAACCAAGAGGTGTTACTAGTGACTAAGCCAACTGTGGATATACGGTTGAGTATTACTAGGGATGGTAGTGCATGTCTAAACAACTCTTGGCCGAGAGATGATTATGTACGTTTAGTGTAATTACAAAAAAAAATAGATTTTTGGTATGCCCATATCACATTTCATAATGGCCTTACAAACATCACAAATAGCTACAAAAACACAAAGGAAGTGCACTGCTCTGAGCTAGAAAACACTATGAATATTTTTAATGTTGCAGGACTTGGTCACAACACATGTTAGACTTTAAATTAAAAAATTTTCAAAATTTGTACAACTTAACATTTATGCTTACTAAGATTTATTGTATGCCTATAATTCAGTAGTTGGTTGGTATGCCAAATTTTATGCATATAAATAATGAAAGTACTATAAAGATACTTTGTATCGGCTGTTTGGATTGACACGTGACAGGTAGTTATACTATTTCTTTTTGCTGCAACTCCGTATCATCACATGTGCACCATGTGCCCCAGAAGTAATAACAAATCTTGACTGACAGCCACCCAGGTCAGCATTCTGTCTCCATACGTAAGGTGGATGCCTTTGGAGCGTAATGCACCTCAAGGAAGAGAATATTATAAATCGTCCCCACCTAAACTAAACCCCGTGAGAAGGGAGACAAGTTAACCATGCCAGCGAAGCTGTCCCTAAGCTCATGCAGCCGATACCACCCGCACACCAGGAAGACNGTGCAGCCGATACCACCCGCACACCAGGAAGACCTGCTTCCAGCCGCCCCCAAGAGATGGCAGTAAGTGCAGCTCTGCCTACAAAGAGAGGAGCTACCCCGCTGAAGCTGTCCAAAGGCCGAAGGAACCTGAGACACCCCTAGCCCAGGAAAATATATGGCCCTGCACCGCTGCAGAATGGCAGTTGATCCCAGCAGCTCGCCGTAGCATCAATCGTGCTAAGACTCTCTGCTCTCCTCCACCTCGTGATCACCAGTGACCAATGCNCCAGCAGCTCGCCGTAGCATCAATCGTGCTAAGACTCTCTGCTCTCCTCCACCTCGTGATCACCAGTGACCAATGCCGGACTTCTTTAAGCATTTGCTGCAGCCCCGAAGAGTAGTCGTTCCCCCCCACACTTGACACTTGCCGTCAACCCCACACCCCATACACCCCCCCTTAAGTCCCTTCAGGACATCACCACTTCAGTTAGGGTTTAATTGTTCTGACGGCTACCTAATTTGTTACTCTTGCTCTTCTAGCCGACTGGCCCCTTAACTTGTCTTTTGCTTTTACCTTCTGTAAGCTATTCAGTGCATTGATTTACAGCAGGAGAGTACGGGTCACCGTGTTCTATTCTGGACGGAATAAAACACTTTACTATTCTAACCGCGTCTGTTCCTTCTTGTGTGAACTGTGTGTAGTCCTTACTGGTGTTACCTTGCAAAGGAGAGGCNTCTTGTGTGAACTGTGTGTAGTCCTTACTGGTGTTACCTTGCAAAGGAGAGGCAGGGAACTGCGGTTTGAGAACTGGTTACCTGAATTTAGAGTAGGACTGCGACCTGTCCCCTAAAAAGGACTTGATGTACGTCACCCAAAAAACAGCCCATTAGACAGCCACCCATACTGTGGACCAGGCACGCAAAGGTACCTGGTGCGCACGTATGGTAGTCACGACCACTAGCAAGAGACACAATGAAGGGGATAGATCACCCTTGTCGGTTAACCCACTCCAACCACTGGATATAAACCTGCCAGAAGTAGTGCCAGGCTTGACAAGGAGGGATCAACCCCTTCTGGGCTACACTATAGCTAGGGATATCGTTGCCTGCCACCCCAGTGCAGACGTGAGCCATTGTACCTCATCCCTGGTAAATACAGTTCACCCACAGAAAGGGAAGTAAGTGGAGCAACAGGAAGGCAGCTGCTATTCTCTCTGAGAAACAAGCACTGCTTAACCAACCTGCCCCAGCCTTCAGCTACTTGACCCCCCTGGAATGAGCTCACGCCGCCCACCAACTGTTGAGGCCTCACCTCGCAGTCCCCTTCCCGTAACCTGTTTGGCCCCTTAGCGATAATCCCCGGAGCCGCGCATCCCATCATAGAGTACCTCCGCCTGGGCCTGCCCCTGGTACTGGGAGTCGAGCCAGTCGACACTGCCAGACCAGCCCAGTCATGCATTAGGATGATGAGTCAATTAAATTGTTGAGCGTGATGCATTATGAATTATATTGACAAAAGCCTACGTGTGTTAAAAAATTTATCGTAAAATATATATTGTAAGTGAAATATTAATTGCGTAATTATTAATTGACATCTAATAAATATTTTGAAAGCATTTCAAAGGGGCTCTGATAAGCCCAGCAAACTTGAAAAATCTGTGTTTGAGATATATATCAAGCACAGGATTATAGGATTCAATAATACACAGCATTATTTCCAGAATTAAAATATTTTTTGAAAATTGTTTTTTTGACAGTTACCTTTTCAAAAATTATAATTAATAATGTAAATACTTCAAAATACTTCACTTCTGAGGTTTACAGCAATGCATGAACATAGCTACATATATAGGCTGTGTTTACTTATTGCTGAAGACCTCAGAAATTAGGGAAGAATTGTTTTGCAGAAAGTTTAACCACAATTTTACCTCGTTAAGCAGATGACTACAGTAAAATGAGAAATGCAACATTTTGGTTTTTATACTGTCGTATTGACATAGAAGTCTCAGTTCAATTTATTTTAGAATAAAATGTTTCCCCTCATCAGTGACATGCATATTCGTTGCTGTATAAATGCCAATTTGTGTGTGTGTGTGTGTGTGTGTGCGTGCGTGCGTGTGTGTGTGTGTGTGTGTGTGTTTTTTTTTTGTTTGTTTGTTTGTTTGTTTTTTTTTTCTTTGGGCACCAAAGGTGGAAAGGTTACGCATAGCCATTTTCTCTCCTTGGGTTCCAAAGCTCATTCATATTTAAAATCTACATCAGTTACTCACAACACTATTCATCACACATTATTAAAAAATATATCACTTTAAAGGAAAATGGTTTTATTGATGTTTTGCTTTTCTTATTTGGGGGTCTCATGATTCTCTCTCCAAAGACAAGGACAAGGTAGATGTATCTGGCAACAAACCTTATTCCCTTATCAGCTTTCTCGTGTATTGCCTCTAAACCTGACACCTCTTGTCACCTCTTCAGGGTTGTGCCTGCCAAAACTTTTCTGTGATGGACAGATGGGAGACTATTGTGTAAAATTAGTAAAATGCTTTTCTGCAGGGATAGAAACTCCTTGTTATTTTATTTGATTTAGAGGAAGTTAATATAACTTGACTTCATGGCATTTCACAACATAAGCATACATGGGGTTTCTATGGACGTTTCGTAAATGTTGTTGAGAATGTCAGGTTTTACAAAATCTTATGTCCAAAATGGGAGTACTTTATCTCAAAGATTTATTTTGGAAAATAGTCTTCACTAGAGCAGCAAATGGAGTGTAACACTACTTTCCATCATGATTAATATTTCGTCTTTGCTAGGCCTTCTGTGTAACGTGCACTGTATGTGGATGACTTTGTCTTCAGTTGTACCATNCTTCACTAGAGCAGCAAATGGAGTGTAACACTACTTTCCATCATGATTAATATTTCGTCTTTGCTAGGCCTTCTGTGTAACGTGCACTGTATGTGGATGACTTTGTCTTCAGTTGTCTTTCTCAGCATGGTGGAATGTCAGACCCAGCTAACTGTCCAACTGCTTGGCAGTTGGGCAGCCAGCTGTGGTGTCAACTTCTCTGCAGTGAAGAGACATGTAATTCACTTCTGTAGGAAGTTTTGCATCTTTCCTGATTCTTAGATTGTGTGGTATACTTCTGGTTCACCTGTTGCAAATTGTGTAAAATTTCTGAATAAGGAACTGTAATAGAGCTAAATTAAAAAAATTGTAAATTTACTTTTTATGTCCTTTCATGTGATAAATGTTGGTCTATGTTCGCTGTGTTGGTATCTAATTTATTTCTAAGTATAAATCCACATGTGCCCTTTGGGCAGTCTGTTTAGGTGCTAGTGGGAGAAAAAAAAATGTATATACACACACACCCAGCCCTCCCCCTCTTCATCCTACTTCTTTCCCCTCCCCACTATTTTCCCCTCCCTCTCTCTCCCATCTCTTACCACTCNGCTCCCCCTCCCCCCCTATTTTATCTGCTCTTACAAGTTGAATGGAAATCAGATGCCTATGCTGGCTGGGCATGCCTTTGTCACTGGTGCAGAGAACTGAACAGCAGTTGAAGAAGTAGTATGCAATGTTCCTCCAAGTGACCTTCATATCACTGTGTGCAATTTGTTGCATACTGCATGGTGAAAGATCTAGAAAGCTTGGTAGAGGTAATGGAGTTCGCTCCCTCTGACCAAGCTCAGAGCCATCCATGCTTGATTCTCCTAAACAATGATGTCATTATGCTCAACTTATCTATGGAGATGATAGTGTGCTAGAAGTTGCACATTTGTGATCCATGACATTAGACCTTTAGTGAAAGGCAACCCAATTGTGAATACTACAGTAACAGACATAAGTGATTGAATGGTATAGTGGTAACCCACTCAACTTACATTTGGGAGGACTCTGCTTCTATTCCTGGCCCAGCCATCCTGATTGTAATTTTCTAAAACTACTTTGGGTTTATGCCAGATAATTCATTTGAACATTTCATGGCCATTCCTTTCGCTCTCCGTATTTCCAATAGCCCCACTGTCTACATGGAAGTTCAGTGGTACATTAATAATAAGTTCAGTAATCGAGTGCTTTGTTTAGTTGTAGTTTCCCATGTCTGAACNTGGAAGTTCAGTGGTACATTAATAATAAGTTCAGTAATCGAGTGCTTTGTTTAGTTGTAGTTTCCCATGTCTGAAACAAACTCACTGCACTTTTACTATTTCGTGATGGATGCAACTGCTTTGTAATGGGAGTAAATTTGTGAGCAGCATTCACACAGTTTTTACTTGTGGCAGATTATTGTAATACGTTGCAATTTATGTAACTTGGTTTTTTATTTTTTTTAGTTTTANACAGTTTTTACTTGTGGCAGATTATTGTAATACGTTGCAATTTATGTAACTTGGTTTTTTATTTTTTTTAGTTTTATTCTGTGCATTGAGTGTTTTAGTTGTCTTTGTTTTGTTAGTGTAGAAACTAGCTTTTTTTATTGTTGATATACGTTAATCAGTATTTGACATTACTATATTTGGGCATTTAATGGCCTCACTGCCAATTCACCTCACCATATCGCACCCATTTTAACGCAAGATGTTGAACATGTGTGTGCATGTGCACATGAGTGTGTGTGTATATGCAAAAGCTAGACTGAATAACTGCTATGTCAGTTACNGAACATGTGTGTGCATGTGCACATGAGTGTGTGTGTATATGCAAAAGCTAGACTGAATAACTGCTATGTCAGTTACTTTGTAACAGATTATAATATTTGATCCTTGCTGAATATTAAGTAATTATGTTCGGTCAAGTGTCATTATTTAAAAAAATTAATTGGTTGACATTTGTCATTGTTGTATGTAGGATACAGNAATTATGTTCGGTCAAGTGTCATTATTTAAAAAAATTAATTGGTTGACATTTGTCATTGTTGTATGTAGGATACAGTCTTTTCGAAGTTCAACAGATGATGTAAGGCAACAGACTGTTGGATATGGAACTACAGAGAGTATTCCTGCTGAAGCTGTTGACAGATTCAGTAATGATCTCGACTATCTCTTTCCAGAGAGGACTCATCATAGAAGAACTAATGTAAGCAGTATGGCTATAGATGCCACTATATCTATTTTTAATGTTGCTGGAGCAATTTTTCCTGATAACAATTTAAAAGTAAGCAGATTTTTTCTTTAATTTGAACAGCGGTACTGAATAAATTATTTTGTTTCTGTGATTGCCATCATGCCCAGTGCACCCAAATGAATGGGTTTGAAGGTATGTTTGTCAATAAGCAGATNTTTGTTTCTGTGATTGCCATCATGCCCAGTGCACCCAAATGAATGGGTTTGAAGGTATGTTTGTCAATAAGCAGATTTTTTCTTTAACTTGAACAGCATTACAGAATAAATTATTTTGTTTCTATGATCATCAGTCATGCCCAGTGCATCCAAACAAATGGTTTTGACTTTAAGTTTGGGGGCCATGGTGGTGTGATAGTCAGACTACTCGCCTCCCCCACCTAGGTATACTGGGTTCGCTTCCCAGCGGTGTCCTCCCACCTAGGTAAACTGGGTTCGCTGCCCAGCGGTGNCCCACCTAGGTATACTGGGTTCGCTTCCCAGCGGTGTCCTCCCACCTAGGTAAACTGGTTTCGCTGCCCAGCGGTGTCCTCCCAGATTTCCGCATGTGGGAATTGTGCCAGATGATGCCACTGGTTAGATGGTTTTCTAAGGGATCTCGCATTTCCCCTGCCCTTGTATTCTGGTGCTGCTCCATACTCGCCTCACTTCACCCTCATTGGCTTTCAAGACCTCGTAGTTACGAGTCTCCCAAATCTCTCCCCGCCACTTTAGGTTTATCCGTACATTGTTTGCAGTTAATTGAGCACTTTTGAGAGCCTTGCTATGGAAGTAATTTCTTCCCAATTTTTTGTCCTTCCACTACACATAAAATTAACATTTCTGTTGACTCTCTCATTTATTCACGCACTAATAAAGTGTAACTGAAAATGTTAATAAGAGTAGTAAAAATACGAGAAGTCGGGCATAATATATTTTTAATGGGACACAGAGCGTACGGGGCACAGGCTCTAGGCACAGTTCATGCTCTGTCATTCCGGTCGCCCAACTGCTATATTGGATCAAGGTGACCTTGATCTTGACCCTCTACCCATAATGAACTTTGACCTTGACCATTTACCCATGACCTTAAATGACCTTAAACCAAAAATAATAAAATAATTGCAGAAAAATAATAAAATCCCCCCAAAATTTATTTAAAAAATAAAAAATTCTTTAAAGATCTGCATATAGGAGGTAAGGGGTTCATAAGCAGGTGGATAGACTAAGATCCCGACATGACCTACCCTTGCCAGGTCGGCTGGTGTCGATCTCATCAGCCATGTTAGATGTTGATGACCTTGACATTGAATGTCATTGAAGCCAAAAAAAAATTTTAAAAAATTTCCCAAAAACCCTTGACACTTGACTTAAGACTCTTTCCCAAGACTCAATACCCGTGAGCTAAGACCCTTGAAAATAAAAACAAGTCCTAAAAATTCTAAAACAATTTCAAAAAATTAAAATAGAAATAAAAAATAAAAAAAAGTTAAATTTTGAATGTTTTGACATTACAGGGTCCAGATCAGAAGCCGACATCATGCTCTAATATTACAGTATTTGAGCTTCCACATTATTACTCCAAGTGACCTTGAACTTGGCCTTTGACCTTGATCCCATGAGCTTTGATAACCTTGAACCCAAAAAGAAATTCTAAAATTTTTATAAATAAAACNGGCCTTTGACCTTGATCCCATGAGCTTTGATAACCTTGAACCCAAAAAGAAATTCTAAAATTTTTATAAATAAAACAAATATTTAAAAAAAAGTAATCAAAAACGTGTTTTTTCAACAATATTTTGATTAATCTTACAATCTTTCCATTATTCAGCACTACAATCAGCAATCCACACCAATACACACACCAATCCACACTAACCCACACACCAGTCCACACATGAATCCACACCAATCCACAGACAAATCTCCACACCAATCCACACCAAATCACACGCATGAATCCATATCAATCCACACCAATTCCAATTCTTTGATCAATCCCAATCCTTCAATTAATCCCAATTGTTCTAACAATCCTTCAATCAATCCTTTGGTTTGTCCACCACCCTTATGTATAGATATTACATTCGTTCGCCACCTATCTCCAAATTTGTATATGTTGNTCCTTTGGTTTGTCCACCACCCTTATGTATAGATATTACATTCGTTCGCCACCTATCTCCAAATTTGTATATGTTGACAGAATTAATGTTTTGTATGCAGTCAACTATCCATGCATTTTTATACTAAAGTCTTTACTTTCCATCTATGTGCAGATCTTTCTGCTAAGTCTAGTGCTCATAGCACCACTTTAAAGTTGTGAGGAAAAAAGGATATGAGAGACAAAAATAAACAACAACCAATTATTTTATAATAATAATTTTTTATTATTTTGTAATTACAATTTCAGAATAAAGCAGTTTATCACATTATGCGATAAATCTCAGATTCTTCAATGTACAAATGATTGAAGATATCTCTTTAAAGAGGATGAGATCCCCGCATTTTTGAAGATCAATCAAATATCTGAGTCTATCACCAAGTTCATTCAGGTCTTCGGGAAACAGGTAGCCAGTATTCTTGACGTCATCACCTTGCTTCATGTCGCTTGTTACAGAAGATGTGTTGGAGGGGTGTGTCAGTGTATCGAGAAAATTGCCATCATCATCTTCAACACTATCACTGTCTTCATGTTCATTTTGATCAAGACCCTTTTCATGGTCATCTTCACCTCCTGTTTTGTATTCTATATTAAATTTGATTTTCTTTGTAGCAGGAGTTGTATGCTGATCAGTATTTACAGCTGACGACAGTTTATTTTGAAGTTTGTCTCAACTTCACGTGAAAGTCTTGCAAGTGTACATTCCGCACAAACCGACTCTACTGCACTCATTCCGTATTTAGCATCAACTGTCTCATCATAATCACCTGTAGAGTTGGTACCTATCAATGCAGGAAGAGGTTTTTGCCGGCAACACTTGCTGACTCCCAGTAGATGAATTTTTGCAGATCTCAGTATGTTCTTTCAATGTATCGTTTTGCACAAACTGCATGGGACCAATGTCATAATGCTTCATCGCGCAAAAAGGACTCTTCATACAGGCCGTTCTCTCATGCCGACAGGCCTTTTGACCATAGGCGAAAACTCGATTGCAGAATCGGCACTGGCGACAACCAGTTAGTGATGTTGCAGGTCGCTGCTCCATTCTTGTTGAGGTCAAAGGCAGGCCTTCATATTCACAATTCATCTTCGTGCTATGACAAGAGAGCGCTTCCAAATCAATGTTCACCTCACGGTGTCAGAACGTCAACTGTCATTTTTTTCAATATAAATGCGGTTCTTTAAACAGTAAAGAGCCTAGCTTGTGCCCACAAAAGGCTTTCCACCATAAAATGTATATGTAAATAATGTGGGAGCACTCTGAGAAAACCCACATATAATCATTTGCCCCAGAAGAAAAAAAGCAGATACTTACATAATATGTTATTTAAATATGCTTGTAAGCATATGTATGCATAAATATAGAAATTTAAAATAAGTTTATATTATCACATTTATATATATACATAATTATGTATAAAATCTATTAAAAATGTTTTTTTATTTACGTAATTATATACTTATATATAATTATGTATAAAATCAATTAAATATAATTTTGTATTTCTATATTTATGTATGCTACTTGAAACAGCAGGTTTATATGAATTACTAGTTAGCCTGGTTTCACAGCATAATGTAATGTGGCACGATAAGCTGTAGCCAGAGTGAGGCCTGCTGGCTGTTGCTGGCTGACTGTGATTAACATGAGAAAAGCACAAGTTACAGTTATTTGCTTCTACAGTGAAAGTAAACTTGAATTATTTGAACTGTTATCGAGAATCTATTCTCAAAATGTTTGTGTTTACAATACATATAATATTATGTGTGCTTTTTGTACTAAGTTTTAAATGCAGTATTTCCCTAGTGATGGTCTACAAATGCACTGACCTTTCCTACATTAATGTGTTCTCAATATAGCATAGGTGATCACAGTCTGATAATGGCCTTCGTTGCCGATAGTACTGCTTGATAGTGAAGCCGCATTCAATTTTATGTCATCTGTCAGCATTGGGTGTGTTGTGCCACATAGCGTCGCTAAATTGTGAAACCAGTTTTAAGCACAATAACAATTTTCACAGATAAACTACACAACATTTATTCTACTTGACAGTTTCTTGTACAATTTCTTTGGCGTATGAGTATTCTAAGGAAAATGCAGACAATGTACTGGAAATTAGATTTACAGTCTTGCTGGACACACTGGTAACTCACTAAGATGCTGTGCTGGTAAACTCTTGTAAATTATTATTTGCAAATTAAATTTATAAATTAAATTTTTTTAAGATAGGATGGTTTTCCAGGGTTCTTTGAGTTCCGTGATGTCGAGTGCTGCATCACCTGAAGAACAGTCATCAGCCAGGGGTGAAAATGAAAACATTGAATCAGATGAAAGTAAAAACAGGCATATTCATTCTAAGACAAACAATTGGTATTCATCACTATGTAACAGATGGATCTCTCTCCTTGGGGTGAGTTTATCAGTATTACTAAAAAAAATTTAATGGATTTTGCATGTTAGTGGGAACAGTGTATTTGTTATAATTGATAATGTGTGTTGTACACATTTTACAATTTTCATTATTTGCTTTAGGATATAATCTTGAGTGATTAAAGTAAACCTGTTTCAAATTGTAGAAGTCATATATAGGTCCTGGTAGCTTGCAGAACTTCCATATGGTATTTTTTGGATTCGTATGAATTAGGATCTGGTCCATCATGGTTTTGGGGTCAGAGTTCCTGCTTGCGAGCTGGCATGTTTTTTTAGTCCCATTTTGGTGTATGATAATGTGTGGTATGTATAGGTGTGAGGTATAGTCCATCTCATATATAAAAGCCACATTCTTGAAAGTTGACGATCGCCGCGCCAATGTTTGCTTTTCATTTATGTATCCATTCGTCATCAACTGGTGCATCAAGTGAAGGCTTTGATGTGACGAGTCAGCACATCCAGGAGGTTCTGCTTTGTGCTGCAATTGGTGAACTACTTGGGTGGCGCTGCAGGCGGCGAGAGAGGCCCCGAAACGGAGTTTGGAGGGCGTGTGTAGGGTCGTTTGTAAATGCTGTACACAAAATATAAGTTACTTTAAAAATTATGCAGAGCTCGCAAAAAATAAAACTATTGGTATCTGTTCGTAAATTTAAAAGTGTCACACGCAGAACCCTTTTTTTTTTGTGGCTGGTAATGCTTCAGGAAAACTCCGATAGGTAGCGCGCACATCCTGTCCGGAGCAAAGTCTGAGCTTCTTATTTTGCTTAATAGATAGCGTATTTTTTAATTTGACTGTTTTTCTATTACTGGCTCGGAACGACACAAATTAAAAATATATTTCGTAAAATTATTAGAAAAAATTATTCAACAATATTATGCAATATTTCTGTATGCTTTTGGAATTAATATCAAGCACGTTGGAGAGGGGTGATTAAGATGTGAAAAAAATGATTTGAAATTGCGTTTTAATTGGATACGGATCGTTTTACTGTGCCTTTAATTTTGAACACCTATACGTTTCTACTTTGGCACGAAGTTTAGTTTCTAACTCTAAAAACCCCTGTTTTATGGCCACGTAAAATAAAATGTATTAAATAAATTAGGAACTCTTTCTGATCGCACATATTTTCGACTGGTCTAATGTGCAAAGCCAGTGCACTCAGAATAGCCAACGTAATATTAACTTTTGTTCGCTTGTGCATCAGCTGATACAGGATTTTGTAAGTGGCATGTTGTTTGTTTTGAATACATCCATTTGCCACTCACTGACTGTCAGAATCTGGCCAACTTATATGAAATTAAGCATAGACTAGGTAAGTGTTGCAAGATACATTTTTTGTGGTGTTTGTTCTTTGTGTGATGAATGATAGTGTTTATGACTTAACCTGGAACACTTGCTATGGATGGATTTATGCTTTTATTGCTCAGTCCTAGTTGAACCTCTTTAGCTTACCTTCCGAAGGAACGATAGGCTTATGCAATCACCCGAATGTCTGTCGGGAATGTATGTTTCCCCCTAATAAATTTTTAACCTGATAACCGAATTTTATTAAACTATGTCCACATATTGTATTTAGTAATGACTTTTTTATTGTTTTCAATCAGGCCAAGTAGTTATTTTGAAAATGGCAGCAATTTTAATATTTAGGTNTAGTAATGACTTTTTTATTGTTTTCAATCAGGCCAAGTAGTTATTTTGAAAATGGCAGCAATTTTAATATTTAGGGTGCTATGTTACATCTCTAGAACAATTTAACAGATATAAACAAAATTTGGTGCATTGACAGTGCATGATGTAAGCATTGAATTTAGTAACTGATAATGCTATTAGTCTGTCATTTTGGAAGATAGTGCAAATTGAAAAAAAAATGAATGGCTCAATTATATCCTTAGAATCATTCAACTGATTTAAACCAAATGTGGTATGTTGACAGTGCATGATGTAAGCATTTAACTTAGTAACTGATAATGTTATTGGTGCACCATTTTGGAAAATAGTGCATATATAAAACTTTTACATTATATCTCAGGAACCATTTATCTAATTAAAATCAAACTTGGTAATTTGGTGGTGCATGATGTAAGCATTGAATTTATAAAGTGATAATATTATTAATCTGCCATTTTGGAAGGTAGTGCAACATGAATTATAAAGCTTTTACGTTATGTCTCAGTAACTACACAACCAATTCCTTCCATATTTGGCATATAAGTAACACTATTGTAGGCCATGTTCTTATATGAAATTTAAATGGTTAAGACACTTATTTTCAAAATGGTGGGAATATCAATATTTTAGGTTCATTTGCAATATAATATCTTCAATACTATTTGACCGGTTTCGTCCAAAACTGTTAAACTGAAAATATATTTTACTAGCATCAAATGTGTCAAAACATAGCCTCTTTTGACAGTAATTTTGTAATATAGCACTACATGAATGATTTAACTTTTGTGTCCTATCTCGAGAAACTATTAACTGATACCCATCAAATTCATGCAACAATTAATGCTTTTGTAGTCCACCTAAATTTATATGACTTAAGGAGGTAGTCACATATTTTCCAAAGGTCATTAAGCCATACATCTCGTCTGTTCAATTTAACCACTATAATTTAATTTTAGTATGTTGAGAGTAGCCATAAGTAGCATAAAATATGCTTATAGAGATTATCTTTTGTCGACTTTTTGTTAGGTAGTGCCAGGTGATAAAATGCAATATTTATTCCATATCTTGGGAACCAAACATTTAATTCCCACCAAATTTTTCACACAAGTAGAAGTACATTGGACCATGTAAACTTTCATAATTTAAGTTGCTCAGACTTTTTTTTTTTTTTCCAAAATGGTGCAATATAAATTATTTAATCATATCTATTACATAATTTGACAAATTTCAACCAAACTTTTTATATTGACATTATCTGTAAGATGCATCAGATATGCCTATACAGAGCCTGTTTTTAGACCTTTTCGTATAATAGCGTCAAATGAGAAACTAATGCCATATCTAAACTTGTCAACCTCACCCAATTCTGCAAACAAGTAGTGCTGCTGTTGGCCATGTAAACATATATGATTTAAGTGACTCACACACTTGTTTTCAAAATTATGCCCATATATATATATTTGAAGTTGCTAAACCCAGTCTACCAAAACCTTTAGACTGAATACTACCGAAGTTGATGCTCCGAATCCTACCATTGTAATGTAGTTGGTTCCACACCAGCATGGTGGCTCTGCTGGATGCCTTCCTAAACGCTGCTCCAGTCGGCAGCGTTTACGGCAGTCACCTGCGGTTCAGGTACGGTGAACCCAGTAGAGGGCTGCCTGAGCTGCGCAGTAGCAGTAGCAGCAGGACTAATGGACGCTAGGAGCTGGGGATGCAGAACATGTCATCAGTTTTGGTTTATGTTTTGGGCAACTTGTGTGCACTTTCAATCTTTTGAAAGATGCTACAAATAAAAGAATACATTTTTAATATTAGTTAGTGGCATTTACCAGGTTGTGGAATTAGTCCTTCAAGCCAGCTAAAATATTAAACTGTGCATTGTCTTTTAGAAATTTAATAGTAAAAAACAATGCATATTGACAATTATTTTATACATATTTATTCTACCAAGAGACAGGATAGGATACAAGCAAAGTATATATTTTTTTACAAATCTTTACATAAAGAGCTAAGGTGTTGCTGTTAAACTACTTTCATCCCACCATGGCAAACTGGGTTGAACTCCCCTCTTATGTCAAGGATGCATTTGTACAGTTTAGAATTATATCACTTAGTTTTGAAATTACTTGGATGTTATCCCACAAATATTCTTTGAAATCTTGTTGACTATTAATGTGGATTTTTGTTTTCAGACAGCCATTAAACTACTGATAATGTTTCTGGTACATTGGGGATATGCCCTGGCCAACATTGTTGTTGTATTTCTGGTCTTCTTCTACGTGGGGCATGCAAATCCTGCTGTGAAACCTGGGCTGGCCACAGAATTCAAGTTTTTTCACTGGCTTAAAATGTGCTTTTTGAAGCTTGTTAGGTAATATTGACTATTATTGCAACTATATAATTGATTTATTTAGCCATTCAAATGTGAAAGTATGTTTTTAAATTTATAAGTGTGCCCATTTCACTCTGTGCAATTTTTCAGTGTTGGTAAATGCATGATTTAATTTTTTTAATAGAACATATTATTATAGTATATCTTGCTAAAAGATCTGCATTTGGACATTTATGACTATTTTCATGTATTTAGCTATGTAAACTTAAAGGAAATTAAGTGATGTCCTTTTTTTTTCCTTGAAACATAAAATTATTTGTGCTTATAATGATGCTAACTTTTAACATGATTGAACTAAAGTTTTTAAGTTACTCTTATTGACTGCTGTTTATGTTGTCTGAACAACTAAGTACTTCATTTGTGCTCGTGATGGTTCAATACTTAAGAAAATTTCAACCAACACGTTCCCAGTAAGCTTAAAATTTTGTTGGTGGGAGCCATGTATGAGTGTTTCTTTAAATTAGTATATTGTTGCCTACANTTGACTGCTGTTTATGTTGTCTGAACAACTAAGTACTTCATTTGTGCTCGTGATGGTTCAATACTTAAGAAAATTTGAACCAACACGTTCCCAGTAAGCTTAAAATTTTGTTGGTGGGAGCCATGTATGAGCGTTTCTTTAAATTAGTATATTGTTGCCTACACACACACACACACGTGCACATGTGCGCACACACTTTTGTGTGTGCGTGACAAATCAGTAAAACCTTGTTCAAAATTTTATGTAAATTGAAATTGTTGTTAGCCCTTGAACATAATGGGATTTTGCATGCTATGAAGATTGGTTTACTTGAAGTTCTACATTTAAAACTGGCAGGCAGCTGCTGTTATTTGTCCGTAACACCGGACATGCTGACAAAAGCGTGGAATGAGTTTGATTATCGCATAGATGTCGTCCGGGCCACTCATGGTGGTCACGTTGAACATTTATGAATGTATGGTAAACAAACTTCACATTTCCGCGGTTCATTTGATTTGTCAATCAAGGTTTTAAGTTTTTTTGGTTTTGATATTATAGACCTTTAAAGTTGGGGTATTCTTTTATACTCAACCTGTATTCAAATAGCATGTTTCTAACACCATTGTAAAACCTAGGCCAACGTGACTTTAATTTCAAAATTTGAGACTTAATAAATATACTACTTACTCACTTTGTAAATTAATTTATTCTCAAAGTCATGAAACAAATAATGAGTGAATGAGTAAGTTTAGTGTTACTCAGTACAAAAACTGGTATCATAACCGAGAACCGAATTGAGGCACTGGAACCTGAAAATTGTGGAACAATCCCATCCCTAGATAGAAACTTTTATAATAAGGAGTTCATGTTGCTTTGTCTTTTTTGTAATTAAATAACGTGCAATAAGTAACCAAACACAATAGTTACAGTGTAGTAAAAATAATCTTATTTAGGGTTGTCAAGGGCAGTTGTGGTTGCATTTCTAGTGCATCAGCATCCCCACCCAGGTGATCCCTGTTCCATTTTTGATGGGATCATGTCCAATTTTCGTGTATGAGGATATGTGGTGGCTTTGATGATGACTAGAATGTTTTCTCGAGGTACTCCCATTTCCCAGCCCTTGCATTCCATCGTCTCTCATCTCCACTACTTCACCCCCATGGAANGTTTTCTCGAGGTACTCCCATTTCCCAGCCCTTGCATTCCATCGTCTCTCATCTCCACTACTTCACCCCCATGGAAGGTGAAAATGCTCTACATCTCTTAGCTCTTCCTTTTAGATTCTAATTTTTGTGGATAAAAAAGCCTTTATATGAAATATTTTAAACCAATACTAAATCAGTGACACTGACTGTACTCGAATAAATGATGATAACCACTAGAGTAGGGTATATAAGTACAAATAGAGCATATTTCATCAAGGAACATATTGTCTAACATCCATAGGTAACCTGCTAATGGTAGTGGCAATGTGCAGGGTGGTTATGCAACTCTGGGTATGTACTTGGCATATGAGTTAGCACACCTGATAACACCACTCAATACCACACTCTCAGTCACAGTGGTGATATGTATCTCCAGTTCCTGCAGGACTTGTTACAGGAATGCTTCAAGGATGTTCTTTTAGATGCTCGTGCGGCGATGTAGTTTCAGCAGTAGGGGGCCTCACCTCATTTCACTCATTGCGGTTCGCTGGCACCTTGCCGTGCACTTCCTGAGCCAGTGGAGAGGTAGGGGAGACCCCATAGCATGGCCACCAAGCTCACCTGACATCACACCATCAGACTTCTGCCTGTGGGGCCACATCAAATTGATGGTGTATGCCACACCACTTGACACGAGGAATGAGCTTATTACACGGATACAGAGAGCAGTTAACACCACCAATGCCATGCCAGAAACCTTTGCACACGTGCATAGCAATATGCTTCAGCACTGCACTGCTTATGTGGCCAACGGTGACCAAGTTTGATGGCCTGCCTCTTGCTTTCACTCATCTTGTCAGAATCACAATCAAAAAGTTGTCCTAAAAGCAGCCCATGTCATGAAAAACTATAGCAAAATAAGTTGATAAAATTATCAAAAATCTTAATTCAAGTGAAATAGCATAGGTTGTTGATAAATACAAATCCAAGCAAAATCCAAATCATATTCACTGAAGAAAAACAATATTTCTGAGTTAATATAGCATAAGGCAATAAAAAGCATACGTAACATCAAGCAAAACTCTTCAAATTATAACAAAAATGGCGGAACAGGCAGGGAAGAAAAAATATGGGTTCAGGAGGACTTCTTTTCTTTTCCCACATATGGCGTGCATCGGTGTTGATATTGGTTGGAGCTGTTGCCGCAGGCAGGGTGTGGAATGTGCTGTGCTGCACAGGCTGAGCAAGGGAACTGCACCAGCAGCGGCTGTAGACATTGTGGAACAGCTGGCAGCCGGCAGTTCAACGACCTTGCTCACACACTGCTTACTAGTGGCACAGCGTGTAATGGTAGTTACTGTACTAACCCTATGGTTTTTAAATGCTACAGGCATGCAAATGTGTTTTAATGGATTTTTGCTGCATTTTTTTTTTGCATTATATTTTCCTATTTTTCCATTTCCTCAAAATCTGCTCTTACGAATGAGATTCTTTTGTGAATTAAGTGCCATAAAATCGAGGTTCAATGCATAAAATATTTTGTATTTACTGAAAATAAATGCCTTTGTATGGCATATTCAGTATTTCACTGAAAGAAAAATCTCTGGTGATAGTACTCTTTTCCTTTACATAAAAAGGTATAATNATGGCATATTCAGTATTTCACTGAAAGAAAAATCTCTGGTGATAGTACTCTTTTCCTTTACATAAAAAGGTATAATATTAATTTAAAGTCTTTTAAAGGTATGTAATAAGTTTTGTATCAAGAAAGAGGCATTTTTTTTGGGGGGCTTTTTTGAGTGTTTTTTACTGTTGGGCCTCAAAGGATTGTGGCATTTTTGAAATTTGCAGCTCTATCGTCAGAACTCATTACTTCAAGGCACATTACAAAGCATGCCTGCCNATTGTGGCATTTTTGAAATTTGCAGCTCTATCGTCAGAACTCATTACTTCAAGGCACATTACAAAGCATGCCTGCCAACAATTGTTCATTAACAGGAAACCTTAAAATACTTTGCTGTTGAACTGAAATTAAATAATGACCTTTTGTTTTAATAAAGGTGATTTTTTATTAAATTACTAGTTAGTATTATACCTTTTTGTTTATATATATATATATATATGTATATATAAAACGTAAGCAGTGGTTTAATTATAGTAGATAGCTATTACCTCACATGGGTTGTAACTTCCAAAAAAAATGTTTAATTTCTTAGCTGCTGCAGGTGTTGAGACTAAAAAAGTAATTAAAATCTTTGTTAGAGGTTGAGGGACTTGACTTACTATGCTGAAGTCTTCAGCACCATTATTTTTCTTTTGTTTGAATATTCTCTCAACCACTCATACTCTGTTATTACCAAGTTAATAATAATTAAATTTTATTGCCACATAACTGCAATGGCCCCTCACGTTGAACAAAATACAATTCTGATGGAAGCTGCACAATAAAATTTGAGACTTTAATAGTATCGTGTTTTGTTACCTTTATAGCCTTGAGCTTATGGTTAGAAATGGATTCATGAAAGAATTATCAATTAAGTACATGAAAAATCAGATTTAGCAAATCATGTGCTTAAGCTTGTGAAGAGCTGTGTCCCATGAACAGATTCAACAATAGGCATTTTGTTTTAAACTTTAAACTAAGGTAATTAAATATCAGAAACATTTAGTTATTTAGAAGCAACCTGACTTAAAATCAAATATTGTTTAATAATTTCCCTAGAAATCAGCAGAACAATGTTAGCGGTGAAGAAACTAGTATAACTTATTAATTTGTATTATAAACATGATGAAATTTCACTTTTTTTATGTTAAGAGACATGCAAGTATCTTAATTTTGCATTTATTATTTCTTTATTTTTGAGTGGTTTGTACTGAATAACTTTTTTATCTATGTCTACGTGAATATTATTTATTTCAAATATATTTTTCTACATCAAAGAATGCACACACATCTTTTAAGTCTGATGCTTCTGAAGAAATGTAAGTTTTGTTATCTAGTCAGTAGTTTTAAGTACTTCAAATTACATACTTTAATAGTGGAAGAAAAATTTAATGTGCTTTGTATATGTTAAAATGTGTCTCAAACATCACAGACTAATTTTTAAAAAATTTACAGGAAACGAGGTCAAGAATATGAACAAATAGTTGTAACACCAAACTGTCCTGAGGTGATCGTAAATGCATCGCAGATAAATGAAGACAACGAAGATTTTGCATCACGTAAACGATATCATCATTCATCAAATATACAAGGATATGTTGCAGTAGGGAATGATGATGATTGAAATGCAGCTATATTAAAATTTAAATTTTATGCATTTTTATTTTGTTGTAAGTATGACGGACGTAAGAGAAAAGTAACAGATTTTTACATTTTAATGTATTACATACCATAAATGCAGAAGAAACAGTTCCTTACTGTGTAAGAATAGTTAATTTTGCATTTATTTTGTACCTGGCTCAAAAATCATTGTGAATTTATGGCGTGATGTAAAGCTAACACAATTTATTTTTTTGATGTAATGGAACTGTTGGACACCGCCATGTTTTAGAGCCTCTGATATAGAGTATTACATACAAATTTCTTCTCTTTATGCATGAATTTTTCACTTTGTTTGTTCCCATTTCTGTGCATTTTGATTTTTTCCCAACCCTCCTTTTGTCTCCCCCTCTTCCTTGTCTCCTCCCTCTCTGTCTATCCTCTCCCCCTCTGCCTTCCTCATTCCTCTGTCTCCTCCTTTCTCCCCTCCCCCTCTCTCCATATCCCTCTCCCTTTTTCTCACGCTCATGCTGTCATGTTTATTGTTGTTCTTGTCTTTATTCTCGTTTTATCCCATACAGCACACAATGTTTTGAATACATTTCAGAAATGTAAAGTTACCTAAACAAAATGTTGTGATGTTACTGCCGTGTTACAGAAATGTGACTGAAACATTGGTGCTATGTATGTTCCTAACTTTGTATTTTTCCCACCACCAATATATCTCAGAACAGTGTCTCCATCTTTTAGCCTACTTGTTTTTAAAGCATTGTGTACCTGGTAGTTTTTTCTGTTATAGTGAAACTATTATTGGCTTCAGGGTTGTGCCTTTCTCATGTTAGCATTTCCCAGAGTTACAGAACCTATAGTTTCCATTTTTAAGGGTTGACTGTTAAGAAAAAGCGTGTTATTAGGCTTTTAAACACTTTCCACAATCATCAACTTAAGTTGCATGAACCCAACATTGGTCAGACAGTGAACTCCCCACTACCAATACCTCTATACAGAAATACATAATAATTAATAAAATATTTTAATCTGAGAGATACATTTCAAGCAGAAAAATAAGCAGTATTATTCTGTACTGCATCCGAGGGATATATTAGCACTGTGTCAGTGATGTGCATAATTTGGTATTTTCCACAACAGGTAATATACATAATTTTAGTTCCTTCAGGTACAACTGTGATACAGAGTTATCTACCACCCTGTCAATATGACAAAAAATAAACAGTGCCAAATCGTAACTAGAAACAAGCTTAAGAAATAAAAGTGAAACTTTTTAAATTATGAAAATGCTTGCATAAGCAAGGTCTGAGAAAAATGTGTTAGTCATTTTGCATTTGACTGATAGCTGAACCTTTTAATAAACTTACATCCACAATTTTTATATGACCTATTTCTTTCTGCTTGATCTTTATTATGCAACTTAAGGCTTCTAGCTATCACCATCACTGTAATTAAATTTTATAATTTTGTACCATACATATAAATAATTTCTTGGTTTTGTATGTATACATTTTTACAATCCTGAGGTCATTTGTCATGCCCAATTACTCCATTGCACCTTAATATTTGTACTTTAAATATTTCCATTTCTTAGGCATAATATTAACTACTGGGTGTGCCTAAGTAAAAGTAATTTTACATGAGAATTGCTTTTCTACCTATTCTGACTAGCACTAGCATAAATTTAGTAAACACTTTAGATACGAAACTCATACCACAACAGTAAATATTTCTCAGACTTTTTGGTTAAGAGAAAATAACTTTTTTCTATAAAATTGTACTTAAAATTAGTACTGTCAACTGGGATTACTATAGTCACAGGGGTTAATATGGTCAGAACAAAAAAATACGTGCGAGTTTCTCATATCTTAAAATAAGTTTGCCATTTACTTTTCAACAAATTTTCGTTATATGTACTTATATGCAAATAAATTTAAGAACATTAGATATGGTTTTTCTGATCTACAACTGTTTCTTTCTTTGACTATAGTCACCCCATGCAACCATAGTAACCCCCCCCAGTTGACTGAATTTTTATACTTAATGCTTAACATGATTTTTAGAGCAAACATGTTTTAGGATAACAAATTTTAATTAGTAATGAATAACTTATTGTATTATTTAATGTAAACCTTGTAATACATTGTAGAAAACAACTGACCAAATAGTTTTTTAATATACTTTAAAAAATTTGAGGGTGTTTTATTGTGAGATAAGCACAGGCAAAGCCATAAGATACTCCACTACAATATTCACAGATCATTGGGCACTTAAGATTTCCCCCAGCTGAATGTTGTCTTTGTGTAACCTTTAAGGCATTTTTCCATGAAATTATGTCAAGTTTAGTGGGTGTAGTTATTTAATATTTTTGAATAGAAGCCAGCCAATTTGGGTTTACTTTCCAGCCTGACTGTCAACAATTTTTTTCTCATCCGTTTACTATCTTGATTCAAAAATAATAATATTGGAGAGCAGCTAGGTAAATAACATATATAAAAATTAATTTTTCTCAGTGATTGTGTAAAAATGTGATAGATATCTCAGCTCTGAAAGAAATCATTCTCACTGTCAACCTAGAGATGAAAAGTCGTTCCTAATGGAATAAGACACTTGCACAATTTTTGTGAAAATTCCTAAAGGTTGCATGAAGATAACTTTTAGCTGTAGGATTGTTTTGCTACTATGAAGGAAATTTTTTTTTTATTTGAGGGAAGTGTCAGCACAAGATGAACAATTTTAGTTCCAAGAAATGAAATAATGATTTTTTTTTTAATACTGCACATTGGAAGTAATACAAAGTGACAGCTATTTGGTCATATGTTGCTAATACACAATACACTTTGACACACAGATTAGTAAAATAACATTATTTTATTTTTATTATTATCTAATCTGTTTACTGACATGATCAGTGGAAACGTAATTATGCTTCCACATGATAAAATTTAGTTAATCATTTTGACAACGCCAATTCTTCTCAAGAAATAACTCATTACAGTAGCTAAAAGCTTGCATTTATTGTGTGTTATCCAAGCACACACTATTCCATCGTAAGTTATTTTCAGTAATATCTGCTCTGTTAGACACTTTAATTATAAAGATTTTAGGTAAATCTACCCCTGTGATCACTTTGGAGCTTTCTGGAAGAGTCTTACGGCCACAATACTATACAGGTTCCAGTAATAGAATCCACAGGTTCTGTTGAGAATTCTGCAAGAAGCCATGAAAATTTATAACTTTAAAATTGGTTTGTGTTGTTATTAATACGTAGTCATTTTTCCATATCAACTATTGATGTTAACTCTCACGATAAGTATAGTGTGATATAAAACAAGAGTGTAGGAAACGGAAGCCTTACTTTATGAAAATTATATTAGGTAGGAGTTATTTTTACAAGTGCCAAAATATTGTAATCATTTTCCTTGTAAACCCATAACNATGAAAATTATATTAGGTAGGAGTTATTTTTACAAGTGCCAAAATATTGTAATCATTTTCCTTGTAAACCCATAACATTTCTACTTATGGTTGTAATTACAGGCAGTACTAGGTTTTTTTGTATGTTTTGTACATAACATGTGGCAGTCTGAGTTGCATAATGGTTTGTGTGTGAATGGTGGCTTTAAAGAAAGCTGTTTTTAATGTGTTTATTCTCCATAAAAAATTTTTTTTCTTTTAATATGCTTTTCTACTAAATCTGATTTAAGCCTATATAAGTATGGAAAAACAATGCATGCTGTCGGTCATCATGTTGTGCATCATCAATGCATGCTCCAATGTAAAATGTGAAGAGGACTGCATTTGTAGTGCATTGACTTTTTGAGTTATGTCATGTTAGTAATGTATATATAGTCCACTATAGAAAATGANGACTGCATTTGTAGTGCATTGACTTTTTGAGTTATGTCATGTTAGTAATGTATATATAGTCCACTATAGAAAATGACTCTAAAAAAAGAGTAAATTTGGAATGGTATTACAGTTTGGATAATTATTTTGTTTCTGAAGTAAACATTTACTTGTGGGCGTAATGTTAAGTTCATTAACATGACATGTAAAGAAAGTCTTGCTCTAAATTTTCCTCTTGGGTAGCATTTTATTGATTTAACAATATTTCATTACACTATTAGTTTTAAAACAAGAAATGATTTGTTAGTTAGTTATACAACAAAATGAAAGAAAACAGCACCCTAGATTATTGTAAAAATTAATTTCTGGTGGTTCATTTCAGAAATGTGGCATTACTTCTCTGTTTTATTTTATGTATAGCAGAGAACCACACAATAATGCCAAAATGCTAAATGTACAGTAATGCAGTCTACCATATTATTTTATGAAGACTTGAGACCATAAAGGAGGGAAATACAGTAAATGCCCCAATTTTCCAGGGTAACTACTGGCTAAGGGTTCACACATAACCAATATTCATGGTTAAAGCAATTTG
>NQII01000012.1:306516-455001 GCA_002778355.1 Clitarchus hookeri
GGGGGGGGGGGGATTGTTTACTTTAGGCCTACATACTGTACACATAGGTTATGTAAACAAATAATTTAGTCATATAAGAATTCAATTTTTGACAGCCAGTGTATGGCAAAGTTATAAATGATATTGGCATAATGACATACACAAAATCCTGTATCAGCTAATGCGTGAATGGTTGCAAAAAAATTTCACATTGGCTATTTTTACAGCCTACATTTGCACAACAGACATCGATCGGAGAAATATGCGGGCAGGAAGATCGTAGATAAAAGTCTATGCATTTTATTTTATATCATTGCAAAACAGCTGTTATTAGTGTAACAAATTAAACTTTGATCTAGAATAATGTGTAAGTGTTTAAAGGAAATGGAACACAGTATGCAATAGTTTAGCTTTGTTTGTCTCTTCTTCATAGGCCATGCTAGTGCTTGCTGCTAACGTCGCCACGTGAATGCTTCATATTAATTGAAGAGGCCGCACATCTATCGCAGAGTATTTTTCAAATATTTCTACATTAATTTGGCGTAATATATTTCAAACCCGAGTTGTTTTGAGCCTGCAGGAGATAAAAAATCTACTTTTAAGCAAATCCACTTGGTAATAATTTGGATTCTGCATGCAATCACCAAGCCTTTCTTAGGCCGGCTCACCATTTTGTACTTTTTTTTGGTCCTGACTCTCCTTCCTTTTCAGCAACAAAGCAAAAATAAATGTGATTTATTTATATATTAAAACCACACGTTGTTTGCTATAGAGTAAGTTTTGCGGCAAATAATATTTATGTTAATGTGATTTTTTGTCATCCAGTCGCACTCGGTGCCACGGTTAATTTCTAAATAGCCTCTGTGAGTACGAACTACTGTAAACTACACAATCTCACCTTTTTGATGAGCAGGCGCAAGTTTTAATTGTGAAATACGTTATTATTATGAATGAAAATGTGCTGTCTGACAATTTCCCAGAATTCCTAATACTTTCAAGTTTCACATATATTCACTGTTAAAAATGTGTAACCCGAACACTTTTAATATCAAAATAAATCAGTACCACATCACTCGGCTGCAGCCTGTTAATTAACGGCATGCACATGGATTATTAATAATGGCGGCGCGTGACTGGCGGCAGCTGTTTCATTTTTTTACTTTGAACTGGTGGCTCCATGGCTAAGCCGCAACTTGATTAAGCCGCCCGCAGTAAATTGGGAGTTTACTATATTATATATTGCAACACTGAAATATTAACTATGGGAAACATCCTAGTGCAGTCATGCCACTAGAAGAAACTTAGAATAAAGTCACTAGATTTGTAGACTGAGAGTCGAGATAAAAACACCACAATAATGAATGCCCGAACATTAAATAGAGAATCTATGGCGAATTTGGATTTGACACGAAATCTACCACAACACAGAATTTGACACAAAATCTACCGCAACACAGAATTAAGAGTAGAGCAGAATGTTGAATCATGGGAGTGTGTAAGCATGTTTGTCCACACAACAGGCCTTGAATTGCTGCATTTGAAACTAAGTGTGGTCGTACTGGGAAACAGTGAAACTGAAGGACTTTCGACAACTGCGAGTCAAATGAAAACCTAAATTTTTTTTATCTTATTTATGGAGCATAAATGGTACACAACTGTATCATTTATTGGCATTGCCTCCATTACATTCAATGCAAGTCCTGCAGTGCTTACAAAGTGAATGGTTTCCTCTATTAAAAAAAATTGTTTTGTTGTCTGCACAGCCATTCGTGCACCTAGTAGTGTACCTCTTCACCCGAGCGGAACTTATTTTTCTCCCATTATCTAAGCATATGGTAATTACTGNCTGCAGTGCTTACAAAGTGAATGGTTTCCTCTATTAAAAAAAATTGTTTTGTTGTCTGCACAGCCATTCGTGCACCACCTAGTAGTGTACCTCTTCACCCGAGCGGAACTTATTTTCTCCCATTATCTAAGCATATGGTAATTACTGGGGGCAAGGTCCATCAAGAAACCAGCTGTTATATCTGGGTTTGACTTACCTTCGCACTGCATAGGGTAGTGGCAGATAACAGCACCAGAATCATTTGGCTTAGCCTGGATGAGACACTTGTTTCAATTTCTGTGCCAATGTCTGTAGGTTCCCATAAGCATTTAGGCTATTGAGCCATTGTCGTGATGATAGTAAACAGCATTTTCTGAATATCGCAGATAACATAAATAGCAGATAAAAATTTGGAGGGATACTTCTTTTAACTATGATATGGGTATTAATTTGATCATACATTTCAGCTAATGGGTTTCACTGCCTCGGTGTGAAGAATGTAATTCTCTGACTTAAAAATCAGGAGGCAGATGGGTAAANCATTTTCTGAATATCGCAGATAACATAAATAGCAGATAAAAATTTGGAGGGATACTTCTTTTAACTATGATATGGGTATTAATTTGATCATACATTTGGTGATGCATAAATGTCCTGAGCTCATTTCAGCTAATGGGTTTCACTGCCTCGGTGTGAAGAATGTAATTCTCTGACTTAAAAATCAGGAGGCAGATGGGTAAACAAAATGTCAGGTTTTTCTACAAGAAATATTACAGAACAAACAAATGGTTGTTGCCCAATGACAGCATCAGCTGCTACTTTTAGAAGCCATATATTCATGTCTGCAAAAATGAGATATACAAAGATTTTGAAACACAACTATCAAAAAATAATTTTTGCCCAAGATGTGAGATACGAGGTTTTCATTCTAAGCCGTCAATAAAGTTTTTTTTTTTTTAACGACACACTGTTACATAGCAATCCAATACAGCTACACAAGATACAGGTCAGAGCCACATTCCAGCGTAGACTGAGTAGCCACCACCTATAACATTTACACACTAGTTTAGGATTTTTGGAAATTTTCATTTGATGGGAAATTATTTATTAAGTAAGAAAGTAGCATCTGCCAGGATCAGCACATTCTCATGTTTATAAACTAATTGGCAATCCACAAATGCACAATTAATAAATATTTCAATGTGTAAGTAATATAAAATGATATATTTATTGTTTATAATGAAAACTTCTTATCCCACATTTTGGGCAAAAATGATTTTTTGATACTTTTGGTTCAAAAACCTTGTATATTTCATATTGCAGGCCTGCGAATAAATAATAGATGTGCATTATTTTTCATTTGGAGTACTGTAAAATGTGAGATACAAGGTTACCAACTAATAGCATCAAAAATTATTTTCGCCAAAAATGTGAGATACAAGGTTTTTATTCAGAGCCATCAATATAACTACTACTCTTCGAAAAATTTATTTGGCATACAATTTTGTGTCATACATGACAATGATAGTTTGCATATTTTAAGTAGGCTTATATCAGAAAACTTATGTGAAAGTTTATTACTAAAATATATAGTTTGCAAAATATTTTCAAGGGAACTGTTTAACTACCATTTTTCAAGATGGCGGCCATCGCACATATTGTATATACACACAGACTACACAGCATATAATATTTACCTTTCTTGAAAAGATTTTTCCAGATGTGCTTCTTTGCCACAGAATGATTGGACTCTATGCCACTTCTATTTATTAGAGAGAAAGAGAGGTATCATAATGTGTTATGTTTGGGATGCATTTAAACTTACCGTATGTATATTTTTGTGTATTGTGGTCATGTGCATGAGAAATTTCATTGTACAGACTAGATAGAACTTTTAACTGTCTATGGTGCTTATAGTTTCAAGAAACCGTTGATTTATATGTGCTTAAGATGTAACTAATTTGTAAACAAAGTTATTTATTGTGTTTTTTGGAAGAAGTGCAGCAGAAGCAATATACCAAAATCAAGCATAATAAATTTTATAACTTTTATATTGTAAATAATGTAAATTTAAGTGCAGCGATAATCAGTATTTATTAAATTATTAACTTATGGTAGACTGCAAGATAAATGTAAAATTTACTTTTGTATGAAAATAGCCTGTATTTCATAAATTACTTTGCAAAAAAATTTCATGTGTTTTATTTTTACAAAGAATAAATAATTAAATGGAATTACAGTCTTAGATTGGTGTTGGCTTGTATTCTGCAGTAATCCTCTCACTATCCTATTCCATGTTTCTGACAGCTTTTTCCATCTGTGTGTAATGTTCATTTCTGCTGTTGAAGAACTCTGGATTTGCAGTGAAGGAGAATGGAAGCAGTTCAATAGTTACATCAAATCAGTTGCAATTCACTGTATTAAGTTTTTGAGTATTTTGGAGTAAGTAGTATCTTAAAAAAATTTGATGCTGACCATGTATACAAAACAAATGGACCATGGATGCATTTGTGTACTCTTAACAACTTTTTTTACAAAAACTAGTTTTGTTAACATTTTACAATTGATATTTAAATCTGAATGTTAGCTACAGATTTTTTTTTTCTACTTTGTAGTCATGTGCACATTTATGCTCTGTAGACACTTCAAATAAATGTATCAATTTTTGTTTTGAATTAAATTTTAATTTTGTGCAAGCAGTAGCAAATTAATTTTAAATCTGTAAATATTTTAGATAAGTATATTTTCTCCCGAGAAAAAATTGTTACCAGCAAAACTAGATGATTTTGTGGAAATAAAATAGTTTCTCTGCAAAATAATTTTTTTAAAATGTTTTTTACAATGCTGTTTTTTGGTAGTTGATTGTACAAGCATTACTTTAATTGTTGGCAAGTTGACCAGTGTTGTCACCTCACCAGTGTGGTAAGTAACCAACTCAACCATTTAAAATGTTCCTGTGCGTTCAGTAAACACCATTTTCACTTGTATACTGAAAACGAGCATATGATGAAAAGTATAGTATACTGTCTTCTCTTTTCATTTTCCCTTAAGATGCATATTTTATTAGATGTGGTACTTGGATTTCTTCAGCAGTGAAAGTGTCACTTTTTTCATGTTTGCAAAGTAATGAACTTGCACAAACTAACTGACTGAGCAAGCTTTCTGCAGCTGTTCTACAGTGTATGCAACATTGCATTGTGAAATTTTTTTATATATACATCATTATTTGCAATGAAGAAAAAGGGTTTGCTTCTATAATTTCTGAAGAATGGAGGGGGGGGGGAGGCTAGATGCAAAAAAAAAAAGCTTGTAAGGATCAGCTGCACTGGATTCAGGTGATAAAGGCTGCATGCTGTCCAAGGCTCATAAGTATAACCAGCAGCAGATGTGTTAAATATATGCATGGAATATTTATATGCAATTAAAATTTTATTTTTGCATAATTATTACTTGTAGAATCTAGTTAAATTCCAGGCGGGGTTACTCCCGGATTTTTGCACATGGGAATTATGTTCCCTTGGCATACCGTATTCATTGGCTCTCAATTTATTTTTGAGAGCTGCAGACATCTCTCCACTCCTTTGACTGTAGGCCTCAATTGCATGCTTAAAGGTTTTGTTGTATTTTTAAAATGATTTTTGGTGTTCTGTCTTTTGCTTTAATGCAGTAATTTGGCAACATGTAATTGGCAAATCCCATGGCAGCAGCCTAGGGTGATCGCCATGTTACCTTGCTCAGTTGTCATTAGTCACAGTTAGACAGATGCAGTCTTGTGGTAGAACTTTGTCATGCCTGGTGTGACCCATGGCCACAACAGTGTGCTACCATGCCGGCACAAGTTGCAGCTGAGACACTGCAAATACTTTAGGTACTCCTCCAGCCCAAAGTTAAATATTTGCCTGTACAAGTCTGGCATCCACAGCAACATGTGCACAAAATATATTGAACAAAGGATTAACTGCTCTTGAATTTTATTGATGTCAAAAAGAATATTTAAATGTAAAAAAAAAAAGTGTGGAAAAATTTTCTTATTTACACTAGACACGAAAATATGCAATTTATGGACATTTCCCCCATATAATTTGAGGTAAAATCCAATGAAAATCACTTAGTAAATAGCAAGAGCAATCTCATGGTGACTTGACTTATTCCTTGTGTAATCTCTGGCTTGCTTTATGTACTTGAAACTGTGGCTCATATTAAGGAAAATATTGCTAAAATAGCAATGGCTTGGTGCTGAAGAAAGCAGATACAGATAGGCTTTTCCCAATCCGAGACTTGCAAACTGATATTTTCAATTGCTGCAGGCTGACATTTGTCCGGGTGGTTTCGTCCCACATGACCTTGCCCCCGGGTTCTGTTGCACCTGTAGCTTAATCTTTGCAGTTTTGAGTTTCATAATTGCAGCACTGATGTGGGTGACCTATTTGTTTTTGCTGCATTTCTTTATTGATTTCTGTGTTGCATAGTCTGCATGGTTCCAACGCTTGTGTTTAACCTTGTGCATGTATTCGTCAAGCAAACTAGGAAATAGTGAGGGCTAATATGCCGTGACATTCCGGTAGAACTACTCCCGCCACGACCTCAAGAATTTCGGAGGCCATCATCATCGGGCGGTATTGATGCTCCAGATGGAATTTCTGCGTCGCGAACACAGTGTTACCCACACTGATTGACTGTCAAGGACTGTGCAGCTGCATGCTTGCACGAGAATGTGCTAGTGTATCTACTTTGAAAAGCCATCCATGTCATACCATAGTGGGTCACTGAACGCCACCATTGTTGCACGTCTCCATTAAACTGTCCTCCTATGCAATTTGGCCACTCTTCCCCTCACATCCTGTACACCTATAAATGGTTCGTGCAGTCATCCTTGAAGGTCTGGTGCTCTTTGGTTGCGAGACCTGAGGAGGTTGGTAGTTACTGAAAACGTGATGGCGAGGTATAAATGCCGTGCATTTTCTTGATAATTTGGCTTCTGTACCGCTTTGTGTTCGTTCTGTTTGGCAGTACACGCCATGGATTATGCGACTGGAATGGTGAATGTAGCAGCATGGCTAATAGTTGGTACTGCTGTTCGCACAGATTATTTGTGCACATGGCGTGTCAGGCATTTGTAGTCACCATCTGTTTCCACCATCGACTCGTTAATTGGGATGCAACATTGATGTACACAGTGTTTACATGTAACTATGTCCGTTCCTACTCCATAACGCACACAGTGGTAGTTGGCTACTAATTAACCAATCTTGGCAATGATTGGAGACGCTAACTTCTTAACGCTGACGTGTAAACTGTCATCCGCGTGTTCCTGCGACATGACAGGATTGTTAGTACAGGTGACATGTTACAAAGGTTTGTCATTTTCCGCAGCACTATAAAACAGATTAGCGTAGCTGTCATGTTCAGTTATGCAACTTGCCCTATTTATACTGTCGCTATGTTCCATATTGACATGGTCCATCAAGAAGCTGATTGCGAAGCCCATTTGTTTGGTTGGATGCATGAAAGTCCAACAGAGTTCGGGTGGTATGCCTGCTGAGGTTTGCAATACCAAAGTACATTTGCAGTGTTGTTATGTTTAATGCAGTTAATAGCAGTACACAGCTGCTGTTCACCATAGGAGCAGATGCACTGGCAGATGTGTGAAGTGATGTCATATCTGTCCCTACTGGTAGTGCTCGCAATCGAGCGCACACAACTTCAACAAAGTACAGTAATTTTGCCTGCTGTAGTATGCATGAGCTAGTGTGATTGTGTGCATGGCACACGCAAACCACAGCTGGCCAGTTAACTACCACCTTATCGATCAGCGAGTGGTATGTTTGCTCATCTAACAAGAGGTGTTGGGGGAGTTTTTACTTGTTCTACAATGAGACTTGACATCGTGGGAGGTAGGGTAGGTAGAACATGGCCACTTTGTTAATGAATTTTAGTTGTCAGTGACGTCTGCTACCCGATGCTTGTAATCCGTTATATTGAAAAGTTTAGACTTATTTTTTCGCAAAATTTTGTTTTGTGGTTTTAAGAACCTGAATGCACATGTACCTGATTTTGTACTCTGGTCCCAAGGTGTGCACACTTTTATTATTGCCTGAAGGGTATTTACACTAATAACTTGTGCTTTTACTGCCACAAATAATTTTATGTTAAAAATTAAAGGTTAAAAGTTACATAAGAATCTTGGCACTGCTCACATTGATTGCTGTTCCCGACACACACACTTACACTGAAAACTTAATGACAAAAGTTGTGTGTGCCAATTCTGGCATGGCTTTGGTAACACTTTTAAGTTACGTAAAAATGTCACTTTTATGTGGTTTAATTCAACATACATACTTGCGGTCACTATATTAGGTAGTACCTGCAATTCTGATACAATTTTCCACTTTTGTGAAAGTTTGCAAAGTTAAGTAAAAATATGTTTTGCAATAACTACACTTGTACAACACACTTAGGGTGCCCTAAATGTGTCGCAATACATGCAATTATTATTGCTTTTGGAAGGTTTTCCCAGGTGCTATTTTGGGAAGTCATAGAATGGCATGGGAAAGTCTAACTGGACACGCGGCTGTATAAGTGATTTTGATCTAGAAAAATGTTTTGAGAAGTTAATGCCACAAGTTTGGAAAGCCATTTTTTTTTTTGCACAAGAAAATTTACTACAATATTAATGAAGGCCAAGCCATTTTTGGCAGGGAAAAGGCTTGGAAAATTTTCTGGCATATTAATGGCACCATTCTGGCACGAAAGCTTAAGGGCAAAGGGAGAGGACGATGTAATGGTATACGCCAATCTCATGTCTTCCGAACAGACTTGAGAATTGTTTCCACTGTTGCAGTTAACCAGTCACACAGTTGCCTAGAGAAAGCCAGCATGTGCAAACATGCTTGAGAATTTTTTCCTAGTTTCTGTATTATGCAACTACTAAAATTCAGTTAACTTGGCTTTTCTTCGCAAACTTTTCTGAAGTAGTGTGTGTATGTGTATGTATGTATGTATGTATGTGTATATATATATATCAACTAGGTATTTGTCAATGATAACAGGAAGGCATGCTGCTCCCTTCTTGGCTACCGCCAAATTTATTAGATGGCACGGAATCCTGTCGCTATCAAATTTTAAATTTCTTTTCTTGAAACTGTTGCCACTTCATTCTTTAATCCTACCATAACTGGTGTATTGTCCTGTACTCAGGCACACAGTTCGACAAGGCAGTTTTACACTATTTATTTCAAAGAGTTAACAATTGCAAAAGTGACCAGTGGAGTCGCCTACTAGGAACACATAAAAAGTAACTTTCTGTGTTTCATTATTACAGAAAGTTACTTCACTGGGATACACCTCCAAACCACCCTCTGCAGCAGCATTAAATGCTGCATTTTACAGATCCACAATTTTTTCCCATGCTGCCCATTGCCCTAGTTCTCATCCTGGCACAACCATACTTCACTTAACTAGTTGGAAAAAATATTTTTATAAATAAAGTTTTTACATGATTTACACAATTAAATGTAGTCATTGACTAGTGTTACAATTTCACTTTTTTTTTTTGCATGTGCTTGGAGACATTAAACTTTCTACCATGAAATTGCAGCTGCACACATTACAAAAGGTGTACGTAGTCCCTTTCCTCCACTATCACCAACGGAAACCCCAGTGAGTATTTGAGAAGCTACATTCAACGAACCCCCAGTGAATATGCCTTGTTGAATGTAGCTTCTTCTTATTCTTTCAACCTTTTTAACATGGCAACAATTCTTTCAACCACTAATAAACAGAAACCATTTTCATACCTGCCTACCTCTAAAACTATCTTATCAGTATGATTTTGATAAGACTGGAAATAGTGCATAAAGAAAGGTCACTGCATTTCATGCGTATTGCATACATAACTGCTCACCTCAAATAAAACAATGTTTGAATAAATAATATAGTAAAACAATCATAACATGTTTTGGGAAAGATTGACAGAGTTAACTTTATTAACCAGGAGAACTTAGGAACATCACATTAATTATGTGTTTACTTGTATGTTTATTGCTCAGGTGGAGGTGCTAAATTATAAGGATATAAAGGTTTTAACTGTGCACTTATTAAAGAGGGGTTTACTTTAGTCCGCTATACAAACACAAAATATCAAACATACTTTGATGATGACTTGTCAAACTTGTCAACTGTTGTTATGCTTGCTTAGTTTGTTTTGTATAATGTCAGAATGCTGCATTGCCATTACGTTTCTGATAAAACAGTACACAAATTGTCACATATTGACCGAATGTGAATCCTAAACATTTTATGCACACTTTATATTTGAAAAGCCCCATCAATTTTTTTTTCCCACTTGCATAGGAAATACAGTTGACTGTTTCTCTCTTTAAAAAAAAAAAAAAACAACCACTTGTTTACAGGAACATTTATATCTGCAACACATTAAAAAAATCTAAACTGTTCTACTGCTCACTGTCCTAAATTAAGTTCAATTGTTCTTAATCATGCTAAATATAGGTTCACATTTAACTTAGCATTAGGTATTTTGTGGCAGCAAAAAATATTTGCCAAGATGAATGACTATAGATTCCGTCAACCTAGTTTGTTGTGAACAACCACATGTTTTACAAAATTAAACAACACCAAACTACACGCACACCATCATTTATTGATGTATTTGTGGCAAAGTAATCCAACTACTCTCAAGGTAGTATACTTTCACTTCACATCGAGATCCTTGATGCTCAAAAACTATAACATAATCCTTCATTTAGAAACTGTTTAAAATTTGCTCAAGTCTACCAGTGGCAACAATAAATGCAATGTATTGTTTTGGACAAGATCGGCAACACTCGGCAGCTTGTCTGAAGTGCTAGAAATATGGTTCTGTGTACCCATAAAAATTATGTAATGGCCATAATTATAGTATGTTAGTTTGCAAAACTACGGTATTTTGTTCAGAAGTATGGTATACATACCATATATGCTGTTTTTATACCACTCGTTTCACTGCACGTAGCAAATGCAGTGAGGCAAAAATCTTAGGACCTACACGTTTCCCATAAAAATTATGGAAGAATTGTAAAAGTTGGCAGGTGTGCATTTTACTCGTAAAGTACAGCAACAGTCAACCTACGACTATTGATTCTTAACGTGATCAATCGGACTACAGGTTGGCCCAAGTGAAGGTGACAAACAAAAACATAGTTTTCTGAACTACAAAGTAGCCAAATGAAAATTGGGACCCTCCTACGTAAATTAGGAGAGTTGGCAAGTCTGTGTGAAATTTTGATTGTTCCATATCAAAGCATTCTTTCTGTAGAAAAATTCACTGAAAATACGCTTGGCAGTTTATGCAAGAATATACGAGTTTTCAATACATGCTGCAATTCCGTTCAAGTAACATCCTATTTCCATGATAAACGTACAGTGGAAACACTATCCATCGAATTTCAGGGGACTGACACAAAAATTCTATAGATGCGGACTAGACATATTAGTCAACCAAAAAAAAAAACCCAACCTCATTAAGCTTTATGCTGCACACTTTGATAGGCCTATGTTAGGTATTTGTCAAGTTTAACTAAAATAAAACAATGCAAATGGGAATATTTAAGAAAACGTTCATAATACAGTAGAACCCTGTTAAAACGTTTTCAAGGGAGCCAAGACGTGTTGACCTTAAATGTAAAAATAATAAACAATCCACTATATTTTTTCCGGTATTCACACGCAAGCTTAATAAAAACTGTATTTATTAAACACCACTTATGAAACCACGTGCACAGACATAGCGGGAGTATTATCCATAAAGCAACTAACAACAGTAGCAGATACTAGCTAAGAAATGAAAATGTCTTTAATATTGTGATTGATTAAAGTGCAGTGAATAGGGTTTCCTTAATTTTGCGTTGCATTTTTTTTTAACTTTCCAGGCATATTCATTAGTGTTATATTTATACATATATGCATTGGTAATTTTTATGAAAAAATATTCAAGTGAAAAACTTGCTAGTGGTGTTGGCAACATTGCATCATGAATCGTTATCTCGAAAAAAATGGCACCGTTGTTTCTTGTGGTTGCTCTGCTGGTCATTACCAACATGGCTGCTGCCATAAACATTGCAATTGCTTGCTGAATGTCTAATAAAACGTCTACAGTGCATAATTCACACACATGTACCGTATTTCCACATTTTTCAGTTTTTTTTAAATTTCATTCTCTCTATAAACACATGATGTGTAGTCTGAGACATCTATTTTTATTATTTATTTTTTGGTACAAAATAAGAGTTAAGTGCGACATTGTGACAAAATCAACAACAGGTTATTTCGGAAGTTGTAAATTACTTCAGTTGGACTAAATGTAGGGCAGTGAGATGTAAATAAAAACAATGTGTGTTAAAAATTTATTTTTGGTTGACGATTAGTATTACTTGTGCATGTGTACATAATTTACTGTATTGACTTCGTATGCAATGGTGCCTACAGTTGATACTTATACTTTTTGTTAATATTTCGTTGTTTAATGATTGGCGCATGTAATTTTTGGCGAAGCTACAGAAATTTTTGTTCAATCGATGCTGTAAAAATTAAATTTTGAGTTAGGCAAAAACTGACTTTTTTAGCATTATTTACACAGGAATTTTGTTATTTAAAAAAATCTAGTGAACACCAAATTTAATTTATAGGGTACTTCCCACTTAAAAAGTGGAATTTATAGCTTGTGATGATTGTGGAACATACCTTTATCTGATTTTAAATAACAAATGCTAGGAAATAAAATATATTTATGAATAAGAGACAGTATTACATACACTTCAGACTCATCTTTTACAGTTCCATAATACACCAGCAGTTACTCGTGCAGGAGATACCATGAGCTGACATCCATCATGATGTAGGAAAACATTCTAAAAATACTGTTATATTTCACCAAAATTCCTTCAAATTACACAGCTACTTTCATTTTACAAGCATAATCTTAGGACCATGTACACAGTCTGACTAGTGGCAGCTAATACTAGGCAAATATGCGAAACATTACTAGACTGGCAGTTTGTCTCAACAGACCATTCATCTAATGCAGTTTCGCATCCAGATCTAGGACTAGTGGCCCCTTAGACTAATTGTAGTAACCGTTTCTACATAATACTCTGAATTCACAACTCAAGAATGTTAATTATTAAAAAAATATTACAAAACCTACACCCAACTGGGTACATACAGTTTCCAGAAATTCAAATGCTTTACTTCATCCACCAATACTGAACTGCATAGAAATGACCACTACATGATGATAAAATTTTTTTTCCTGCACATCGGAAAAGTTGAATTGTCTCCTCTGGTAACATAAAAAAAAAAAAAATTGCCTAGTATTTATTTTTACAGATTGTGTTTGAAATCACAGAAACTGTAAAAATTCACAATGGAACTTTTCAGGTCCAGCACTGTTATTTTATCAAAGAACAATTAAAAGATAATCATGCTGCCTTTCAATATTATCATGAATAAGCCACCTAACTACTGCACATCATCAAATGTTTAACCATTGCTGTTTGTCACATTTTCCTGCCCGTTTCAAGTAAAAACATCCCCGCTTGCTGCATCCGTGTAGAACTTTCTGCCATTAAACTCTCATCTGCTCGGCATTTCAACTCTACTGAAACTATTTTTGCACAAAACATTGATGGCACAGGATTAGACCACAGTATTGCAACTGCAACTTTCTCACTCGGAATCAGCAAGACTACAACTAATGATGTTCAAGTGCCACATAATCAGCTTTGTTCACTTAATAGCAGCACTGTGGAATTATCTGAGTTACTGACACAGTAGGAAATTTAACACTTCACTAAAAAATTAGCTTAGGCATATTAAAATTAAGACAAAGAAAAACTGATTATTTTTCCTGTGTTATACTCAACATTTTGGTTAAGAATTCAAAGTCTCACTTGGGAACCTGTAAGTAGAGGAGGTACTTTCAAAATGTTTAATACTTCAGAATTCTTACCACACATCTCAGTGCTTCTGATGAATTTGTTCAACCATTATCCAAAACAAGAGGCCAGTCACATGACCCTTTTTTTGCTTGGCTGTCCACATTGTTAGTATAAATGTTTTTCACTTACAAATTTTTGTATACCTGGTTATACTAGTTTTAACAACTCCTTGTGTCCCATTTTAAAAATGAGCTCTACTAAGGCTGGTTTACACATACTGATGGAGAAAATATTAAATATTACTTGAGCTATTAAATTTCACAATGGTAGTTATTACTTAAAAAGAATATTCAGATTTTATAGAACCGCAGCAGAATGAGACACAAACTGCATGCCTTCTACCACATTATCTCTAAATTTTGGGTGTTGTTTTTATGGCAACATGAAAAAAATTAATTCTACAGAAATTAATACATTTATTTATTTATTTATTTATTTATTCAGACCTGTTTCTATTTACAAAGTAGGACCTTTAAATGAACACAATGGAAGCAGCTGTGGATGGATTTAGAAAATGTAACACCCCATCTTCTACTCCACTAGAATTTGGCAAACACAATTTCTACCTAATCACAATAAGAATAATAGCACTGCCAAGCATGTAGAAAGTTAATACATAGTTTGCACAATTTCAAAATTCATCACAATCCAAAAAAAAGTGTAAAAATGGCCTGGGAGGAGATAAAATATGGAAAAGGTGACAAATGCCTATTAATGAAATTTAATGTAAAATTAATGACTTTTTGTACAAACTACAGGCTCATGCACTTGGGAATTATCATCACAGAGTAGTGTGGCATTCATTTTTTCTCAGTATTTGTAGTCTGACAGGCATAAGGTCCAGCCCCACATGCATCTAATGTAATTTCCTATTTTGTCTCTTTGTTAGGGGTGGATACATGAGTCATTCTTGGGTAGGGATAACTTTGTAGTGAATATTAAAATTTCAATGTTGACTTTAATTTTTTTTACATCATTTCAACATTTAAATAATGCATAAAGTTACAACTGCTATCTTCATTCAAATACAAAAGGTCTATACAATTTCTGGAGCAAAGTTGAACTCTTGGTGTTTGGGAAGGGGGGGATTTTCCTCATCCCCCCTACCACCTGTATCAACCAATGGTTTTCGTGAGTACATGTGGATGCATGTGTGTGCAAACCTGAAGTCAATATACACCACAACATATTTGCGTGCTTCATTTATATGCACCTAACCCACTACATAACCTCTCTGGATGCTGGCTTCTACAACCAGATAACAACTTCAGCAATGGCAATCCATTTTTAAAATTCAAGTTTAGTTGTTAACCTAACAAACCTGAGTACGTAGGGAATATAGAGTAGCCACCATGCATGGACACTGAGAACACAGGATCAGGGGACTTAAGCCACTGGATGGTTGAACAAGATCCCACACTACGTTCATGTCTTTCGGTAGGTTAACTACCCTCAGCGGCTGGTCCCGGGCAAAATCAAGATTTCATTTCGAATCTAGTTCACCTGAGAATTCTGACAATTCAATCACTCTATTATAAGTTCCCTGGACCCAGCAAGCATTAATAAAAACAAAGGCATTACTCTCAAACGTGCATTTATACCATCAGCAAACAAAGGGACTTAAGCACAGAGTTTAAGTCAGAATGTCTTGTTTACTGCAAGTTTGATACATAAATGTGTGTGGTGCTTATTATAAGAAAATTAGGTAAAACCATGGATTTTACCCTGTTTTCACATCTACACCACACAATGACATTCTGCACTTAAAAAAAAATACCTTTTGTGTTTTGTATGCACAAAACAAATAAATGAATAAACAAAGCAATGCAGTTTTAAACTGGTAATTAAGGAAAAGATATTTTGTAGATTATTTCTTATAATACGATTTTTAAAATAAAAATGAAGTCTTCCCATGATTTTTATGAAGATATGCACAGCTGTTCAACAACTGCATAATTGTTAAGTTAAGCATGCTAATTTTTTCCATAATTGATGATGAACCAGTTGAAAAGAGTTATATTACATGAAGCTACTCTTGTATTGTTAATTTCCTCAAAATAATTAGTCATACTGCAGCGGTTCATTACTGAAAACAGTATCACCATACTTAAAAAAATGTTTATATTCTCTGGTGTAATTTTCATTCAACTGCTTTGATCAAGTTTTTCAGGATCAACATTTTTACTGGGTGCCTCTTGGAATTAAATCCTATTTGCCTGGCTCATATGTGGCACTGATTTCCCCATAGCATTCCATTACAGCATTACATATGGCAAAGAACACAAATCTAATCAAAATGCATAGTAATTAGATGGCTATAATCAACAACTGAAACTAATGAAAATAGATATAAAAAATTCATACTGTATGTAGGATGAAACCAACCTTGTAATAACAGCACAAGTTTGCTATACCACATATCTTCCACAAATACAATCAAACTCCCATAAATACATTTTTTATAATTTCTTGGAAACTTGGTATACACAAGAGAAAAATGGGAAAATCAACAATAAAATTTCGATGCAACAGAGCTAGTTTTAAATCACATTTCTATAAAAACAAAATTCAACATTTTAATACCAGCAGCGGTACTAAAAATTTGCAGCATTACATCTGCTATGTACTGAAGGCAGTAATGCATGTAATAACTTTGAATACAACAAAATACAAGAAAACTTTACAAAAAAAATCTAAAGGTATTACACAATATAAATAATCTCACTAAAGGCACCTAAATATAGGATAACACTTGCACCTGTATTAAATAATTTGGTTGCAAATGAAGAACAAAAGCTTCATAAATTTGCAGCATATTTATTAGGTGTAACTAAGCTAATTTCTAAACTATACATATTAAAGTGCATTAATGATGTAAAGTTTATTTTGGTAATACAATATGACAAATTTCTCAGCACAAAAATCAAGTTATTTAACATACACAGTATGTATAATAATAAAATTCACTTAGAACCTCGTTGATTTTTCTATATTTAATAGAAACAATATCACGTTCAAGATAAAAAAAAATTCATTTTAAAAATTACCTAAAAAATATGGAAACTGTAAAATGGTTAACAAATACTGGAACTATAGTAAGTTTCTTTGGCACTAGAAAAAACATGCATAAAACTACCAATTATTATTCTAACTGAAAACCATATTTCAATACTGTAAAAGTGTATGCAAGTCTTGTAAGTTACCTATACTAATAATGCAACTTTAGGGTAAATAAATAAAATATTTACTAATACAATATGTACTGAAAATTACAGAACATCACATTGATGTCAAGATTTTCAACACTTTACAACAAAAAATAATTTTAGCAGTCTTTTCTTGTTTAAGCAACAAACTACAACTTCTGCACTATTATTTAATCATTTCCTCGCATAGGCAGCAATTATCAATAACATTCAAATATTTCACAAAGTTATCTTCACAAATGTGGTCCATGAAAACCAATTATTACTGTGTAGCCTGTGTAGATGATAAACCTACAAAAATTAGCATCTTCAAAACTACACAAATGATAGCTTGCTATACCAAATATTTCCAATTAAAATATAAAACTTTGAATAAATAAGACACATGCTAACCATATTAAAACATTTGTTAAAAAAATGTAAACACCAGAGACAATACAATTATAAAATTGTGTGGTGCAAAATAATTCAAATACACAGGTTGAGCAATAATACACTGAAAACTTCATGATGCACACTAGAATATTCAGATCATGTTAATATCACACAGATCAACAAACAAATACCACATACAAAGTGATGGCAAACTGTTCCATAATTGCCACACATGAATAGCAGACACAGGCTAACAAGTAACAATATTTTTTGGCAAACTTGACTATCTACGCACACCAAAACAATACTACTATAAAAATATTTTAAAAGGTGCATAAAACAAGGAACATGCATACCTTTTGAATCTTTGATTAAATTAATTGCTGAACATCCAAAATAACACATATCTGGTTTGTGCAAGCACAAATATCACATTTGCTAGAAATTAGTGATGGAACAATTTGATGTCAGTCCTAAACTATTTTCCAGTTTTACTTATCCTTGATATCTTGGCTTAACCTCAACTCACTAGTAAGATGGCTGAATTCACTTGTCTGCTTTGTAGAACATTATATTATTATACCATATTGATCTGTATTTATAACTTGTAAATTATTAGTCATGTAGTTTCGTGGAACAGGACCCGGATCTGGCCAAGGCTGCAAGCTCTGTTTCTCTGTACCAAGGCTTAAACAACTCTAACTGCCCTACATTACTAAAATTATTTGAGTTTTCAGCCGAATTCTTTCAACTCAATTATGACAATTTTTTTTTTTAAGCTTCCAGAGAGCATACAGCTATTTTCCTTGATCAACCACAAATATTTGGTGTATTTTCATTGAAACACAACACATGAAATCAATAAATGAATGGCAATCTAGCAGGAATGAGGATTATATTAATGCACATTTGTTTCCCATTTATAAATATTCCTGCTTTTTTCTGTACCAAACCTCTCTTTTTCAATTCAGCAAATATGCATGGAAGTTTCAAATGTAGCAAGTCTTCAGCCACCTCATTTCCTTTTATATTTAATTCTAATATCAATGAAAAGTCACTTCTACCAACTGAACAAAATTTACTAAATTTTTGACAAATAATTACTTTTTGAATTGTCAAAATACATTCCAAAAATCATTAAGTTTTCCGGAGATCTTAAGACCTCAGTCTTGTTTACACGTAAATTGGCACAGCTACATGCATAGCTCTAATCATGCCCTATAATGATCACCGACTTTTTCCAGCAGTTTTAATTATTTTTAAGCACAATATCTTGTACAAATAAAAATGTTTTGTCCCAATTCTCACAAGCCCTCTTGACAATAATATGTTCCTCCTTTTTTCATTGGTTTCACTACTGAAATAAGGTATACAACCAATGATCAACTGTAGTTATTTAATCTTTTTTTCTTAAAAAAAATATCAGCAAACTTTATTATTAAAACGTCTGAATTTAAATGATAAAATGTTTTATGAATCACTACAAGCTTTACTTTTACATACCTGCTTATTTTAACATAGCTTCAAGTAAAAGTTTTATCTGACTAAATACAAACCAAAAACCTACCTTTATTATACTAATCCACAAAATAATTTTTTTTTTGCACTTCGGGAACATTATAAGTAGCAAATTCCAATTCAGACAAGTAAACTGCAAATTATAGTGTAGAATTTATCAAAATTATTGTGCTTTTTGGAAATACAATTTTTTTTCGGCAACTTATTGAAAACAAAATAAAAATATTTTTTCCTGACAGTTTCACTGAAAAGTGTAATGGTCATAGTAACATTTTTGATGAAGATACATCAAATCAGCACCTACTCTGTTTTCTAACCTACATCTGATGCATGCCAAACACACACTGAAACAGAATTTGTCTCTCACGACTTTCATGAACACTTAAAAAGATATTTTAGCACCTCTCTGTCACTTACTCCTTGCTAATTTAACATTATGGTAAGTAATCAACAAAATTTAGCAGACATATTTGCGATTAAAGATTCCAACCTTGCAGAAAGAACAAAAGGGACCCCACAAAAAAGGCAATCACAAATGTCTTTGACTCATCATTTTTAAAGGCTCACTTCAATACATTACCAATCATTAATCTCATCAAAGACAGTAAGTCACAAATAACACTGGTGCCAATTTGCCGCTTGAATGGTCTGCATTATGTTAATGCTGGCAACAATAATTACCTGACAACAGAGATACAGTGAAACAAATCCTTAGAACTCCTCAGAATGGTAACTACCAATTTTACATGAGAGATCATAAAGAGAATAATTAAGTTAGCACACCTGGAATGTGACACAACTATAGATAAATTACATAGTACACATAACATCAAACTTGGATTATCGAAGAGTAAATACTATAAAGTGATAACTAAATGGTAGGTAATAAACTCACCTACACAGAAAAAGCCAATTTTGTTAACATATCACACATCTGCAAGGTGGTAACAGCTGTGATACTGCACAGGGCTGCCACACAATGGGAAGTTGGAGCAAAACATGGCAAGCTGGCAGCTACATTAGAAAAAGCAAACACTTAGGAAAACTTTATTTCGAGAAACAGAGCAGTCAACTGCAGACCACACTTAGTGCCAGGAAACTAATAGAACTGCCATCTTAACAGACTTTTGAAAATAAACACTTTCAAAGATCTCATGAAAGCAGTAATTTAAGTTTCCAAAACAAAAAAAATTAAAAAGCTGCACTAATTATCACAACACAATGTGAATGCAAAAATAAATATGACTAGTCTGTACCTTTACACAGAAACATTTACATAAACCAGTATAATCAGCACACTGCTTTAACTCAAGAGAAATGTTCTTCAATATGCAAAGGGACTACCCAGAAACAATTTCAATATTCATTTCAAATTGTTCACATATATAATATATATAAAATGTATAGTTTACCTACAGTGGTGTTATAGGAACTAAAATGTATCGTCAAACTGAGAAACCACATCATAGAAACTTAAAAGCTGATATCATCACCTTTGTGTAAGGTTTTTTCTTATGAAAATTAAAACCCAACTCACACAAATCTTACAAATACATTTTTACACAATCCAAGTCAATGGCATACAGTCTAGAATTACATAAAATGAGTTGCACACACATAAACTGCAATAATGATATAAGCTATAATGTGATGCTTAGTAAGCACATTAAAATCCGCACAAAATAAAATTCTTTAGTCATGCTGGCAGTTATAGCAACATCCATTACTAACATACAATGCAACACGATCTACAATGAGACACTTGTTGAACAGCACTCATGCGCAATAAAATAAACACATAGCTAACAAAAAAAGCAAAAGTTTGAGCAATGAGATTTGACAGAGTAATAAGAAAGTATAACAGAAAGCCGGCATAGCGAAGAGCTACTATCTCGCTAAGATTCCCAGACGTCTCTTCGTGGGAGATGACTCTGGCAATGCCAGAGCCCATTTCCTCACACCGACCAACATGACCGAACTAGTGACCAAAATAGCACCAGCAATACTGTATAAATTTGGTACTTCTTTGAAGAAGAGCACTTGCCAAATGAAAGCAAAAACTATGTCAGCAGAGCGTGCTATGGCCACAGGACCCGCCTGCTCCATCTGAAGAGAAAGTGTCAGTAATATTTGCCCACAAAAACTGAAAACAGCAAGAGCCACAACCAGCAGGCGATCATAACCACAACGTGGCAAACACAAGCCGCCCAGTTCCCACGTCACAACTAATGTCTGAATCAAGGCAAAAGCTCCAAAATTAGTCATGATCACAGAGAAATGCAATCCTTTAAGAGCACGTAGCAGAACATATGCATTAGCACCAAATATTGTTGCAGAAAATGCAGCCACTGCACCCCAAAAATCACTTGTGTTCGTAGTTTCATTTGGCGATGCTAAAGCAGGAATACTGTGACCAAACAATAATGGTGGACGTGTGATCAATACAACACCAATCAAAGTGAGCACAACAGACGCTGCATTAAATAAACCACAAGGTTCTTTCAAAAACAAACGAGCAAATATAGCAACAAATACAGGCACGCTGAACACGACGACAGAAGCATCTGCTAAAGGCATGTGTCGGAATGCGTAAAAACTAAGCATCAAACCAGTGGTACCCACAAATGAACGCAAGAGAAGCATTATGCGACGACCCCGAGGAAACAGCGGTTCCCTGCGGAACAGAACTATCGGGATGGCAGGAAGAAGAACGCCTACAAAACGACATGCTGCAAGTTCCATTGGATGGACATCCACAAGCCACTTGACAATAACAGAGCATAACGAAAAAAACAATGACGATAGTGTTGCCAGGAAAAGTCCAAGATAAGGGCAACTTTTCCAAAACAGTGGTTGTAAACTATGAGTTGGACTATGTAGCTTTTGACAGTCTTCGCTTCCAGTTTCCACTAGCTGCTGCAGTTCAAGTTGTTCTGGCATTATGAAGCATTTCTGGCCACCATCTACAACATGTAATTGACATACATAAAACTCTGTAATACACACACATTGAAACTAAAATTTAGCTGACATTTAACTCTCTATTTTAGTGTTACTGTTAATATTAAACATAATCATTCATCCTTTAAAGAAAAAAAAACATTTAATGAAAACATGAACCAGGGGACAATTTTTGTCACTAAAACCTTACAATTTTTTGAATTACTGTAGCAATTAATAAAATAGTGTAATAAGTTCCCATGAAAAGTCTTTAATCAAAAAATTTATAGATAAGATTCAACAATTTGGACACACTAATTACCCAACTTGCTAAGGCAGATTCAGTCTATACCTTGGACAAAAGTGAGAAATTCTAGCAAGATGTTTGGACATGCCCAATATTAATCACAATAGTCCAATATTGTCCATGATATTACTTTTCATGGAAACACGTACCTGCGACACACAGAAACTAAATGGAAAATTAGGGAAATTACAAATTCTTAAGTTTTAAGTTTTACACCAGGGAATGGAACACTATGCCACTGTCAATTTGGAAATTGAAAACTACACCATTTGTATGCATGTGCACGCATGCACACACACACACGTGCTCACCCAGGGCTTGCATCTGGTGCCCCGTGACCAAGGCAGGCCTCTTACTATACCAGGCACAGCTCTTATTGGCCACTCAGTGTCAGCCTATTGGCAAGCAGTACCAGGCCCTGTTGCCACATCTATCAAGCGCCCATCCCGTCATAATACGTTAGCCGAGAAATCTCAACTGTAGTAATATAAATTACAATTCTTTACATAAAAGAGGAATACATATTTGAATATAGAAGAGACAGAAATTTATAAAACAAATTAGCTATATTCGGAAATTGATATATATTAGGAAACTGCCTGGGCAGATGAACTGCTAAATTTTACGTATGTAGCAAAAACATTGACACTTAAATTAACATATTAATAATGTCTATCAAATTTATATGTATTAATTTTCATTTACTTACAGTTGTGTGAAGCATTGAAAAAATAACTCATCTTTGTGTTGTAGCTTGTAATAGCAGCACAAGCTCCTCTTCCCTGTCCAAACAGCTGTAATACTATTTATTATTTTCCATTACAAATTTCTGCCAGTCATTCGATTTCTTGTAACAAAAACAGACACTGAAAAAAATTGTGTCGTGGAATTTTATGAAAATCTATATCCTGTTTTCTCACACATAGGTGCCGTAAATTTTTTCTCAAAACTTTTCCCCTTATTGTAAAATTCTAATGCCACTCTCCAAAAATATTCTTTGTTAAAATCATTACAATCTGCAACTAGTTTCTTAAAAAATATTTTTTTTCCTAAGTGACACAAATATTGCTTTTGACATAGATGCATGTCAATCACATTGTGCATTCACCAGCATCACATGCTCTTGCTGTCAAACTAATCATTTGTTTAAAATTAATACTTTTTGTAAAAAAAATTTTTAATAGTAAAAAAAAATTTATTAACACTAAAGATTATAGGTTGACCTTGTTTGTTAACCATTTCTCTTACAACTACATATGCTAGCACAAGGTTTCAATGAAAACTTTACAAGCAAGAAACGGAAAAACAGCGAGGGTCGTTCGAAGCACGTCGCGGTACTGGCCACTGGGCTACGAGCCAACACCAACGGCAGCTGTTGTGCTACACATTATCTGTGTCGACTAAGCATGAGCCAAAACTTTGTTATCGTCTGCTTATAAAGCATGGCGGAGACATTTAGATATGAGTAGGAAATATGGTTTTCTCTCGAGGAAGAAAGAATAATATTCTTTATTTGAAAAATAGTCGAGAGTTCATGCACATTCCGTAACAAGTGTAAAAAATGAACGGATAAACATACAGACTTGGGATTTTCACCTACTTGTTCGGCAAAACGAGCCTTTTGCAAAAAAGACTGAATTTTAATTAAATCATTCATGATTTTTTTTAGTGCAACTGAGAAACATTTTATTTATCTCGCTGTGGCTACTGTAACACTGTGAACTGGCAACATCGCACAGCAGTGATAGTCTACTGGCATCAGCTAGTAGGAGGAGCGCCGCTGATCGACTGAAGGTCTGTGTCTGGTAAAGCAACAAAGAGCCATGGTGATGTAGTAGTCAAACTATTTGTCTCCCACCAAGGCAAACCCAGTTCAAATCCCAGCACAGTAACGCAGATTTTCGCACTTGAGAAATGTGATGGATTTTGCTGTTGGGTGGTGGGTTTTCTCAGGGTACTCCAGTTTCCCCCGCCCTCGCAAGATTCTGCCATTGTTACATCTTCCACTTCATTTCTCTGTCACTGGCACTCGAGACCTCACTGCTAAGTGCCAAACCAAAACCTCTCAGCTCAAACTCACTCACAATACACACAGGGTCCTTGCTGATCTTTCTCTCTCCCTCTTTCTATCTTTGCCTCTGGTTTTCCTGCCGCACTCCCGCCACAGTACTTTGCACTATCTTTGTACAATTTAGTCACCAGAGTGGACACAGCATGCCAGGTCTCATTCACTCAGATCTCTAACTGTTCTTCGTGATTCCTTATGTTCATGGTTACAATGCTTGGTGGAGCTAAATGTGGGGCACTTTTTCTCCCTGCAGGGCCTCTTTAGTTATGCTTTTCTGTATGCCTAATCAAGAGGCTGAGCTCCTGCATTTTAGAGCAAATACAGTAATAAAAACTATCTGCACCTTTTTTGCAATATCTCTACCAGTATGGCTTCCCCTGTTGTAATATGAATTTGGCAACATCTGTGCCCCATCAGATATTCCATTATGTTGTACAGGTTTCGCCTGGATCCGGAAGTGATGGGTACTGTTATGAGAGTGCTGTACCAAGTTGCATATGTTCTGGCATTTTGGGCAAGGCTGTATCCCCTGACATTTCTTGAACTTTTCCAGGTATCCTGTTTCTTTTCCCCGACCAACAAACATGGCAAAAATTAGAAATACTTTTTGTGTTATTACCTCTAAAATCACACATTTATTTTATGGGCAACAACAACATAGCCTTCCTTTATCAACGCTTTTAAATTCAATAACAAATATGTATGAAATACTTATAAACATTAAAAGTATAACTAAAGTTTGCATGTGGAAAAAATATGACAAAGGAGTGATACACTAGCTTTCTCAGGGTCAAAAATAAAGTCACAATTGAAAGGCATTGACATTATGCAATATATCAATTCACTGAAAACCATGCAAGTGCTAAAATTATTATGTAATATTTTATTTGCAGAATCCTAAGCCAGTATCTAAAAACCACATTGTCCAACTAGGTCAATGCCTGCTCTTAACCAAGGCTGGATTTCCCATTAGGCCGACTAGGCCCAGGCAACATGTCATAATGAGCAAAATAATTTTTTTTATTGTGCATTGTATAACTGTGTGCTAGAATAAAATTTAAATCAATTACTAGAATAAATCCAATTAAAGTGATTGGCAAGTGTTTGCGAGTAAATTGTTTACGATATTAATACAAGCCCCTGTTGCCTCTGGATCTGCCACGGTCAGCTTCCAGTTAATATTTGTCAGGAAGCAAGAAAATTGTATAAATAGAGCATGAAACTTTCTAGTAGATCTTCATTGTGTTTCAAGTTTCGCTCCGCTAGTAGCTGAGGAATTCTTCAGTTCTAACAAATATTTTATTTATTGCAACACAAATAAAGATGCCGGAGTTTGTGATTTATGATTAAAAGGTTTTAACGGCGCTGACAGCTGATCATCACGCACAGCCAGATATTAAAATTGAAATGAAGACACTTGACAGTGAATTAGCAGAAACAATTTAGTACATAATAATTGTATTACCAATGAGAAATATAAAAATTATGATAAAATAACTTGCAAAAATTTCATTTCAGCTCAAACAAAAATCTGTTTATGGCCGTAAAATTATACAACTACATAAGTAACTTAAAACGCAGCATTTCAATTAAAGGAAAATGCTCATGGACATGATGAAATATATAATTTAAATATCAGTATTGGTGATTTATCACATCTGCTTGAAAAACCTTGTCACTGGTAATTAGCCGGTGTCCAAATAGTTGTTTATTATGACAGAAAAAAGTGGTACGCACAGAATGAAGATGCGGTAGACTGATTTTTACTTTTCTGAGCACGTCCCTAACAGTTCCTTATGGTTTGCCAACAGAACTTTCAAAATTATGTAATGGAATGGCGAGATGACATTTGTTTATATTTAGTTTAACAAAGAATTCCAAGGCCACATTGGTGGAGTGGCTAGATCACTCACCTTCCACTAAGGTGGGGTCANGAACTTGGAAAGTTCCTAAAAAAAAAAAAAAAAAAAACTAAATCCAGTTACTAAGGTAAAAAACTGGAACAAGTTCCTCATACTAAAAAGGAAATAGTTCAATTCATAGTTTCTGGAAGAAGGGGGAAAAAAAAAAACAAGGGAAATTTCAGTTCCTTTATAGTTCATGCAAAGAAACTAGATTTTTAAAAATTTCAATGACCAGTAATTTTGCAATGCAATGCACATTATCTCATTTGCTCTTGTTTACGTGTGTTTTAGAAAAAAATTTCAACATTCATGTTGTTAAATTACATAACTTTTTTTAAATGCATCTCAGTTTCTCTGTCTCAAAAAATAATAACTTAATGAATAAAATAACAAACACACAACAATTACTTAATTCACATTATTTCCCATAAATGAACATTGTCACTAAGCAGCAAACCGTTTTTTTAAACAATCGCCAACAATTTAGATAAAATATGAAATACAGAGATATAAACATAAAATATTACATGGAGGTTCGCTGGAAAACTGTCAGTCAATTCTTCCAACTTAGAATCCGCAACATAATGTATTTTAAAAAAATCTGAAAATACTACCCAATTTATACATTTTCTTTCCAAACATCTGACAGCAGTCCATAGTCCATACACAGGAATTTGGTCTTCTTAGTAAAAAGTTTTACTGTTTGATATCTCCAACAGCAGTCGTCAACTGATGACCAATAAATATGTTTGTTTTGTTTCAACAATAAAAGATTCTCAAAACTTTCATCTGGAAGTGAATGTCTTCTGTTTGTCATAACATTCCCTCCTGGGCAAAACATAAACAATCTTTCCGCAGAAGCACTTGAAGGCATTCCTGTTACTTTCAATGAATTCTCTGCACATATTGTTATACAAAAGAAGATGCTTCAGATCTCTGGTACTTAATTTTAGATACTACGATAGCTCTTCCATTTTGTCTTTGCCATTACTTGCTTGGTGGCAATGGAAAAGCAAAAAAAATCATCATGAGTTACAATCCTTTGTTTCATCTCCAGATAAAAGCAATTCTTTTAAACAAACTTCTGCAGTTAGCTTGTCAGGGCCACATAACCAATCCAACTTGGACCTGGGAATCAGGCATGACACAATCACAAGTTTCTTATCCAACCTGATGTGTCCAAACATTTTCTTGATCCCAGAAAGAACAGTTCTTATAAGTGGCAAATAATAATTCATAGGCATGCTTCCTCTACTTACCAATTCCTTCTCCAGTGCACAAACTGTAGGAAGCAAGTAGTAGTCCATGTACGAACCTACCTCTCTTTGAAGAATATCTAAGGAATGTGCAACTAAGCCCATTACTTCACAGTATTCCAAAATCAGCTCTCCTTCAGATGGTAAAAACCTGGGCAATGATCAGTAGTCCATTATGCTGTCAACTTTTTTGGTTTTTTTTCCCACAACAAATCACTTAATTACTGCAGGGCATTGTACATAAAATTCCACCATGTTTTAACTGGTATAACTAAATGTGCTCCACACATTTCTTTCACAAATTCAGCAGAGATTGTATACTGGGTTTACTTTGCCCACAGCTTGGAGCATTCACCTAGCATTGATCTGCAAATTCTTTTAAATTAACTCTGAGAAATAGGGGCTTCTTTAATAGGTATCTTCTGTAGCTATCAATTTTATGGTGTGGCTTGCACACCTTTGATGCGGTGGCAAATAATGAGTTGTGGTATCAATTTATTTGCTGTTTTTTTAATTCTGTATTTTGGTCAAATTAACGAACTCCGCATATTCTTCCTCTGAGCTGCCATCAGTATTATAATCATATACAACGAAGTTTGATCCATTGTCCGTTGTAGTACATGCCACCTTATTGTGAATCCTGTATTCTTCATAGATGCCTGCCATTTCAGAGGTAAGTGCATCATATGTAAGTGTTTGCACGAAAGAGCACAACTTTCTCTAGATAATGTTTCCGGATCCATCCAATGTGCAGTAATGCCCAAAATACTTTGCTTTCCATGGGCCCAACAATCTGCAGTTGTATCCACATACTCAACCCGCAACATTTTTTAATTCAAAGTTTTCTTCATTGTGAACTTTTGTCTATTTTTAAGAGTTTTAGAGGTAATTATCTAGTTTAGGGGCTTTTCTGAAAAACACAATAAAAATTTTAAATTATGATATATTTCTACTCTACTAATGATGCAGAACACGAATATACTAGGGGCATCGCTTTAAAATAAGTGCAACATATTTTTAAAAATTGAACAAGTTTGTGAGATGACTGTTTCTGACAGTTTGTTTACGTTTATGAACGAAACGTTTTATGCCAACAAAAGTTGTTTTAATGAATTCAGCATAGCTTACCTAGTTGATATTGAAGCGGCCGTAGTGTTAAAATAAGTAGAACATATTAAAAAAACTTGCGAAATATGTTTGTTTGTCTTTTAACGTCAGAGGAATTATACCAGCCCCCTACCTAGGTGAGTCAATTTACATTCTTTTGGTGTGTTTTACGGTTCCTTTAAATCCCTGCAATCCTACATTCGTATTTTAGTGTAAAACCCAAACATCCTAGGTTAGTGTAAAACCCAAACATCCTAGGTTAGTATAAAACCCAAACATCCTAGGTTAGTGTAAAACCCTACTATCCTAGGTTAGTTTAAAACCCTAACATCATAGGTTAGTGTAAAACCCAACAATCCTAGGTTAGTTTAAAAATGTAAAATAGTGATTCGCCCATCGTGGGGTTAGGTTTTGTTAGGTTAGGTGGGCACATATTACGAAATTAGTCGGACGTTAATGCCCCTAGTATATTCGTGTTCTGCATCATTAGTAGAGTAGAAATATATCATAATTTTAAATTTTTATTGTGTTTTTCAGAAAAGCCCCTAAACTAGATAATTACCGTTTTAGAACACATGACATAATCATGTGGTAATCCAAAACTCACAAGATTGGCAAAATGAGGTTTTTGTCCACTAGGCAAGCATGCTGCCACAATGAAATTCAAAATCCTGCTATCCAAATGTATAGACTTCTCAAGCTCTGCCAAGCGATGAGGATATAGTAAGACAACAAAGAAGTTTGTAATATTTTGTTATTTTTGCATGATTATTATACCCTTGCCTATAAGAAAATGTCAAATAATAACTCTTGAGCTGCAGTGTTCACATACAGCATATTTTCAGCCTTCATTTGGATGTGTGATATTTTAATGTCTGTTGATTAGAATAGTAAATATGTACTTACAGAAAACTCATATTTTTTGCAGGGTGTAACCAGGTGTAGTAAATGGAGAAGCACAAACTACACTTTTCCTTGAATATTAACGACAATCTGTTGTTGCTCTGTATCAATATGACTGTTTGTAACGCAATACCGGTAGTTAAAACAAGCACAATAATATGCATTTCTTTATTACATTAACCTCAGTATGTAGGTACTTAAATATTTCTTACGTCANTAAAACAAGCACAATAATATGCATTTCTTTATTACATTAACCTCAGTATGTAGGTACTTAAATATTTCTTACGTCGGCAAATATAATCTGGCAATGTTTTGGTATTTTGTATTCTGTAATTAAATCAGTCAGCTTAGAAGTTAACAAAATGCAAAATGAAAAATTAGACAAATATGTTATCGATTGTGTAAAAAAAACAAAAACTAAGTGCCAATAGGAGTACAGCCTAAATTTAATCATTGAAGTTAATGCTTTAATTATAATTAACACTAACCTGCAAATGGCGCTTCAAGTTCACTGCGGAATTTTTTGCAGTGTTCAAGTCCTTGTTTTCATTGCTACCTACGAAATGAAAATATTTCTGGTAGTGTGGTCATGGAAATTTATAATTGTCTTCATTTGCACTGTTTGCAGCCACTTCCATCATCACAGAAATAACACAAACAAATATTGCTTTTGAGCATATAAGCAACATCTTAGATAACCAAAATGCAGCAGACAACAGAACAACAAAAATAATTCAATTATTCAATAGTAAAACAACAAATTTTTTTTTGTTAGGTTATTGATTTTTTCTTTTAGTAATTTTATTTAAATATCAAAATAAGTTACACGGTATAACGTAATTGTAGTTTTAAAATGAAACTAAGTTTGTCAATTGTTTTTAATCGTGATCATATTTATTGCAGGAATGTAAAAAAGGAACGAGAGAAAAAGTTCTAGTTCCAATTCAAAATGAATGAAGTTCCAAAATCGCTCAAATAAAAAAATTAAGAACGTGTTTGCAACGATTTCCTAAATATATATATATATAAAAAAAAAAGGAATGAGACATTCCTTCCAACCTCTGGCCTTAACATGGGGGAAACATGGCGGACATTGCTGCTGGATGGTGGGTTCTTAGAGTACTACTTTTTGCGCTTGGCTGAGAAATCTTAATCGATCACCAAAGTTAAGCAACATTCTCAGCGGCACACATTTGGATGGTTGACCGTTTAGTGGCATAATATCTGAGCGCTTCCGGGCTTTAGAGGGTACGTTAAATATTCGCCCCGGTTGTTATCGATTTATAGCAGTCGTTAAGCCATTTCAGAGGTCCTTGGGCGGCCTGATAAACTCTGACACCAGAGGAAACAAAAAAAAATTTGTCACATTCCCAGTCGTTGCAGAATTACGTTCTGTTGTTATTCCACAGGAACCATACAATTTTCTGGGATGAAAAGTATTCTATGTCCTATTCCAGGACCTAAAGTACCTACATACCAAATTTCATCAAAATCCATTTAGCCATTATGGAGCTCAGTGGTAACAAGCGCGCACGCACACACACACACTTTCTCATTTATAATATCAGTAAGATTCATTCAGAATCTGTCTGTGATTTGTTTATGTTTTCAATTGAGACTACAACAAAATCTTTCACTCGGTCATAGTTTGTAAGTAAGTACCACTTCATATTAAATACGATAGTTCAGTTTCAATAAAATCATGTGATTCAAGTGTAAAATATTAAGGAAATGTGTGACAGTGCCCTGTAGGGGAATAAAAAAGATCATATGGTTAACTTATTATATATTATCAAATGTGGTTGTGATCACAAATCAGCATTCTAATGTAAACATTGTCCATTAAAAATACTTATCTATATTGGCATAACACAACTATTTGTTAAAACATTAATAATCTGATATCACAAACATAAAATTTGTAATATTTGGTTCGAAAAAACTTTGAAATTCAGGAATAATCTTAAAATAATTTCGAAATTCTATTCAATTTTTAAAATGCTGATTCACAGACCTCTAGTTTTTTATTACTCTAAACAAATGGCAAGCATTCACATAGATTTTATTTTTTTAGTTTTCATATTGTGCCTTATCAGAATTTTTCCTAACAAATTAATACTCTACTGTATTGCTTTGATTACAATTTGCAAAAGTTGGCGTTCAATAATTTTGGTTCCCTTCGCCTCATCCGTACTAAACATAATTACTCATTCATCAAGATTTTCCAATACAGAATTTCTGGAAATTTGTTAAATTTTTCACCCGATTTTAGCAGTGTTAGCTTCCGAAATAATATCTGCAAGCATTTATTTTACTCCGTTTAGGGCGAAATTTCGGACTGGACTGGAGTCAAAGCGTAGCGAACATGTACAGAATGTCACATGTAAGGAAAAGTTTTCAATCCGGATTGACGTGTAAAGAAGAGCGAAATTGAAGTGAACACAGACTGAAAACTGTGTAGTGACATCTATTGGCAACTATGTGAACTAGAAAAGAAACTATAATTTACAGATGAATAGACAATAGTTTATCTGTTAATTTTTGTTCCAGAGTTATTTTTAGGTCAGAATTATTATTTCCCTGATGGCGNGAATAGACAATAGTTTATCTGTTAATTTTTGTTCCAGAGTTATTTTTAGGTCAGAATTATTATTTCCCTGATGGCGCTAGGACTCAGATATTTAAAAAAAAATAATTTCAAAATGTAATTAAGCAATATACACACACTGTACGTGACCTAACAAACGAACATCACCATTCGTACCAACCAACTTTCTAAATACCCATATAGCATCACCTAACTCAAACTTCAGCTTGCGTCTAGAATACACGTTCCTTATCAGTTGCGCCGGATGTACTTCCGCTCTTACGGCCAGGCGTGCGGCAGCGCCTAAGCTAATCAAAAATATTTTCCTTCTTACAATTTTTTATTAAAATATAATTTTAATAGTTGTTTCTCCAAAATTATGCTTTAAAAAACTGTACGTCCATTTTGGTCCAAATATTTCACATTCTTTTCTTTGGATATTATTTCCCTTGTAGTTCAGAATTTGCTTATAACAAATTTTAAAACACTGTATGCACAAACATGCAAACAATACACTTCCAAAACAACAATTTGTTTTGCTCTCACTCCCAGTTCACTCGTGTATTCTACACTTCAGTCCACCTTTCCGACTGGATTGGATTACTCACTCCAGTCCTATTTCAGTCCACTCCAAGTTCAAACCAACCTGAAATGTTAAGGCCCTGCTACATTGGGTTGATTGCGTGCAGTGTAGTGCATTAATAACGCGTTTCTGAAATGTGGTTGGCTCACATAACCTCCGACATCAATGCTGATGTGCAGAGCAGTGATGACCATGTTAAATTTTTAACAGAGGCTCAGCAGCTGATTAGCAGCCATTTGGCAGGGTGTATGTGATTCGCAATCAATGAATACGTCACAATGAACGAGCCAATGAAATGCAAGGTTGATCTGCACAGGCGCACATAAAGGCAAGAATACATGTATTTTGTTTATATGGTAAATACTGTAATAATATATGATAAAAATGTATGGTTTACTTAAACTGCAAAAACGTCATTCGCAGATCAAATGCAAAAAAAAAAGATCTAACATACAAGTTATCGCCCTGCCACTTATACAAGTTAATGGAACTATGCTCGTTAGCAGGGGTTCAGCATTCATTGTAGCAAACAGGAAAAGAAGATCGGCTCTGCAGTCAACATCAGCAGGGTCAGCAGTTTACCTCACACTCAGCAATTATTAAGTTTAGGGGCTTTTCTGTAAAACACAAAAACAATTCAAAATTATGATATATTTCTACTCTACCAATCACGTAGAACACGAATATACTAGGGGCGTAGCTTTAAAATAAGTACAACATATAAAAAAAATTGAAAAAAATTACGAAATGAGCAGTATAGCCAGTTTGTTTACGTTTCTGAACAAAACTTCCTAGACCAACAAAAGTTGCATTAATGGGTTCTGCACAGCTTACCTTGTTCATACTCAAGAGGGCGCAATGTTAAAATAAGTAGAACATATTTAAAAAACTTGCGAAATATGTTTGTTTACGTCTATTAACGTCAGGAATTATATCAGCCCCCTACCTAGGTGAGTCAATTTACATTCTTTTGGTGTGTTTTACAGTTCCTTTAAATCCCTACAATCCTACATTCGTAGTTTAGTGTAAAACCCAAACATCCTAGGTTAGTGTAAAACCCTACAATCCTAGGTTAGTGTAAAATCCAAAAATCCTAGATTAGTGTAAAACCCAACAATCCTAGGTTAGTTAAAAAATGTAAAATAGTGATTCACCCATCGTGGGGTTAGGTTCTGTTAGATAAGGTTGGCACATATTAAGAAATTAGTCTGGCGTTAATGCCCCTTGTATATTCGTGTTCTGCATCATTAGTAGAGTGGAAATATACCATTTTCCGTGAATTATTTTTATTTTTACAGAAAAGCGCCTAACCTTAATAATTACTGTATGCCTTGTATTACAAATAGAATTTTTAATTTATTTTATCAATATAACATAATTTCGGCCAAGTTCCAAATTTTATTACACCTACACAATAACATTGATTTGGTTGTCCCACAGCCTTTGTGGCACGAACATTAGCCAATCAAATGCACATTTCTGGTCATCTGTCGGCCGGGTGCTGATGGCTTATCTGTGAAAGTTCAAGGTTGGCCAACTTTACCACACCTACACCAGCACTGTCGCAGCTGGAAAGCAATTCAGAATTCAGTATGGCACCGACATCATACACTAAAGATGAGGTAGGCCGAAATCGCTGGCTGCACACAACCTATCTCAGTGTCCCAACATTGAACTGCTTTTCTTCCATTATGGCTAGCAAAAACGGCACGGTTTAGATTTTAGATTAAACTGACTTGTAAACAAATGCTTTGAGATGAATGTATACTTCCTCTAACCAATTTGTAATGCAGTTTGATTAAATTCAAGTTGGTAAAAGTATTTTATTCATATGATGATTGTCATTTAAAAATTAATATATAAACAAACTACTTTCATCACCATTGACAATGTGGCTTTGAAAGTTGTGTTCCTTTGCGGTAGGCCAATCTTGGGTACATGCGCACAAGACGAATAAGCTGTCTCTCATCTTTAGTCTATAACCGGCACCGGCATCCACACCGTACCAGCAATCCCCCAAATCATTACAGCTCGACCTAAGAGTTGCAGCTGATCAGGCCTTAATAAAAACCGGTTACATTCAGTCGTTTAATTTAAGCCCAGAAAGCGGATCATGTATTTACTACCCCTAACGAAAACTTAAAAACTTCAATTAACGGTGATATTTTCGTGGCATACTTTACCGAAGAGGTTTGCTGGGTTCGGTTCTACAACATTATGCCGCAAACTAACACAAACTCTTTCCCACACACAATTGTTTCACGGTGATATTTAATGTAACATAGCTCTTAGACGAAAAAATGTTACTTACCTAACAATCTGCCATACGCATTCCCTATTTGTGTGAAACTTTTTCCTTTCTACATTAATACATTTATCGAATCGGCCACTGTTTCATTACATAAAACAATACAACTAAACAATCCTTTTTAACCACCTGTCTGATAGTAACTAGCCATAGAAAGAAAATTATTAAATATAAAATACATGTATATAATATTATGAAACAGCCACAAAGATATACGACGTCGACCGTTGAAATAAATAGAGGAATTGAAAACTAACTGGAGCTAAACACATACCATTGACTTATATATACACTGAAATAGGTTATTCACAGTTAACTAAGAACATTGGGTAATCTTCCAACATATGTAGTAAAATTAACATACATTTTTTCATACAATGTTCAAGCGAAACTGTATTAGAAAAGTAAAGATATTTAAAGCTCGTTCATTCTTTAATTAATATGTACTAAAAAAACAGAAAGCAAAATAATTAATTTCAGTAACCACAAATGTACCAGTTCCAATGGGCTGCAGGGATGGTGTTTACGGAGAGGACAATATCCAGTTTCACCAACAAGGAATAAAGTGGCCCCCCGCAGAGGGACATTTAAGTAACCCTACAAAGTGTCGAGGCGTTTCACCATTATAACACCCTTTTTTGTAAGTACCACTTACCTAGTGGTTTCTTAAAGAAACAAGAAGCAAATATTCTCATTTTGTAGTGGTGTGTTCTAGTCATGTTTCTAAAAGAACCAATAAAAATTAATACCGAAGGAAGGAAAAAATATATATATTCCCCCATGCCCCTTGTAGGGAACCTGAAATGTTGTGTTTACATTCTTTGTATTCAAATGGAATCTAACCAATAATAGCTTTTCTAATGGAAAATCAAAGCTTTATCATTTACGAAAAAACTGTGCATATTTTATGTACTTAACTAACCCTATGCACCAAGCTTTTTTATGTTAAAATTATATACATGAACAGGTAAATTTTTTATTTCTCTAGGCTACTTTAATATCATGGACGGGTTGTGCTGCAATTATGTGATTTTTTGTATCACTTTTTTATTAATCATCAGTGCCAAGTGTGATTTTTCGCAGCAAAAGTTACAATGATTCCTGTAGGACTGGGCTGTTTTAATAACTAGTAGAAATTAAGCTGTTTTATATTTTATCTGAGATATTTGAGAATTGTTTTAGCTTCTTTTCGTATATTTATGTAGCTCTCTTCAAGTATTTGTATATGCAATGCTTCATAAAAAGTAACAATAGAAGTTAATGATAAATGTTGATAACTAATTGATTAAAATAATGTATATTCCTTGCAAAGCCTCAAAAAATTATGTTCAAGAAATTACTATATAATAATATTGCCAGCAGAAAGCAACACTGGGCCTACATTTACTACAAGACCATCCCGAATTGTTCTACTTAATATAACTGTTTTATGTTTTACGCCCGACTTTACTGCTGTGTTTTAACGATTCGGCATAGACTTACAAATCTCGATTAAGTTAGTAAAGGTGTTTATTTTTTAATAGGCCTTTTCAGTAACAGTAATTAAATTAATCGAAATTTTGAAATACTTATTATTGACGAAAAAACAGACTAGTCTAAATAGTAATATTATGTTCACGATGCATCCATTATACACTATGCAATGTCTCGCAGATAATACATCAAACAACTACAAACTGTGGACAAATTAAATTTCCCCATTTTTGAGACACATTTTCCATGTATATATTACACACCATTAATCAAATGTAACGAAAATGTGATGGCATTGTATGCAGTGTAGTGAAGGCCGAAATTTTTCCATTTATTTCANCATTAATCAAATGTAACGAAAATGTGATGGCATTGTATGCAGTGTAGTGAAGGCCGAAATTTTTCCATTTATTTCAAATACTTTTGTGGATTGTGCATACTCTAAAAAATCATATTTTATCAGTCAGCTACCTGCCAAATATTACTCCAATTTCAATGTATATATTGGCTTTGTCTCTTGTTAATACCTTGAAAATGCACATATTAACAAATGCATGTTTTTTCACGAGTTTTGAGCTCATGTTACATTTCGTCATCAATGCATAGGTTATTTAAGCAAATAAGAACTTGCATACAGTCTCAAAAACGTTGATACTATTAATGCCTGTTAGTTGGGTGGTGATGGGTTTAGGGAAGTTTTGAGGGGTGGTGAAATACATTGTTAGGTTGTTGGTGGATTTGGATACCCGACTAGGCGCCAAACAACATCAGCAGGTGGTGTATATTGTTAGATGTGAGCAAGCATCCACGAGTTCCTTGTGCCCACTCTGACTGCTGCAGTCATATCAACTGCACCAGCTGCACTGGCTGCACCACCAACATCAGGCCTAGAGTGCATAGTGCAGGTTTACAAGAATGTAACTTGCACCTTCTTACTAACAGGTACTACGTCACTCAAGAGATCATCATACTTTGTTTATTGCAAGAGGTAACTCTGGTTATAAATAAGTAGGCGATCCGAAATGGTGTTTACTCCNGATCATCATACTTTGTTTATTGCAAGAGGTAACTCTGGTTATAAATAAGTAGGCGATCCGAAATGGTGTTTACTCTAAAAGCCACAGTCGTTGAGCGTACGTGCCAATGGTCGTTACGTCGTAGCAGCTCGCGCCTTGACATAAGACGAAAAGCCTCATCATATGACGTCAACTGGCAGGAACGCCGAAGCTGAAGTGCTAAGTGACCATAAGTGAGACCAATAGTGCGCAGCATTTTTCTATACATAACCCAAAACGTCATCTTCTATTGATGGAGGCACCCAGGGCATGAGAAATATTCTTGCATGTGCAGAAACTGGCAGGTGAAATTTTTATACTCAGCTTGCTGGAAATGTTCTTACTTTCTGGGAGGGTTATGCNGATCATCATACTTTGTTTATTGCAAGAGGTAACTCTGGTTATAAATAAGTAGGCGATCCGAAATGGTGTTTACTCCAAAAGCCACAGTCGTTGAGCGTACGTGCCAATGGTCGTTACGTCGTAGCAGCTCGCGCCTTGACATAAGACGAAAAGCCCCATCATATGACGTCAACTGGCAGGAACGCCGAAACTGAAGTGCTAAGTGACCACAAGTGAGACCAATAGTGCGCAGCATTTTTCTATACATAACCCAAAACGTCATCTTCTATTGATGGAGGCACCCAGGGCATGAGAAATATTCTTACATGTGCAGAAACTGGCAGGTGAAATTTTTATACTCAGCTTGCTGGAAATGTTCTTACTTTCTGGGAGGGTTATGCAATATAATGATTANCATGTGCAGAAACTGGCAGGTGAAATTTTTATACTCAGCTTGCTGGAAATGTTCTTACTTTCTGGGAGGGTTATGCAATATAATGATTACAACATTGTGCATTATACACTGCGACACCGCACTGCACTGTACATGAACTCGATGTATTTGTTTTGGGGGTGTAGGCTTACTCTGCGTCAAAAGTTGATGTGAACTACGCATTCACGAACTCCTTTATGCACCTTCTGACTGCCACAGTCGTTTCAACCGCACCAGCTACACCACAACTGGCCTTTAGACTAGAGAGAGAGAGAGAGAGAGAGAGAGTGAAATGTGCTACAAAGTGTAATTTGTCAGTGTTCATCATTTCAACAAACCTAAATGACTGTCGTCGCATACACAGCCACAGCAAGGGATGTTTTCATGGTATACTTGGCAAGCTGTGGCTTGTGTAATTAGGATGTGTCATCAATAGTGCAATACAAACATTTATGAGATAATGTGACAACTTTTAAAAGTTTATTTATCTAAGAGTCATTATGTTTTCTTATGTTTTAATTTAATTCATATAAGTTTTGATCGCATAATCCTCTTTCAGTGTTATGTTGTGTTTCATCTTTTTGATGCTTGGCTTCAGTTTTCGCCACTGGTGGCAGAAGCCGACTCCATGCTCGCTTCAGTTCATCTCAGCACCTGAACGAGACCGGCGGCGTAAGTCTCTCGCTCTACGAGGCCCTCAGTACCGGCATGCATGCGGAAGTAATTTTTAACCGCAATAGTATAAGATTTATTACCAGAACATTTGTATTCTATTTAAAGTACTGTGGGGAGAGCCATCATACTATCATCGGAGAGTTTTTAATGCAATCGCGTTTACAACATAAAACCATGTGTTTTTAGCCGTGTAAGGGCTGAAGCCATTTTGCTAATCATTCATACATTTATTCATCTGTAAACAGACTATGAATAAACAACTCGACAAGTGAAACAGTGTTAAATCATTGTAGGGCAACCTTATTATCATCACCAGCCTTTTTAGTAATATAGTTCAGGCGTACAAGACGGCTGACAGTCTGTCCATCCATCCAATGTAAAGAGTGCAACTGTAAGTATGCGACAACCAAGCAAATAACTGACGGAAGGTTCACTATGGCCCCTGGGCCTTCGACCGTACGACCCTGAATTCATTAGTTCATCACTGAGCTAATGCACCAGGCAAAATCCAACACCCATACCCACTCTTGTAACTGACCCCACGTCAAGGTTTATGAGCAATTGAAACTGTAAAATNTCATCTGTAAACAGACTATAAATAAACAACTCGACAAGTGAAACAGTGTTAAATCATTGTAGGGCAACCTTATTAGCATCACCAGCCTTTTTAGTAATATAGTTCAGGCGTACAAGACGGCTGACAGTCTGTCCATCCATCCAATGTAAAGAGTGCAACTGTAAGTATGCGACAACGAAGCAAATAACTGACGGAAGGTTCACTATGGCCCCTGGGCCTTCGACCGTACGACCCTGAATTCATTAGTTCATCACTGAGCTAATGCACCAGGCAAAATCGAACACCCATACCCACTCTTGTAACTGACCCCACGTCAAGGTTTATGAGCAATTGAAACTGTAAAATTTGAGTAAAATTGAATTAATATGTGTCTGGAAGAAGGCACAAATTTCGCTGAAAAGTCAAACAAATTTTTCAAAATATGCTATGACAACTGATAAATGTCAAGGCATCAACATAAGTAGTTCATTAACTATTATTTTTAGTAAAAACACTGCTCATTACAAAAAAATTAAATAAGTGCCAGTACTGATCNGGCAAAATCCAACACCCATACCCACTCTTGTAACTGACCCCACGTCAAGGTTTATGAGCAATTGAAACTGTAAAAATTGAGTAAAATTGAATTAATATGTGTCTGGAAGAAGGCACAAATTTCGCTGAAAAGTCAACCAAATTTTTCAAAATATGCTATGACAACTGATAAATGTCAAGGCATCAACAAAAGTAGTTCATTAACTATTATTTTTAGTAAAAACACTGCTCATTACAAAAAAATTAAATAAGTGCCAGTACTGATCCCTGTTGTAAAACAATACTTAACAGCTCTTTCAATGTATTGTATTTTAAATCCTGCAGCATTTATACTCTAGTATTATGTACAACTGAAGATTAATTATACAGTATTTCAATATAAAGTAATTATTATAAAATGCCTTTTGGAATTCTCAGAAAAATGAAATCTTTTTGTTCTTTTTCTGTCTTGAAAAAGTAGTATTGTGTTGTTTTTACATGAACAGGTCTTTGTTTTGATGTTATTTGTTTACATTTCTATTCGCGTGTGTTTATTTATGTTGATATTGTTGCAAACGGCGTGAGCGTTTTTACTTAAACTTTTATAACCTATGTTTTATGGAAAGGTATAGCAGCACTGTTGTGTTACGTTATACGTCTGCGATGGGAGTTACGTTGTGTATTGGAAATTAATTTCTAAAAGAAACTTTTGCTGCATTTTTCATGCAGTTACCGCTACCACCATATCTCCGTGCCAGCTCGTCCGTGTGCGATGACTGACAATAATTAGTTGCGGATGGTCGTTATGCATTAAGATTTTGTTCTCCAGAATGAAGATATTCGTTAAATCGGCTGTGAGGGTAAGTGTGCTATAATTATTTGGTATCTTCCAGGGTTTAATTTTATGTACCTCAAATAAAAATGAAAGATTCGTAGTTATTCAACTTCTCAAATTTGTGTGTTAAAAAATGGTGTGCTGCTATATTGACTATGTTTGTTGGTAGTTACATACAAAAGGGTATGGTGATAGTAGTAATAATAATAAGGTAATTATCTAGTTTAGGGGCTTTTCTAAAAAACACAATAAAAATTTTAAAATTATGATATATTTCTACTCTACAAATGATGCAGAACACGAATATACTAGGGGCATCGCTTTAAAATAAGTGCAACATATTTTTAAAAAATTGAACAAGTTTGTGAGATGATTGTTTCTGACAGTTTGTTTACGTTTATGAACTAAACGTTTTATGCCAACAAAAGTTGTTTTAATGAATTCAGCATAGCTTACCTAGTTGATATTGAAGCGGCCGTAGTGTTAAAATAAGTAGAACATATTAAAAAAAACTTGCGAAATATGTTTGTTTGTGTCTATTAACGTCAGAGGAATTATACCAGCCCCCTACCTAGGTGAGTCAATTTACATTCTTTTGGTGTGTTTTACGGTTCCTTTAAATCCCTGCAATCCTACATTCGTATTTTAGTGTAAAACCCAAACATCCTAGGTTAGTGTAAAACCCAAACATCCTAGGTTAGTATAAAACCCAAACATCCTAGGTTAGTGTAAAACCCTACTATCCTAGGTTAGTTTAAAACCCTAACATCATAGGTTAGTGTAAAACCCAACAATCCTAGGTTAGTTTAAAAATGTAAAATAGTGATTCGCCCATCGTGGGGTTAGGTTTTGTTAGGTTAGGTGGGCACATATTACGAAATTAGTCGGACGTTAATGCCCCTAGTATATTCGTGTTCTGCATCATTAGTAGAGTAGAAATATATCATAATTTTAAATTTTTATTGTGTTTTTCAGAAAAGCCCCTAAACTAGATAATTACCGAAAGTTCATCCACCTCAACCCCTTTACTCAGCACAGTTGAGAGAGTAACTTGCAGAAAGACATCAATTAGATATGGTGGTGGATTGAGAGGAATAAGATGGTCAATGTACCAATCTTAAGATTGACGAGGAAGAGGGTTTAGAGCAGGGACATTTACAAATGGGAGGGACAGGAAATAGAGGAAGTATCAAAATATATATACCTAGGGGTAGTATTTCAGAGAGATCTTGGGTGGAAAAAAGCAGGTAGAAGTAGTGGTTTCGAAGAGCAGAAGAGCTTTGGGAATGCTGGTAAGGTTACTGAAGGGAGTAAGCATCAAGGTGAAAGAAAAGGCTTATGACACGATGGTATGGCCGATGTGTTGTAGCGGAATGGGACTCGTAAGTGGAAGTTGAGGTGTACGAGCTGGAGAAGGTACAAAGTAAGGCAGCTAGATAGGTGAAGTGAGTGAGTGAAGAGATTTGGGCAGCCCTTAACATAGAGGTCTTGACAGCTGATGAAGGTGATGCGAGGTGAGTATGGAGCAGTGCCAGAATGATTGGGCGGGGGAAATAGGTAGATGGACGAGGGATAGGTGGAGAAGGCAGGGGCAGGATGGTAAGGATGAAGGGAACGTTTGGCCATCAGTGATGATGAAGGAAATGGGCTGGAGTTCTTTGAAGGATGGAGAGACTGATCATGTTGTACAGGATGGTGAACTGAGAGGGGGTATGGGGGAAGTTAGATTGTTGATTGACGGTTGACTAAGGGGGTGTACAGAGGGAGAGGAAACAGTGTAAAGAAGCATTGGGTACGGGGAGAACAGAGCGAGGTAGGCATGCTTGTGAGGTCAGCGAGATATTGGAATTTATTGCAGCAAGAGATAATAATAGTAGGAGGTGTTACAATGTTCAGGAACAGTTTGGAAAGTGAGGGGAAGCGGATGAACTTGCCACCGGTTGGCCGCCCANAGGAGGTGTTACAATGTTCAGGAACAGTTTGGAAAGTGAGGGGAAGCGGATGAACTTGCCACCGGTTGGCCGCCCAATAATATGTCTAGTAGGAATAGTAGTAGTGATAATAATAGTAATTAAGTTTCCAGAACCTTAGCAATCAAAACTTATATGAATTAAATTAAAACATAAGAAAACATAATGACTCTTACATAAACACACTTTTAAAAGTTGTTACATTATCTCATAAATGTTTGCACTATTGATGACACATCCACAGCGTTGCCTCTTCCCCCCCCTATCCAGAAACAAAGAAGACTTGGAGGAATGTATCGACCGGCTAGCAGAGAAGGGAGAGGAGTGTTGATGTAAGAGCGAGAGATGAGATAACAGACTGTTCCCCTACACTTCCCTCCAAACATCACAGAACTGTTTACGACTACCACTCCTTTTTTTTTCCTGTGTATAGTGCACACCCCAGAAATTTTTGCTGTTATTTTNAGAACTGTTTACGACTACCACTCCTTTTTTTTTCCTGTGTATAGTGCACACCCCAGAAATTTTTGCTGTTATTTTGGGGAAAAAACGGGCGCGCTATACACCAGTAAATACGCTGTAGTTATTTTTGTAACAACAGATTTTTGCCACTGCTGTGCAGAAGTGAGAACCAAGTAGTTGTTAACCTAAAACCGGTTCAGAGTCAAACCTCAAGAACCGGTATAAATTGGAACCGAAGAACCAAACNCAAGTAGTTGTTAACCTAAAACCGGTTCAGAGTCAAACCTCAAGAACCGGTATAAATTGGAACCGAAGAACCAAATCGACCCATCCCTAGTTAGATATTATACATGACCTGAAAGGCTTTCTTTTTGTCACAGTATCAAGTTGATTAGCACTNCGACCCATCCCTAGTTAGATATTATACATGACCTGAAAGGCTTTCTTTTTGTCACAGTATCAAGTTGATTAGCACTTTCGTCCATCATAGCTGCAGCAGCCGCAGGCAGAAAATCGCAGGTGGGCCGCAGTTTCGCCGAGTGACATCACAGCAGCCGCCATATTGAAGCGCAGCATTTTGGCAGGATTTTCAAAACAAAGTTCCGTTTTTTGCCCATAAAATCGATATACAGGCATAACAGTTTGAAGTAAATTGTGATTAATAGTTGACAGTGCCCGTATAACTGAAAGAAAACAAAAAAAAGTTGTGCATGTTCCCCATAGTCGATTCTTGAGTTAAGACTACAGTTTATTAACATGCACTGAAACTAGTATCGAGAGCCACAAAAATATTGTTTCATGTAATTGATGCCCGCAGGTCACTGGATATTCAAATATATGCACTGTNGTATCGAGAGCCACAAAAATATTGTTTCATGTAATTGATGCCCGCAGGTCACTGGATATTCAAATATATGCACTGTAAGAGCGCGGTAAAGGGCATCATTTTGAGCTGTTTTAGAGGGCAATTTGGCTTAAAATAGAGGGGATAGACTAGTTACTGCAGACAAATGAGATTTTTGCATGTTAAAAAAAACTACAGTGAGGAATTCCTATTTTCGAAATTTTGTTTACAGTATTTCTAATTGCCATGATTAAATAATAAAAATCAGTAAATTTGAGCAAGTTTGTTAATTCACAGAAAATGAAGTAATTGAAACATCGAAAAAGTAATAAGTATGATTCTTACCTATCACCTTCCTGGACAGTTTGTTATTTATAGAAAGAGTAACGCTGGTCACAGAGAGAAGTAATATCAACACTGTGATGCACTGCAATAGTAATCAAGCATTAAAAATTTTTCACTCCACTGTCTGGATATAGCCCATTTTTATCCTGTAGTTTCATCTTGGTGCGTCAGTTTTCACAGGATCCTCTCCTTGTCGAGATAACATCTTGTCTGCCATTTCATGTACATGTATACTAGCTGGGCACTGCTTCGGCAGTCCAGATATTCAATATTCATCTAATAAATCATAAACGGTGCATATTACAAAAATAATGAGTAGACAGAAGTTTATTCAAGATTTCCAAAATTCATTAAAACCTACAAATAGTTTTTTTTTCCTGGATAAAATTTATTAATTCGAATAAGGCGCATCTTACAAAGTAAAAGGTCTAAATTAAAGTTTTGCCTCATAAAATTTCCAATAAGATTGCCAAAATTTGTTGAAATGAACCTACAGTTTTTCTTTATTGTCCTAGTATTTTTCCTGAGAAAACAACAATCTCCGTAAATCTAATACAGCACGTCTTGTAAATAAAAGGTCTAGTATCAAATAAAACATGCNAATCTAATACAGCACGTCTTGTAAATAAAAGGTCTAGTATCAAATAAAACATGCAAAATTTTCCACATTGTTTCCAAAATCTATTAAAATTCACCCACGTTCATGCCCCCTTCCTCACCCCCATGATAACATTCAATAAATGTAGAACGTTATATCTTATAAAGTTCAATGCTAAATTAACGTTCATAAAATTTTACACATCATTTCAGAAATATATAAAAATCCACTAAAATAAGCTGTCATAGCAGACTGTTTCTCTATAGTAGGCTTATTCTCTGGATATCTTCGTCTATTCTCCATATTTATTTTCGTATTGCTACATACACAAATGACACATTTTCTTGCATTTGAGGCAATCTAGTTTTTATAGTTTGTTTAATTAAATTCAATAATTGGACATAAGCTTTGTTCCATTAGCACTTACATTTGTTTGTTTTAAATTTACGCATAGCTCGTAAGCAAGTTTCAGTGGCTTTACAAGTAAAAAATTGCGAAAATGCGACCACTCATGACAGTATTGTGAAATGTAGCATGGTCTTTTGTGTCGCAAGCATCACTCCAGGAGGGAACAGGCANCGACCACTCATGACAGTATTGTGAAATGTAGCATGGTCTTTTGTGTCGCAAGCATCACTCCAGGAGGGAACAGGCAGAGGCTGGTCCACGGTTTGTAGTAGCAACTGAATTTTCTGAACATTTGCCCTTCGTACTTGCTGCACGACATGTTATTTATTTTCGGCAGTAGTTGCAAGTGCTCCTGTAGTTGAAAAAATAACATACTTTTAAAAAATAACATAATGTGCAATGATGACAACATTTGGCTCAAAGTTATGTAAATAATTATATTTTCTTCTCTCTTAAATTTGCCAAATGTTTGCTCTTGTTTTGTTTTCTTGGCGCACAAGCGCAATCTACAGCGAACATTACTTATAATATGCAGACCCCCTCCCCCGGGGCATATTTCACCACAAACTCTCGTCTTATACATCCTGTGTCACTGGCTTCAAAATGAAAAGAATGCTGTCTCACTCCTCACTGTGAAGCAGTGGTAATCCTGGCCACTAGAGTCCTATCTGCTTTACTTCTGCAGTGGGCTCCATGCAATACTTGACTTACACACACCAAAGTCATGCTCTTATTCGTTAACGGGGCGCTCTTAGCCGCGAAGCCATACCGCACCCCGGCCTCCCAGTAGGCGGAGAAGAGGGATCACGCCCTCTCATCGCAGACATGACCAGCGCTTTCTGAATTGACCAAACCCGTTTGCCCCGACCTGTACACAGGCCGCACCAGGCAGAGCCCCGATCTGATATTGCAGATCGCACAGAGCATGTCCTACCACAAGGCCTGAGATTCTAGCACTCAGATTACCAAGCGTGTGGTATAGCCGGAGCACTACCCACGCCCCTGACGTGATCTCGGGCACGCCCCCGGAACACTCCTGTTCAACGTCCGGCTCTTTTAGCAAGAGGGGGAATCTCTCCGAGCCTTCTCCAGCATGCGGAGTCAACCACTGCCAGCACGAGTCCAACCTCGTCTGATCCGAACACCAGGGAGTACCCCTGGATGGGCCAAGCAGATCATCCCGTGCTCCCTCTTAATTTCCATGGCACGTATGGGTTTTCCTATGTCTGACTGCGTCGCCTTGTCCACGGGCAGAGGAAGTGACTTACACACAGTGGCAAGTCAACAGGTTTTGAGGCAAGCAGTTACAAAACGTTGTCGTCATTTACCGCATTCTTAAGACTTTAATGTTAAGAGCCGCCCAAATCTTTCCGCTTCACTATTTTAGGTTATATTTTACATATTTCATTATAGTTACGTACAAAAATGGATTTGCCTTGTAATGTGCATTACAATCCTTAGGAGTTTTACAGTCAATATGATAATAATTATAATGAAATACACATTTAACGATTGATACGAAAACTCACTTGAGTCTTTTTTTTCAACTGTCACTCTGGATAGCAATAATTAATTTATACATTTTTTGTTTTTGACTGTAAGCATAGTTTACAATGATGCTAATTCAATAATTATTTTTATGCCGTTTTTCTGAAGTAAAGATATGTAATGTTTTTATAATATTGTTTTACATTTCCAAAATATATTTAATTTACAGCTATCTAGCAATACATTTTCAAAATACGTTTATTTTTACAAACCATTAATATTTCAAAGAGAGAAATTTAATTTCTGAAGACTATTTGATTGTTGTATGGTGATATTCCACCCTAAAAAGTGTTATAAAACATGCCAAATAGCAGAACTTGAACTATACACAAAATCTTATTTTTGCATCAAAATTTTGAAAAATGATTCTGTTCTAGCTTTTTGCGTGGCTTTTTGGCATATGTCTGAATCTCACATTACTTTTCAATTATATCTTCGTATTTTGCAATTAGAATTGTTAATGTTTTTCAACACTTTGTAATGTTCAATATTTTTGAATTTCATTTCAGTATAAGAAACGAGAAAAAATTATAATTAAACACAAGAAACTGTTGCATGTTGCTGCAAACAAATGTGCATCGACAACAAAAAAAACTTAAACCTCTGCTTCGGAGGGCCCTTAGGGATACTCTCACCCAAGTTATTTAGAGACACTATTATATTAGATGTCAGGAGTAGTGTAGGTTGTTCATGGTAAAGTGAGCACTTTTGAGGCCTTAGTTACTGTTTTCCTATCAGCCATTTTGTTACAATTCCACCACTTTTTAAAATAAATGTGGCAGTGCAAGTAATAAACACAGTGTATATATTTCATCGGACCCCAAAGTTAACGTCTAAGGCTACAATAACATACAGTAGAGCACCCCTCAAACGGAACTTCCCAATCCAGAACTAATTTTACAAAAAATTTCAAACGTCACAAATTTGTGCCATAACTTTCCCGCGCTCGCGAGAGGTCTTTCATTGCTTGCACCAGACTGTACATGCCTGCCAGCTGCACACAAGCGTGCCAGCGCAACTCTATAAATAGCTAGTCATTCGCATCATGCACTAGTGATGAGATGTTGGTTTTGAGTAGGGCATAAAGTTAATGTATTCATGATTATGTTGTAAATATTTTTTAATTGTTTCACATATTATGTTGAGTAAACGAAAGATACTATCTTGTATTGATACAGCTAAACAGCAAAGGAAAATTCTTTTGATTGAATAGAAAGTGGACGTGTTAAAAAACTGGATGTGGGAAGTTCTGTGAAGTCTGAGTGTGAATTTTATAGTGTAGGAGTGTCTACAGTGTATGACATCAAAATGCAAAAAGATGAACTATGCAAGTTTTACGTGAATAGTGATTCAAAAATGGGAATGGAGAGTGGTAAAACACTTTGTCCAAGTAAAAGTAGCGAACTTGACGCAGCTTTGATGAACTGGTTTAGATTAAGGAGAAGTGAAGGAATTAGCAATTTTGGGCCAATGCTCACTGAACAGGCTAAAAATGTTCATGCTCAACTGAAACTTGATTAGGAATGTGACTTTTTATTAGAGTGGTTACATAAGTTCAAGAAATGGCACAGTATTTCTCTTAGCGGCGAGAAACTCTCTGCCGACACAGAAGCAGTCAAAAAGTTTATTGTGGAGTTCACGCAGCTAGTGACAGACAAGAAAATGTCTCCCGAACAAGTGTACAATGCAGATGGGTCATTGCCAATATAAGGGGTAGAAAAGAAGGTCTAGTTTGGAAAATTCAAGAAGTTTTAATATCCCAAAAATATTTTTTATTCTCTGCGGACAACTACTAATGCAGTTCACTATATGAGCTATCTTGTTAGCTTTTTTAATTAAGCTATTAATTATTTTCAAAAGTGATGAGTCCATGGAGTGGATTTCACAGTATCCACGGAGTGGATATTTTTATAACTTATCCACATCTGTAAACAAAAAACAATTATTTTCGTACATTTACCCTCAAAAATGTTTCAACAGAGTAAAAATAATTTAAACACCTTGAAATTAATTAAATTATCCATTACTACCAGTAGCAAAAATACAAAAAATTCAACTTAGAATCAACTTCTTTTGTACAATGCAATTTTGAAACTTAAATAAAATTAATATTCTTTAAAGTAAATAAAACAAAAAAAGTTCCCACACTGTTACAGTTCAGGAAAAAGCATTTTTTGATACTTTGGAAAAATATAATTAATTTTTTTGCTTCCTGATTGAGTTGGAATAGGTGGATTTATGATAGCCTCACGTCACTCAAAGAGTATGGAATTTGGTAAAGTTTCTGCAGCCAAAAAATACACCATTAGGAGCAGAATGCGAACATCAACTTCTATGTGTTTATGATTTATTCTTGTTATCTCTCCAGGATAAAGAAGTGTCTCAAATTCAACCACAACCCACATTCCTGTTGCCAGTTCATCAAAGCGAATTGGAGATTGAACAGCAGTCACTTGAGATTGGGTATAACTGTCTGTTGCTAGTCTCGATAAAGAGGGTCCGTTTTTGTTAAGGGGTTGAGCTAAGTCTTATTCTAGTTCACTGTCAGAATAGACATCACTAAAAAAATTTCCTGATTGCTGCAGTTGAACGTTTAGTAAGGAAAGTAACAATATGTATTTGTGAACATAAACTGAATTCTGGTTGTATGTTTCTATCTTTACAGATTTCACGGCTTCTTTCTAAACACACTCTTCTTCTTTCTTCACAGCACAAGGTTCTCACAACCTCATCTATAGTTCGTTACTTAATCACCTTGGAGGAATTTAATTTGCTTACTACTAGTGCCATGTTTTCATGAGATTTACATAGACAAGTCTCTCTATCTTTTATTTTAGGATAAATAACCCAAAAATGTTTGTATCTGCAAAACATTCTGTATAATGTATTCACGGTAACTTCAAGATTTTCTGAAGCCCTGCTAAAGATCTACTTTCCAGCCCATTTCGTATCCTTCTGCCAAAGGGTAAACAAACATTGCCATGTGGCAGTCACATGGCAATGTTTACATGCAATGTTTACATTCCACTGTTTGTGAGTACATGTGTTCGTACATGCACGTACCCATCATAAAAGTAATGTATATATTATTAATGGATATTCCACAAGCGTAAAGTTTTTAATCTTGAGGATTTCACACAAAAGAATATGTGATGCAAACGAAAAACATTTCATTATATAAACCCAAAATGTGAGTATTAAAAATGAGATGTTTCGTGTGCGTGTCTGTCTCTCTCTCTCTCTCTCTCTCTCTCTCTCTCTCTCTCTCTCTCTGTGTCTGTGTGTATGTGTATATACATAGGTTTGATTTTGACTGGGGAATTGGGTGGGGGAGAAAAACTTTCACTTTGATTACATATTATAGACACAATACTTTGCAATGAAATGTGTCAACATTCAAGGAGTCCATCCAACAACATTAACATGGCAACGCCAATCTCTCATAAGCCCCCGGATGGCCGTGCTGTAGAGAATTTGTGCGATTCTTGTTTAACCTAATATTTCATTTATCGGTTTTTTTATACTAATATCAGCTCTTTATTATTTGATTTTTCATAACGTATGACTTTAATTTGTGCTAACCTTCTCGTACAGATTCCTTTTGCTTTTGAAATCTGTATAAGAGATTACTCATAGTGCGTTCTAACGTGTTTAATATTTTTCAAATTTATTTCAGGTTTGCTTAAAATTTTATTTACTGTATTTTACGTTGTATGTTGCGGTAGTTTTTGTGTGCAGTCATGAGTTCTAGCAAGGTGAATAAAAGAGAAGTCACCAACGCCAACAGGACATCATTAACCTCACCGAATCGTTGTATTCACTAATTAGCTGAGGGGAAATGAAACCCTGCAACGTCGCGGAAAGAGCGGCAGAAATGTTGAAACTCTCCAGATCTACAGTGCTAAGGTATGTTAAAATATCTGTAGTATTAACCATTGCGTTTGCAAGTTGTGTGTGTTAAGATCAATTACGTTGGCCCACGAAATGTGTTTACAAGAACATAAAGAAAATTTGTTAATAACTTGATAACGTCGTCGAACGTTGTCTACGTGTATTTTTAACGTTTTATTTTGGTAATTATTAAGTTTATAGGGTTTCCTGTAAAAATAAAAATAATTCATTGAAAATCTTATATTTCCACTCTGCTAATGATGCAGAACACGAATATACGAGGGGCATTAACGTCCGACTAATTTCGTAATATGTGCCCACCTAACCTAACAGAACCTAACCCCACGATGAGTGAATCACTATTTTACATTTTTTAACTAACCTAGGATTGTAGGGTTATATAGTAACCAATACCTGCCACCTATTAAACTAACCTAAACTAACACACGGCAGAGCATATCACATTGTCACACATCATTTGTAAACAAACCCTTGTATGTTTTTGGTATCAGTAACTGTAGTTGACCCAGTAACTGAATTATGGTCCTTTTTAAATTATGCAAATTAGGTTGGCTATGTAGCACTGAAAGTGAAAAATATGACACTGATAATTTACAATAACTAAAAGACAATGGCTGTAGAACAGTGGTGTTGGGGAAATGCATTAATACACAATTGTTTTCTTAAAAGATTATGACTGCGATTTCATCGATTACGATGTCCTCTCATGTTTAGTGAAGTGATACAGATATGTTTAATAGTAGGGGAAGTTCCAGTTATATCGACTGTAATCTATTTAGTGACGTATAACAATGGCAATTAATGCCGCAATGTAACTTATAAATACAAAACAAGCTCCTTCTTCAGAATCTTAAAATGCACCATCTCTCCATAACCTATATAAAATTAATTGACTATAACAAACTCACTATAGAGGCAATTTTCCTTACCATTGTCAGTTGTCTTTATAATAAATTTCCACTGTATATATTGGGTTGTTTATGAAGAATCCCTCGCAGGGGTACACAAATTCCAACACAAAGTAGTTTTTATTTTTAATTACACATTGTAATACCACCTTTTGGTTAGGTGATTCATACACTCACATTTGAGTCTATATAACCCTACAATCCTAGGTTAGTGTAAAACCCAACAATCCTAGGTTAGTTTAAAAATGTAAAATAGTGATTCACCCATCGTGGGGATAGGTTCTGTTAGGTTAGGTGGGCACATGTTACGAAATTAGTCGGACGTTAATGCCCGTCGTATATTCGTGTTCTGCATCATTAGTGGAGTGGAAATATACCATTTTCCGTGAAATTATTGTTATTTTTTTTACAGAAAAGCCCCCTAAACTTAATAATTACCCAAATAAAACGTTAAAAAGACACGTAGACAACGTTCGACGATGTTATCAAGTTATTAACAAATTTTCTTTATGTTCTTGTAAACACATTTCGTAGGCCAACATAATTGACCTTAGCACACACAACTTGCAAACGCAATGGTTAATACTACATATATTTTAACATACCTTAGAACTGTGGATCTGAAGCGTTTCAACATTTCTGCCGCTCTTACCGCGACGTTGCAGGGTTTCATTTCCCCTCGCCTCATTTGGGAATACAACGATTCGGTGAGGTTAATGATGTCCTGTTGGCGTTGGTGACTTATCTTTTATTCACCTTGCTAGAACTCATGACTGCACACAAAAACTACCGCAACATATAACGTAAAATACAATAAATAAAATTTTAAGCAAACCTGAAATAAATTTAAAAAATATTAAACACGTGAGAACGCACTACGAGTAATCTCTTATACAGGTATCAGAAACGAAAGAAATCGGCACAACGAGAAATAATAAAGAGAGGATATTAGTAAAAAAAAAATTAAACCAGTAAATGAATTATTATTGGTTAAACAAGATAATCGCATCATTTCTCTGGCACGTGTGTCGACCACATCTCGCCAACAACACACGGAACGAAGGTTTGTAAACAAATGGCCGCTCTACTTTCACCTTGAGCGTGATCTTGTGAGTATGCAAGAAACATTGAAATCAAAGTACGTTAGCATCACGTCATTAATAATTGGCATAATAAGATACAAGTCTTTTCGAAATCCATTTGTAAGTGATAAATTAACAATTACATTAAAACTTTAGAACTATTTCCTCTCTTTGTGCTGGCAACCTAACGGCATAACTGTATCCGCGCTCGCCGCTGTTTGTAATGTTATATGCATGTGGCTAACGGCTAGGGTGATTTTTCAAAGGTTCTTTTCAAAAGTATCGAAGATACCGTGAATGGATTATAACTGACATTGTCAAAACAAGTTACATAGCGTGTTCAAGAAACATTTTCCCCTCGTTGAGTGATTGTATCTTTCTTTCCTGCGCACATTCTGCTTGCTTCATCAGTTTCTACTAATTTTTAAATGGCTAGCTGAACTATACTACCTCTTAAATTTCCTTCTATATTTGGGGAACTGTAGACAGATATACGTACTCTTCCATTTTTTTTTTTTAGGTAACTGATCTGATGTTTTTCAGGTATTTGTATTTCCGTAATATTTTTCCTGTCAAAACTTTTATGACTTCTTTATAATCATTTTTTACTTTTCTGCTATATTGCTTACTTTTATTTGTTCCATAATGACCTCACCAAAAATAACTTTTTATTTTATTTTAAATTTCCTTGTGTTTTTTTACAAGTAATCATTTCACTTTTTCCTGGGTGTCTCCAAATAAGTAGAATAACTCTGCGCATCTCTCAACCATTTCAGTGGTTTCTTGTATTTTTCTAGTTTCTGTGTTATTGCTTTCTTTTCTTTTTTTAATTTTCTATTTTATTCACAAAGTATTGCACTGTTCTTTTTTGCTCTTTTCCTTCCACTTTCTAATCTGCTAGTAGAAGATACACTACGGGGACTACCAAGTTCTCTTGTAATATTTGGAGTTTCTTTGTTAGACGACTCATGAATGAAATATTCTCAAAGACATTGGGTAGTTATTAAATTTAGGGGCTTTTCTGTAAAAAAAAAAAACTCCAAAAAGTGGTATATTTTGACTCTGCTAATCACGTAGAACACGAATATGCTAGGAGCATAGCTTTAAAATAAGTACAACATATTTTAAAAATTGAACAAATTTGCGAGATGACTGTTTCTGACAGTTTGTTTACATTTGTGAACGAAACGTCCTAGACCAACAAAAGTTGCATTATAGGGTTCTGCACAGCTTACCTTGTTCATATTCAAGACGGTGTAATGTTAAAATAAGTAGAACATATTTAAAGAAATCGCAAAATTTGATGTTTATGTCTATTAACGTCTACCGCCATTAATAATGGCTGCGCATTGCATATTTCCCGCAATCTAGCAGCAACAGATGTCATCACAGGCCGTACGTTAGTATGCCAGTGTGTGGCTACAGGTGTGGGTCGTGGCGAGTTAGGTGTTGCTCCGTTCGTGATTTAAAACAAAGAAAGCAAGCAAGACTACGTTTCTGTGTTATATTAGCCTATTAACGAGTGCTTCTCGGTATATATTCGGCTGTAAACGAGTGTTTCAGTGCGTTATATGCGCGTATGTGGCACTTTATGGAAGATTGTAATTACATTGAGTGAGCTGAGGTTGAATGGGTCGTTGACAGACGTATGTACCACTCGCCTACATGGTGAGTACATTGATATTATTTTGGTGTTTTACGGCTCCTTTAAATCCCTAAAATCCTTAATTCGTAGTTTAGTGTAAGACCCACAAATCCTAACAGGTATCTTAACGTGCAAATGTAGTTATATTACGTAATTCAAACAAGGCTTTTCCCGGCGTTTTTACCCCACAATTTCACATTCTTTCTAAACTAACCTAGGATTATTCGTAGGTAACGCAGAACACAACTATAGTAGCATCATTAACGTATGACTAATTGTATACTATGTGCCCACCTAACCTAACAGTACCTAACCCCACGATGGGGGAATCACTATTTTACATTTTCAAACTAACCTAGGATTGTAGCGATTTTAACTAACCTAGGATTGCAGTTATTAAAAATAACATAGGATTATAGGGTTCCCATCTAGTNTTTAACTAACCTAGGATTGCAGTTATTAAAAATAACATAGGATTATAGGGTTCCCATCTAGTCTGTGATTGTAGGTTGTTGATCGGAGATTTTATTAATATTGTATAATCTTATATTACTTTACAACCTTACAATCCTAGGTTAGTTTACNTCGGAGATTTTATTAATATTGTATAATCTTATATTACTTTACAACCTTACAATCCTAGGTTAGTTTACAACCCTATAATCCTAGGTCAGTTTACAACCCTACAATCCTAGGTTAGTTTAAAAATGTAAAATAGTGATTCACCCATCGTGGAGTTAGGTTCTGTTCCGTTAGGTGGGCACATATTAAGAAATTAGTCGTACGTTAATGCCCCTAGTATATTCGTGTTCTACGTGATTAGTAGAGTGGAAATATACCACTTTTGGGGGTTTTTTTTTTTTTTTTACAGAAAAGCCCCTAAACTTAATAATTACCAATTATAACAGTCAAATCCAAGGTTAGATTGGTAAAATTTTACTTTAGGGGCTTTTCTGAAAATAAGAAAAAAAACTCCAGAAAGTGGTATATTTCGACTCTACTAATAACGTAGAACACGAATATACTAGGGGCATTAACGTACGACGAATTTCCTAACATGTACCCACCTAACCTAACAGAACCTAACTCCACGATGGGTGAATCACTATTTTACGTTTTTAAACTAACCTAGGATTGTACGGCTCTAAACTAACCTAGGATTGTAAGGTTGTACAGTAATATAAGATTATACAATATTAAAAAAATCTCCGATCAACACCCTACAATCACAGACTACATGGGAACCCTATAATCCTACGTTATTTTAAGTAACTACAATCCTAGGTTAGTTAAAATCGCTACAATCCTAGGTTAGTTTAAAAATGTAAAATAGTGATTCACCCATCGTGGAGTTAGGTTCTGTTCCGTTAGGTGGGCACATATTAAGAAATTAGTCGTACGTTAATGCCCCTAGTATATTCGTGTTCTACGTGATTAGTAGAGTGGAAATATACCACTTTTGGGGGGGTTTTTTTTTTTTTTTACAGAAAAGCCCCTAAACTTAATAATTACCAGTCATTGGTTTAAAATCTCTTGCTCCTTTGTTTTTCCCCTTTGCTTTCTCTTTAGCATTTTCCATTTTTTTTACAGATAGTTTCATTCGTTCTGACATTTCACCAACAACTGGCTTCCTCTTGTGATATCNGCATTTTCCATTTTTTTTACAGATAGTTTCATTCGTTCTGACATTTCACCAACAACTGGCTTCCTCTTGTGATATCATTCTCTTTCTTTAGCTTTTTCTTCTTCTAGCCTTACAGGAATTTTTTGAAAGTTTTTCTCTAGATTTCTTTATACTTATATTTTTCTGTTTGGCTTAAAGATTTTCTTTTCATCTTATACTTTGGAGGTTCTTTTCGATTTTTCCTCTTTACAGGCACTTCTGTAAAGCAAAATGTAACTAGGCTTAAAACCTAAAACTGTATAAATGGAGGATTTAATGAAATCTATAATCTCTACCCCTTAATAAGCTGAACAAACTTTACTCTTATAATCAAATTAGTTCACTTTAAAACTGATTGGCTATTTACAACTATTAATAATAATTCCGTTTTGTACTCTTATAAACCCACCAAAAAACAAATGGAAAATATAAAAACTATCTTACAGCAGTTTCATGAGACAAATTGATACAACTTATTTTAATGAGGTTTAATTGAAAGTGTCCATTCCGTGGACAATCATGTCCACTCCATAACTAAACCATGTCCACAGAATGGATAAAATTTCTGGTTTTGTTTATTATCAAGCTAGGAATTGAGGTTAGGTAAATGCTGACTTCTGTGCGAGTGTGAAATTCAACCACATAATTACGCTCTGCCATATTATTAGATTGTAAAAATGATTTTACTTACTTTAATAATCCTGACCATGGAGTGGACAGATGAGATAGCCAAATCTTTTTACCACAGGCAAAAGTTTGTTTAGCATGACAAAATAACAGCACCTCAGTTCACTAACTGTGATGAAAATCAAGATGGCTTCTTTATCATTATTCACACATCCTGGTGGCTGATAGTGCACTCTAGAGGTTTTTATGCGAAGTTTAAACTTTGTCCATGGAGTGGACACATTTTATGGAGACATTTGTTTATAAAGTATTTACTTTGTTAAAATGTTATAATTAGCTTTAAAATTTAGTTATTAAATTTGATCATGAGATTTTATATTGTATACAAACCACGGCGTTGACAAAATATTACTTACGAATGAAAATAATGGTTAATTTTGTAGAATTGCCTTGGGGACAGTCCACGGAGTGGAAAAACTTGTGTTATCTAGCAAACAATCATTGAGAAAGTGTTAATAATGCTGTAAAGAACTATTTACCTTACCATTTAATATTTTTTAGGGCTGGGGACATGGTTTCTACCCTTTAGTTTGGCAATGACCCAGATTAAACTGCATTGTACTGGAGATGTATGCCGGGAAATACTTTGTGTACTCTAGATAATGCACATACTGAAATGAAAGAAAGTAATATGAAAGGCTAACTGTGTTAGATTTTGGCAACGCAGCTGGAACACACAAACTTAAACGCCTGGTTATCGGTAAAAGTATGAGGCCACGGAAGTTAAAAGACATCAAGGTAATACCTGTTGAATACACAGCAAGCAAGAAAGCCTGGATGATCTCAAAAATAACCACCGAGTGGTTCAACAGTTTTGTACGACAAGCTTGGCAACACTGCAGTAGCTTAGGCTTGAAGCAGGATTGCAAGATCATACTTGTGATGGTTTATTGTTCTGCTCACCCATCATCTGAAATCCTATCGCGAGATAACGTTGAAATTATTCATCTGTCACCTAACTGTACGCCACTCATTCAGCCGTAGGACCAAGAAATCCTATGCTCACTAAAGTGCCACTATCGATAGGTGTTTCTGCAGTTGTTTTTTGGGCTTCTTAAATGGCATGAATAAAAAAGGATTACAATTTGAAATATGTAGTGTGGGCTCTGGAAAGTGCTTGGGACAGCATTCCTAAATCAACTCTCAACAATGCCTTGCACAAACTGTGGCAGACTACTATTTATTCAGAAGAAAATGAACCTGCAGACTTCCGAGGATTCAATGTTTAACAGGGAAAAAAAATGTTAAATGAAGTGATGAAATATGCAAAGGCAATAAATAACCAGCCTTTAACTGACAGATTTGCAGGAAAACAAAATTGAAGAATGGTTCACCGTTGATTGTGTTGTTCCAGCTGTGCAACATTACACAGATGAAGACATTCTGGAAATGGTTACAAACAAGAATAACAAAGATGAGAACGGCAGTGAAGATTCGGATGAGGATGAACCTGTAGAAAAAATTACACGGGATGAATGCATTGTTCACATCAGCCATTTGATAGCTGGGTTGGAGCAGCGTAGCTACGCAAGTGAAAAGCAGTTAATGGGCATGTACCTGCTGAAAAAAGAATTGGAGGTAGAGAAGTCCAGGTAAATTAAGCAAACACGCGTTACAGATGTGTTCAAGATCTTATCTGTGCCGGCTACCGGAAACAAACTGCGTGATGAAGAGACAGCTGGCCCAAGTGGCACACGTACAGATACGCTGCATAATGACAATGTGTTGCACATTGCCATTAATGTGTTAGTGCAAATGTACTTTGTGAACTTTGTCTATGATATTTCAGTCCCGCTCTTGTAAATGTATATTGTGTCGACGTACCATGCGGTAAGGGAAAGAGTATCCACGGAACTGACTATACTTTGGGGAGGTTTTTATCAGTTGCACGTCAACGAAAATGGTAATATGACGCCACTGCTGCAGCCCTAGATTATTTCCAGTTCTTGCTTACTCATGCAGACATGTGCACAAAGCGATAAGAACCCCCGCTAGCAGGTTGGAAATGAAGGTTATTCACGCAGCACTGCAAGTTTTATGACTGACATTTTCGTAACAGTATGTAGTATTTTTTAAAAATGGTTTTGTAACTTTAAGGATAAAACTAATGGTAATTATTAAGTTTAGGGGCTTTTCTGAAAAACACAAAAAAAAATTCAAAATTATGATATATTTCTATTCTACTAATCACATGGAACACAAATACACTAGGGGCATAGCTTTAAAATAAGTATAACATATTAAAAAAAATTGAACAAAATTGCGAAATGAGCAGTATAGCCAGTTTGTTTACGTTTCTGAATGAAACGTCCTAGACCAACAAAAGTTGCATTAATGGGTTCTGCACAGCTTACCTTGTTCATATTCAAGAGGGCGTACTGTTAAAATAAGTAGAACATATTTAAAAATACTTGCGAAATATGTTTGTTTACATCTATTAAAGTCAGAGAAATTATACCAGCCTGCTACCTAGGTGAGTCAATTTACATTCTTTTGGTGTGTTTTACGGTTCCCTTAAATTCCTACATTCGTAGTTTAGTGTAAAACCCAAACATCCTAGGTTAGTGTAAAATCCTACTATCCTAGGTTAGTGTAAAACCCTACAATCCTAGGTTAGTGTAAAATCCAAAAATCCTAGGTTTAGTTTAAAACCCAACAATCCTAGGTTAGTTTAAAACCCAACAATCCTAGGTTAGTTGAAAAATGTAAAATAGTGATTCGCCCATCATGGGGTTAGGTTCTGTTAGGTTAAGTGGGCACATATTACGAAATTAGTTGGACGTTAATGCCCCTAGTATATTCGTGTTCTGCATCATTAGTAGAGTGGAAATATACCATTTTCCGTGAATTATTTTTATATAAAAGCCCTTAAACTTAATAATTACCAATGAGGTATTTTTCATACCANATAAAAGCCCTTAAACTTAATAATTACCAATGAGGTATTTTTCATACCATCCCACCCTCATTTCCCATAACAGGAATTTTCCCACAACCGGAATAGGAATAACCCTTCCCCCAACAATTTTGGTTGAGAGGTGCTTTAGTGTATATTTATTGACTGTTATTCCAAATGAGAGGACTTCAAAAAGTGCTGACTTTACCGAGAATAGCCTATAATTGCATTTACAGGATGGTAGCCCACACACAAATGATATTTGGTATCTCTGGTTTCGGATTTTGTATGACGGTAACGATAGGAAAAGCTCAAGGGGGGTCACTTGGTTCTCTTGGCCCAATGAATCCTGACTGAAGCTGTACTTCCACTATGTCTTGCACTAGATTTGGCTGATGGAAGGGTACACAATTCTGTTTTATAGAAATAAGATTGTGATCTCATTTATATATCTTGTGTTGGACCAAAGGTGTGACTGGTTTTTTTTTCTCTTTGAAAATAAGCTGATATTCCTGCAACAATTACTCTAGCTAAGTAACTGTTCATCTTTTCCTGACAAATGACTTAAGTTAATTTACCTGCTGCCTCTAGCTTAGAATTATCTTAACAACTCGACCACACAACTTCATGTCTTGCAATAATTCTGACCGATTCATTCATGTTTTCACTGATGACAGACTTGTCGGTATCACAAAGACTTTCTCCAGCAGCACCAACGCTGCTCCCTAGGTACCTCGAGGAATTTCTACTGCAGCTTGACTCATGTCCACAGGTGCTTCTACTTTTCTTTTATTGTAGCAACATTTACATAGACTGTTCACAGTTAATTGAGCACTTTCAAAATCAACCTTTAATAAATGTTACTGCACCCTACCAAAAAAATTTAAACGGGCACACTAACTGCTGTGTTCTAAGTAATGTCGTAACAATTGGAAGGGGGTGGTGTAAGTAATCCCATATCTTAATGTTGAATTAAAGGTGTTAGGTAACATTTGTGAATACTGAAATTATTTATTTTGCTTTCTGTTCATTTAATGCATATAAGTGTAGGAATGAGAAAATTTATAAAATGTTTATTTTTCTAATAATTTCACAGTTTCACTTGACTGGCACGTGAATAAACTCATCAGTCCTGTGACACTGTNGTGTTCTAAGTAATGTCGTAACAATTGGAAGGGGGTGGTGTAAGTAATCCCATATCTTAATGTTGAATTAAAGGTGTTAGGTAACATTTGTGAATACTGAAATTATTTATTTTGCTTTCTGTTCATTTAATGCATATAAGTGTAGGAATGAGAAAATTTATTAAATGTTTATTTTTCTAATAATTTCACAGTTTCACTTGACTGGCACGTGAATAAACTCATCAGTCCTGTGACACTGTTGATTTTACGTAGCTATGGGGGAAGAATACACAATGTGCATATAAGTAGATCTAAAGCAGGGCTTTCAAAAGTGCTCAGTTTATTTCGAACAGCCTAGAGCAACGTGACAGAGGTGATTATTCAATGCATCACATTTATGAACAAGCTCTACTAGTATACTGTAATCTTCCACATGAACTTAATTCAGTCTATTTTTCCTCTACCTGGCAATATTTCCTCGACAGCTACAAAATATACTGGACATTGAGTAATTTTTACTCGAGAGGCTAGTTTGCGCAATCCCATGCAGCAGTCATTTACTCGTGATGTCGGCCCACTAGCGCACTATTCTGGGAGTACCACTTATTTCCCAGTTACAGGCTCTGTTTTGCTACATTTAAAGTTGCTCAGTGTTCTTTCAGAGCATTTGGTCATATTGTTCCATCATAATATGTGCAATTATGCTGTATGACGTGTGAACACATGTTGTAGGCATTTTTACCTAACTGACAACATTTATCCAAAACTCTCGTAGCCTGAAAGACCACATACACCAAATTTTGGCTTACCAAGACTGTGTAAAGCTGTGTCTCCGACAACATGTTGCCACATAAGTGATAATTGAGCGCCAGTATCTATTAACAATGCAAGTGGGCTACCTCTGTAAATTACATTACTGTTAAATCCTCTATGTCATTGTCAGACATTGTCACAGGTATGCACTTTACAAGGGACTCTCATGGCTAGTCCTGTCCCTGGGCTGGTTAAAGTACCATTCTATTATACAGCTCTAAAGCTGGAGTCACAATAGCCCAACGTACACGCCAGACCGACATGATGTCAGAGCTCGACAGAATTTCATATTTTATATTATTCAGTGTTCACAATACCCCGACAAAATCTGCCTGTCAAGTGTGGTAATTGGCTGTTAAAAATTCTAAAACGGCAAGTTATCCTTAAATATACAATATTTACTTTTTAAAACTTGCGATAAAGTGAATGATTATTTTCCTTTTGACAATATTTAAATTTATACGAGATTTAAAAAGTATTTGTGAACAAACCGGAACGTTAGTTTGGCGGCAAGTTAGTTTATTATTTACTACAGTAGGAAAATATGCATAAAATTTTGTTTTCTAATGTTATATTTACATTTTTTACATGCCCGATGAGTCCAGCATGATGGAAAGTAGAAATAGATTCTACTTTTGTCAGGCTGTCAGGGCTATGATTTTCTCGGACTGACGTCAGAATGACCTTGCTTTTCATTGGCTGCTACTCACATTTTGTCGTGTTGGGGTTGTCATGTCGGATTTGTCGGGGTATTGTGACTCCAGCTCAAAACTATCTCAAAACTAAACATTCCTACGGTCAATGAAATAAGTAATTCTTTAATAAAAAGGTATATTGATTTGATAAGTACTCCCCCTTAGTTATATATGTAATGCAACTTTAGAAAGTGTTTTTCCAGATAGATTGAAGGTGGTGATTGTAAAGCCACTGTTTAAGAAGGATGATAACGGAACTTGTTGAAAATTCTAGACCTATATCATTGTTATCAACATTTTTCAAAGTGCTTGAAAATATATCACTTATAAGGTTAACTAATCATCTACAATTACATAATATTTTGAATAATTTTGGTTTTAGGAAAGGGAGATCATTTAATGATGCTACATATAAATTAACCACATGCATATTAAATGCCTTGAACAGTAAAGAGAGTATATTAGGTATATTCTGTGATCTGACTAAGACTTTCAATTGTGTAAATCACAATCTTCTTTTGTATAAATTAAAATATTATGGTTTAACTGATTAAACTTTTAATTTATTTTAATCATATTTGTCTGGCAGAATACAAAAAATAGTGATACATAATAAGAAAAAACTGTTGTTACAGAATCTAGTATGGAAACTATAAAACATGGTGTACCACAGGACTTGATTCTGGGTCAATTGTTGCTTCTCAAATTTATAAATAATCCACCCTGTAATTTAGGACCTAGATAATGTACAGAACTATAAGATGAATAATGAAGTACATAGCCATAACATGAGGAACATACATAATTTGTATTGATATGTGTTGCTGGTCTACGTTGACCTTGGCCTGTCCCGTGCGAGCGAGCGTAAAAGTAGGAGAGAGAAGCTATACGAGTGGAAAGTCAATGGAATGTTTTGAATGGCAGGTGAGCAATAAACCAAGTAGGGTGTATCTGTTACACAAGCATCCTGCCATGCGCTCCTGACCTTGGTTATATTAAATTTCTGCGTTTATCTGAACAATGCTCTGGATTACTGACCTCATTTCTCTCAGCGTTACTGGAGGTGCGTTAAACCGTCCAGATGGTCAGGGTGACTAATATATAAGGACGACAAACCCTCGAGCCGGGGAGTTGATAAGTGGATGAGTGGCTGGAGTTTCAGCGCTAGATGACGAGCAGAACAAGCGGCAAGAGAAGTGAACAGCGGGAATAAAATCCGTGACTCTGAGCATCGGGGCAGCAAATAGTGCGACTGGCAAGGTGGACTATTGGACTGGATGTGTTAATGAAAGACATTACAAATGATGGCAACAGATAGACTGAAAGTGTGTTAATGACGAGTATGAGTTAATTGACTATAACCAAACAGAGACATTAAGAAGGAATTTAAGTAGAGTTACAGAGCGTGGTGACGCAGTGGTAACTCACTGGACCCGCATTCACGAGGACCTGGGTTCGATTCCGTGTCCGGCCATCCTGATTTCTATTTTCCATGGTTTTCCGAAATCACTTTAGCCAAATGCTGGGATGGGTCCCTAACAAAGGCCATGGCCGATTCCTTCCCCAATCCCTCTTCCCTGTGCAACTTGCACCGTCTCTAATGACCTCGCTGCCGACAAGACATTAAGTCCAACTACCTACCATAATTAAAGTTGATATAGACATTAAATGTTTTGATTACTGAAAAATAAAAAGAGTAATAGTAGAGATAGCTGGAATAATGCTGTAAATGATAGCTGTGTGAATAAATTAAAAGTCAAATTTAGTTCTTTTATTTTTATTAAGACCTCCATCCCTCAAACTCAGATATGCCCCTCAGGCATCTTGTAACACTGGTGTCAGAAGTGGGATGGAGGCAATTATTAATTATTCAATTGTAAATTAAGTAAGTATTATGCTCATAATTAGTGATTAAAAAATTAATTAATTCAGACTGTTTTGTACAACCATCACAGTGAATGCTAACTAGAAAAATGTCTGCAGAACTAGAAGCACTGCGAGCATTAATTGCGGGGCTAGATAGCCAAATGGCAAACGTGAGTGCAGTGTAAATAGCAAAATTAATAGTGTGAACGATAATGTAAATTTCCAGATAACTAATGTCAATTATTTAGTAGATAAGAAAATAGACAATGTAGACAGGAAAATAAACACTGTAAATGAAAATGTGGACAGGAAAATAAACACTGTTAATGAAAATGTGGACAGGAAAGTAAACTTTCTAAATGAAAATGTGGACAGGAAAATAGACACTGTAAATGGAAATGTATAGAATTGATTGTGTGGATGAGAATATTGACAGTGTGAATGAAAGGATGGACAGTGTAAATGAAATAGTGGACAGTGTAAACGACAGGATAGACAGTGTCAAGAATGAAGTGAAACAGGAAGTAAGTGTGATGAAGAAGGAATGGCAGAAATTTCTTTAGCAACGGAATTCTATCCTCATCACATCTGCAGCCGAGGAAAGTGGGGAAGCAGTGCAAGCCTTAACCAACTCGGCAACCTCGGAGGATAGTTGGCAGCTCTGCAGCATTGGTGTCGCGCAGCCAGGAGTGGTTAAGGGGGTCTCAATTAAGCCCGCCCCTTACAATGGCCAGACGTCTTGGCAGGAATACCAACATCAGTTTGAAATATTTGCTACCGTGAATGGCTGGTAAGCCAATCAGCAGGCTTACTATCTCACAGCTCTACTGAGAGGCCCTGCACTGAGCATACTATAATCTCTGCCAGAGTGACATCTACTGGAGTACCCTACACTGGTGTTTGCCTTGGAGCTATGTTTTGGCGACCGATACCTGCAATATGCCCACCATATCCAACTGCAAAGCCGCACTCAGCGACCAGGGCAGCCACTGCAGGAGCTATGGCAAGACATTGTGCGGCCCTCCCACCTATCTCTGGAAGGGTGCCCCGAGGAGGCGTGCAACATCATCACAATCGGCTTCTTCATCGATGCCATCGCAGACGCAGAGGTACGGCAAGCGGTACGTCTGGCTGCATCCCACAACATGCAGAATGCCCTGGCCTGAGCAGTGGAGATGGAGTCAGCAAGACAGGAGCCCCCACCCCGACGCCCAGTACGCGCAGTGATGCTGAACAAAGACGAAGACAGAATAACGAAGACACTGAAGGAGTTGCATTTGGCTTTGAGAGACATCGCTTCCAGGATTTATGCTACAGAGCTTCGCCGCCCCCCACACAAATGGAGAGTGTGTTGGTCATGTGGACAGCTGGGGCACCTGAGAGCATATTGCTCACAACAGCAGCAGCGGGAAAAGAGGCAGCAAGGTGAAGAACAAATGGCTTGGATGAGCACATGCAAGCACTTGCATGAAGAAATTTGTGAGCTTCGTGCATATGCCCAACAACTGAGAAACCGCATCAGTGAACTGATGCTGCAAGCTTCACACCTCACAAAGCAGTTGGAAAATGCACATGATAACTTGCGAGTGCTGTCCAGATGCTCTGTGCACACTGTGTGACATAGCAGTGAAAGGAGCCCATTGCATGGAGCGAATGCTGTGATAGCCCCTCTCAGTAGTGGCTCTGGGGATTATGGTCCCTTGGAGGAAGTGCCTCGAGGGGCACAGAACCAGTTGCGTGAGCTCAAGAAAGGGAGTGAGGCAGTCGACAGGAGCTATCAGTGCTTCTGGGTACGTTGGACGAGGATCCAGCCCCAACCTGCAGCATCTACCGCAAATGCCAGCGCTCTTCAGATTGGTAGACATGGTCTAAAGGAAGATGCAAGGGGAAATTCTATAGTAACTTCATCTTTTCAAACCGATAATGAAGTGATTAGTCCTGTAAGGCACAAATGACCTAATAGTGACAGGATGAAGACCCACTATGACAGGAGAATGTCGGGTGAGGTATTTCAAGGACAACTGGTGTGATTGTACAACCCACAGAGAAGAAAAAGGTACTCGAATCTTGCGAAGGTGCCTACAGGATTGTGAAGAAGATCGATGATGTGGTATTTCAGATTTGTTGGCAAGGCTCTTGGGCGGAGCCGAAGGCTGTCCACATCAACCGACTGGCATACTACGAAGGTCCGGATGTTGCGGAGGCTGTTCGAGACTAACAGTCTTAAGGAGGATGCAGTGTTATGTGTTGCTAGCGTGCTTTGACCGTGGCCCGTCCCACATGAGCAAGTAGAAGAGGAGGAATGATTAGTTATTTGATAATGGGAGGGGGCAAGTCAATGGAATGTTTTGAATGGCAAGCGAGTTATAAACCAAGTAGGGCGTATCTGTTACACAAAGCATCCTGCCATGCGCTCCTGAACTTGGATATATTGAATTTCTGCATTTATCTGAAGAATGCTCTAGATTACTGACATAATTTCTCTCAGCGTGACTGGGGGTGCATTGAACCGTCCAGATGGCCAGGGCGACTACGGACCCCTGAGCCAGGGAGTTGATGAGTGGCCGGAGTTTCAGCAATAGATGACGAGAGAAGTTACCAGCGGGGGGAAAATCGGCGACTGCGAGCATCGGCGCAGCGAACAGCGCGACTGGCAGGCTGGACTATTGGACTAGATGTGTGAGTGAAAGAAATTACAAATGATGGCAACAGATAGACTAAAAGTGTGTTATTGATTAGTATGAGTTAATTGACTATAGCCAGAGACATTAAGAAGAACGTTAATTAAAGTTGAAATAGACATTAAATATTGCGCTCACTGAGAAATGAAAAGAGTAATAGTGGAGATAGATAATTTAATGCTGTAAATAATACCTTTGTAAATAAATTAAAAATCAAATTTAGTTATTTTATTTTTATTAAGACCACCCTCTCTTATGAACTCAAATTCGCCCCTCAGGCATCTAGTAACAGTATTTTCCATTGGTGCCACTCATCTGGTAAACCTGGAAAAAAGGGAAATCTCAAGGAATTCCGAACAAGTTAGCTAAATTTAAGGGAATACTCTGATACACATGCTATATTTGGCAGTTCTATTTTATCAATTGTGCACCACTACCAGAATCTTATATAATTGTTTTTATGATGGTGAACAAAATGCTTAGGCATTTTTCTTTGTATTTTGTGTAGGGAGCAAGTTTGTAAGATCAAAGAAGTATTTTGGTGTAAAAGTGTGTTATAATGCAAATGCACCAATCCTTACAAAAAAAATGTTAGCAAAAATTTATGGAAAAAAGATAATTTTTTTCTAGAAATCAGGGAAATGTTAGGGAATTTTCTAATGGAAAAAAGGTGGCAAGCCTGATTTGCCTTCAACCTCCTTCATGTTTGTAAAGAAAGGTACTCATTGTTCCACGATAAAAGTTTGTAATGCACTTCCAATTTCGCTAATTGTTGGGACCTACATACGTACATTAATTTTCCGTATCTGTCTGCGATTTCCTCCACAGACACATTATCCATAATTTTAAGGCTACTCATCTGTTCCCTATAAAAACTAGTAGGGTTTCCTGTAGAAATATTGTTAACATATGCTTCTTGTTTCCTTTAGGGAAACTGATTAGTAGTTCCTTACATTTTTTAATGAGAAGCTCATTTCAGCATGAACAAAAATGTTTGAGGAACCACATTTGATACCTAGGCTCAGGTCGATTTATTTATTTAAAATGCATTATAATGTGAGTTGGATCAACATGTAATTATGTTTATTCCTGTAGGGAAACACCACATAGCTTTTATGGGTTAAGAATCTAGAAATTACCCATCACATTGATGAATCGGACCCAACCCTCTTGACAAAAAAGTGCCATTCTTCTGTATTTGTAACATCCTCACTTCATTCCAAGACCTTTCATTTACAGGAATTGGTCAGAGTACTTTCTATCTCCCACTGCGTGTTCAAGATTATATTAAACTATGTTGAAGCCTGCTATAAATTTTTTACTTGGAGGGATTTACCTTCATACTTTCTCCAGAATTCTTCAGTGTTTCACCTATGCAACCATTTTAACCAAACTCTTCCACTGAGAACTAATCAAGAGGACTTGATATTACATTTGCTGTCGTGGTAGACTGCAAAATTTTTTACCTGGCATGACTCCAGGCATGGATACTATGTTCTCTATATCAAGATACACACTGTCGTCATAGTGAAACTTAATCTGGCACTCGTATTTCCCCCTCCTTTGCATTCTACAAGTGCTCCTTCTTCACCTCACTTTACCACCACCGACACTCGAGGGCTTTGTGTTATGCGATAACCAAAACCTCTCAACTCATATCCATCCGACTTGGCAGTTGACCAAACATGTAGCATCCGAGTGATAATGCCAGGTGCCCTCGAAATACCGTCCACCTTACATTGAGCCCTTCGACCCTCGGAATTTACCAACCTTTGTTTAATAAAATGGTAAAATGTTTGGTGCTGGGTACTAAAAAGTATTTTCATTATATATTTTTTTCTTAATTGGTAAGATACTTTACCCTCTCCTTGCAGGATATACGAGGTAATAATTTACTTTCTTATGGAAATCTTCATCCATGCTGAATATATCATCAACAGAACTCTTTTTAATGTGGAAGTCTCATTCAAGACTGAATAAATGTTCCTAACCCATCTCCAAAACACAAAATGCAAACTAAGCTATCATTAAAGCAGCTAGGTGAAACTATCAACATAATCATATCAACATACATGATATTTTCTGAAAAAAAATCAAATTCAGAGTAAGGACCGTATGTACTGACTTGCCTAGAAGTTAAGCACCACTACCACTTCCTTTAGTGAAGATTTCAAGTGTCACTTAAATTTGAGTGCTAAGTCCATTTTGGTTTAAGCCTTGTGTGTCTTCATGAAGTTTAATTTGGATGGTTACTAAATACAAAAATACACAGACTTGCCCAAATTTAATGGCTTCAGTTGATCTCAGCCAATAGGAAATGGCTGAAACTATGGCGTTTGCTTCTTGAAATAAAATGGAGAGGTCTACTCCTCAAAATACTCATATTATTCTTGTTGGCCTGCTGTTTAAAAAAAGAATTAATTTTCTTGTGTTAAGAGAAAATGTATGTAGAACTTAAATTACTGCCAGTTCACAAATAAACTTATGTGGAATGGCCATTTCTTGGATAGTGCTAACAAAATTGTATGTAATTATATATTTATGTGGGATTTTTGAGGGAAGTAAATAAATAATATTTTAGCAATACTTAACAGCTTTTAACTTTAGAATAACTCTGTGCCTAAAGATGTAACAGTTTCATGGATATTTATTTTGATCTACAAATTCTGAAAGTCTAACGAAAGCAACAATTTGTTGAATATCCCTACTCGGTAATGAAATGATGATCCCTATTTATACTTATCATTACAGCAGAGTACATTATATTTTTAACTTTGATATTCCTTGAAGCTTGCTATATTTTGTGAATATGTATACGTTAACATCATTTAGAGTTGCATATGAGAACAACTAGAAATTAGTATTAGCTCCTAGTAAATGAAATGCATTACATCTTATTTCTATTTAGTTACTGCAATGCAACTAGTAGTGCTACATACAAATTACACTTGAGAAAAACAAAAGTCTGAAAAATCAGTCATATCTGTAGCATTTCAGTTCCGTAAATACATTCTCATGGCAGAACTTGGCCATTTACCCACAGGGAGAACGTGGTTTTAACTCATCTCTGGATCGGCCACACATCTGTTATGCACTCTTATCTGCTTCATGGTGAACTCCCTCCTGCTTGTTGATACCTGTGACTCTCCTCTTACTGTTCGCCACATTCTGCTGGCGTATCCCAGGTATCGCCAGGCCTGCACTTTCAATTTGCCAGACAAGCTATGGCTAATGCTGTGTGAGCAGTGCCCTCCCTTTCTTACGTGCTCTAGGTCTTTTTAATATGTTGTGATGTTTTTTTGACATGTAACTGAGAGATGTCTTTTTAACAAACTGAGTTTTCCTAACAGTTTTAATGCCTTTTTAACATTATTTACAGTCCTTTTAACATGTATCTATGTCCTTTTTAATTGTTTTGATGTATTTGCAACCTTTATTGTACTTTTGCACATATTTGTTTGGCAGTTTCTTCTGTGTGTGCATCTCCCATGGAGATTGTTTTATCTGACTTTCATTCTTTGCGTGTCCTTTATTTTGATTTGTTCATGTGGGTGCTCATGCCCTTGCTGCTGACATGCCCCACTAAACCCACTCACTCACGGCAAGATGTGGTTTTTCACCCACATACAATGTTAACTCGTTAAATCTCAATCTAATTCAAGTCTTGCTAATGCCATTATGAAGAAATCTTTACTAGTCGCCAATTTAGGGAGGTAATCAGCAACTACGTTTCTGTGCATCGAGTGCTAATTTCTCTTAATTTCTAGTGATAGTAGCAACTACAGTATATTACTCTCTGCATATGGCCCTTAGTCTGGCTGCAGTGTTAGCTAATATATCCGCCACCTCAAGAAAAGAAACTTTGACTATGTAATAACCACCACATGACACTTATAGGTCTTATATGTATAATAATAAACTCAATATTTTGTTTATATCTCACAAACATTGCTCAAATTATATACGTTAGCCTACATGTGTTGTCTTCCCTGGGAATAAGAAAATTTTTATTTTATTATTATTATTTCAACTTGCAATTAGGCTATCATCCTATGGCAAGCGCTTCTTTCCCTCATCCTGTTTCACACTCCAGTCCCTTCCTAAATTGCCCAACACTTCCTGGCAAATTAATAGTGTGATAGGAAAAGTATTGCTAGCTAGGTACTTCATTGTGGTGTTTGGTAATAATGCATAGAAAAGTAAGGAGAAAAAACTATGTTAGTTTACTCAGTACTGAGGCTTTGACGACCGGATAATTTCCAAGAACCTGTGGCCACCGAGATCGCAGGATCTGACAACACCGCACTTCTTCCTATGGGGTTACTTAAAAGAGAGAGTTTACGCCACGTGCCCACAGACAGTGGATGATTTTGAAGCACAAGGGTAAAGCAGGATCCGTTCACTTGAATGAGTCACGGGTCATGGAGAACGTTACTACACCACCAAACAATAAAAGAACATAAAAGAAACAAATAGGTGACACAAACAAACAAAAAATTACTGTCACTGAAATATTGAGTGCGTGCCATTGACAACTGATGCTGCAGTGTGTGTTAAGAAATTAACTGAAACGTTAGTTTCGAAGGACATGAAAATCACTATGCTGGAAGATAACCAATATTGTATATAAATGGCTAATACCCTTGAAACAAAAAGATAGAAACACATTCATGTCGAGTATCATTTTGCAAAAGAAGTTATACAAGAAAAAACTCCAAACCTACTGAATGTAAATATTTATAAGCAAATAAGTGACTGCCTAACTAAGCAAGTCCTGTCTTACCGTAAATTCAAGACATTTGTCTATGTTTTGGGAATGTCATGATTTTGGAAATTTTAATTGTGTAATGCTAGCATTTTTTTTGTATAGCGTATAAGAGTAAAATAAAGTAGTAGTTCAAGGGCGGTCATGATGTTGGATGTCTGCGATTTGAACTTGGACAACTATAAATTTTATTTTAAACAGTTTTTATAAATTATACAATTCACATATTATATTGATCATTTTACTGAGAGCCTCTGTAGCTCTATTCTGTTATCACCTACAATTGATTGTTATTGCTGGTTTTTCTTCATGGACTTTGAATTAGGTCTAATATGGATGGCAGGCATCTGTGCTACATATCTGTGGTAATGAACCTATGCTCCCTAGACTGCCAACTGTTAACTCCTCCATTTATGCATCTTGTGGATCTTTTTTGTATATTTTAATAATTTTTTTTTCTCTGACAAGTTTATCATATTCAAATATCAGATATTTACCTATGTGCCATGTAATGAGTGGCTTTGTAGCTTATTTCTATGCCGGTCTCGTGATGGGAAGTAGTTGGGCTAGTATGTAAATAAAGTCATTAAAACATTAAATATTTTACTTGCTGTATTTAATTATTTATTATCATTTTAATGAAATTATTACTTGGTAAAAACTTGCACATAGCAACATTCACTTTTTAAAAATGTTTTCTCAAGTATCTCTACTTTAAAGTTCAAGCTCAACATTGGACTGTGGCGGAAACTAGATCACCTTCGGAACTCTTCCCATTGAGGTTCGCAACAGCCACAGAATGAACACGCACAAGTGTCGGAATTTTATAAAAATTTATTTCTCTTATTCACATAAGCATATCAGCAAACTTGTGCATGTTACACTTAAAAATTAACTTGTTAGAGTTAAGTTAGTGGCATAGTGCAAGAGTTCAACTCAGAAGGCCCAGTGGTGCAGGTCCATGCTGACATTCGTAAAACTGAAATACAGGTAAAACTTGTAAAAGTTAAGGAAACAGGTGACATCCTGGAAATTACTGTTGGTAATACAACTTAACGTAATATATTTGGTATATAGCCAAATATTCTCAGTAGCAGCCCAATAAATTTGTAGTAAAACTAATGGGTACCAAAAAATGATTTGTTATGTTCGAAATAAATTCACAAGTAAACAATTGTACTGTATCTAATGTAGATAATGTTTAGAAACTGCAGGTTTTGTGAATTTCAGTCATTTCGTAAAATAGGGTTTTTTTTCAGCACAATTTTTTTTATCGAATGCCAGAGAATGCTGGAAAACCTGGAAGCGTCTGTGAAATTTGGTCCTGATATTTTATAGCAACCTTATGAAGCCTTCATCCTTCCTTATCTTCCTGCATGCTAGTGTTCTGTGCATCTGAACAATGCAAAGAAACTCTCCTCTGTCTGGTTCTCCATTAGAGAGAAGGGAAAAGCTAGCTGCTAGCATTCTGCACCACACACTTACCTGAAGAATGTTAACATATGTCTTGCACTTTAAAAATGTGTGTGTGTATATATATATTTTTTTTTTTTGTTTTTTAGTATTTCTATGTTGGTAACGTTGGGCATCTCAGCTTCTTTGAAGTTAGTATTTTAAAATTTCTAGTTAACAGTTTTCTTTTTAAAAAAAATATTTTTTTATAGGCAAATTACTTTGAATACTGACTTTTTAAAGTTACGCTAAGTTTTAATTTGTTGTAACCACTTTCCAAAATTAGACATGCTTGGAAAATATTTTTTTTTTTACTCCTAGATTCACTAATTTTGTTTTCCAAGTGAATTAATTTTTCATTGAAGTAGAAACCCAGTATTAATAAGAATAAACCATGTTTACTTTACAGAAAACAAACAAAATAAATAGCAGTCATTCTAATTGTGAAGAAAGGAGTGTCTACAGAAACTTATTATGGTTAAGGTCATGGAAAAAATAATGTAATGTGTACACAAACACGTAGTGAACTAACACAATGTAAAAAAATTGTGTATTAGAAACAAACCAAATACATTTCTTTACGAGTTTCGTAATTTTGGCCCAACATAACTAAAACCAAAGTGCTTCATAAGAGCTGCCGAGATCTCTCCTCGTCACTCCCCAATATTTCAATGCAAATAAGAATGATAATGCAACCTATATTTGTATATTTAATCTTGTTCACAGGAAAAAAAAAATTGATAGTTTTCACAGTGGCGAGAAAAGAAACACAGGTGTATAGGCTGTTCACAGTAAAGTGAAGCACTTTTGATGTCATAGTTACTTTTTCCTTTCAGCCATTTTTTATCCTTTAACCACCTTTTTAAATAACTAAATATTGCCATGTAAGTATTAAACTGTGTGTGTGTTCCACCACACTCAGAAGTTACTGTCTAAGGCTAAAATAAAATGTTTTTATTAACTATTATTGCAAATGAGAGGGCTTTCAAAAGTGCTCACGTTACCGTGAATAGCCCATAACAATAATTACAGCATGATAACATTGTGTGTATATATTTATGGCTTTTTTTTTTTCTGTTTCACCATGGCTGCAATTATATTGCTTAGAATGTTTTTAAGAATAGTGAGATGGCATCTGAGNAGTGAATAGCCCATAACAATAATTACAGCATGATAACATTGTGTGTATATATTTATGGCTTTTTTTTTTTTTTTCTGTTTCACCATGGCTGCAATTATATTGCTTAGAATGTTTTTAAGAATAGTGAGATGGCATCTGAGTCCTGAAGTTGATGGCTGCTCGCTAAGGAAATGAACATGAACATGTAATGAATGGTGCTAGTTTTCACAAAGTGATTTATCATCAATTAATTTGTTTTGAGAGTTTTTGTAGACACATTTATTTCTGTTTTACTTTGTTCATAGTGTGTAATTAAGTTAATGTGTATTGAAATACTCCATTAAAAATATGTAACAAGATGTGCAGATGAATATTACAATATAAGTGAAAAGTTAGTAAAGTCAAAGTGTATTATGCTTCTGTAGAGCCAGTTTAAGACATTAAACCCAATAATTAAAAATTAAAGGGCGGCGGTGGCTGAGCGGTTAGACTGCTTGCCTCCCACCAAGGCGAACTGAGCTCAATCCCGGCTGGGGGTCACTCTGGATTTTCGCAAGTGAGAATCGTGCCTGACTGTGCTGCTGGTTGGAGGGTTTTCTCTTTGATCTCCCGTTTCTCCCACCCCTTCATTCTGGCGATGCTCCATTCTCAACTCGCTTCACCCTCACCGGCTCTCAAGACCACGTTAAGAGCTACCCCAATTTATTTAACTCACTCAATTTCAAAATAAAAATGACTGTAAGATACTGATTGTTAAGATATTGGTATAATGGTTCAGTTTTGTGAGAATGCTAATTTTTTTTGGAGTGTTTGCAATATCTCTTTTTCCTTTTTTGTGCAGATTCGTCCTTTCATCACAACCGACCAGCCCAATGATATGGTGTGCGTGAGTGCACTGCCACACTTAAATCAGATAGTTTTAAGTGGCCACAACTGTTTTACAGTTGACTACGCTCTTCCTGTCAACTACACCCAAGATCAAGTTTTCGAAGTGTCTGTGCAGCCCATGGTCAATTGCATTTTGCAAGGTAAGTGTGTGTGTCTGTCTATCTTTCCTCCCCCTCCCCTTTTTGGGACCACGATGGTGCGTTGCTAGGATGCTCGCCTCCCTCCAAGGCAGACTGGGTTCGATTCCCGGTAGTTGCTCCCAGATATTTGCACGTGGGAATCATACCAGATGATGCTGCTGTTCAGGGGTTTTTCTCAGGTGTCTCCCATTCCACTTGCACTTGCATTCCAGCACTACTCCATACTCACCTCACTTCATTTTCCCGATGTTAAAAGCCAAAACCTCTTCACTCTACATCTCCTCCCTTTTTTTTTTTCTTAAGCATTACATAACTGAAGATTATTCAATATTTATAACATCTCCTAACTACTGTTCGACATGTAGACACTCAACCTTCGTGCTAGTCTTGGAAAATTAAGGTTTTTTATTATATCGTTTTTGCACACCTGCTTGTCAAAGTTTGGATTCTACTGCTTTTATTTTAAAATAAAATAAACCAAACTGTTTACATTACATTAAACAATAGATTTGAAAGGAATTTTATTTATTAATTTTAAGAGTGCTTAGCAAAAGTCATTTACTAGAATTTAGAAATAGCTACTGATCAAAGTTATGCAAAAAATTTCCATATATTCAACAATTTAAAAAATGAAGAAACTTTATGGGTTATTACACAGATTTTTGAAGTAGATCATGCCATCCTTATCTATATCACATGTATTTTTTCTGCATATTACTTATGTTTACTACACAGTATAGTAAAATTGTAATTTTAACCTGTGATTGAGAAACAGTTATGAAGCAAGAAGCATTGTGTATAAATAATCATTGTCATAATTGATTTTATTGTTGATAGCTTTCAATTTAGCTTCTGTATTTGGGAGTATTACATTGTCATTACATCATCCTGTGTTAGTGTTCCACAGGCAATAGGGTAGCATGCCATATTGGTGCAGTAAAGCATCATGGCCATATGTCTCAGTTTTCAATAATAAATTACAGTGTGTAAATTAGGTGATAGAAGGTTGTGTATACTCATATCGCTAGGCACTGCAAGAGGTCACATAATTATCATGAATTTATTGGAAAAATACTCTCGTAGTTCCTCATATGGTAGAGAAGTCTTATTTATATGTTGGTGCCTTCAAATTAGCAGAAGGTTACACATTGAAAACTGTTCAGAAGCATATGCAGAAGTGATAACCACAACTTTAAATTACAATTTATTTTGAGTAACCTAGATTGAAAGAATCCCATATTTAAATTCACTAAAGAGTGTTGCCAAATCCAAGTAAAAAACAAATAATGTAGAAAAACACAAATTATGTAAAAATAAACTTTTTTAACAAACAAAATTCTTTTGAAATTTAGGTAATTATTAAAATCTCAAGCTCTACAACTATTTATAAATAATGTGTGGGGGCAGTTTGGCTAAATAGCTAACGCACAATGACTTGTCTCTTGTTTCCTTCCCTCTGGCCCATCAATGAAAAAAGCAAAAGCCAAATTCTGCTTTCCCCCTCAAAACTTCTGACTTGCAGTCCCATAAGATCTAGTTCGGGTAACTGTAGAAACTAAAAAATTTACAGAAAGTTATACATAAGTAAAAGGACTTGCTAATGAAGTTCCTGTAGACAGATGTGAACATTACTTCTGGCATTTTCAATGTTTATATAGGCTATTAATTTTTTCGAATAACTCCACATTTACGCATGCCCTGAGATAACCCAATCTGGTGTTGAGGCATTTCACAAAAGAAAAAAACACGGGCTTCAGTGGCTAGAGTGCTCACCTCCCACCAAGGCAAACCAGGTTCGGATCCTGGTGGGGTCAATCCTGGATTTTTGCACAGAGGAATCATTTCCAGATGATGCCACTGGTCAACGGGTTTCCTGTCCTTGCATTCTTGCACTCTTCCGTACACACCTCCCTTCACCCAAAAGGCTTTCAAGACCCTTATGTTAAGAGCCACCGAAACCTCCCCACTCTCTCTCCATTTATAAGTATCTCCAAATTCTGAGCGATACTGCGATTTTACCATCCTCCTTTTTCCAGTCTAGTATATACACCCCCTTTCAAGCTGTTAATTGTGTTCATATTATGTATTGCAGGATGATAACAGCAGTCCAAATTTGATGTGCAGTTTGATCCCCCGAGCAAAGTTTACACTTTCGTACAGCATAGTGTTGCACATTTTCACTGCATTGCTACTGCCTTTATTTAGTCACTGGCTGCACGTTTTGGGAATTTGAATTTTTATTTTGTTGAGAGTATAATTACACTGCCAGACAATAAAAATAGTGCACATGGAAGGATGCATTGGATGGTACTGAAATTGTATAGAGGTAGTAGTACAGATGAGTAATACACATGATCACAAAAATAGAGCAGCAGGACTATGTTGTGTGATATGCCATCCAGTCATTTTCAGTAGTGCGTCCCACTCCCTCGCACTCTGATGCACGCTGCAACACAGTCTGGCATGGAGTTCAGCAGATGCTGAATGTTGTCCTTAGGCAAATGGGCCAACAATTGTTGGGAAGTGTGTTCCAAATCTCAGATACTGTGGCGTAGTAGCAAGTGGTATTTTAACTGGTCTCACACATGCTCAGTTAGGGACATATCACAGGAGTGGGCAGGCCATGGTAGTGTTTGGACATGACGGAGGCAGTCCTCGGTAACCCAGTTCATGTGTGGTTGGGCATTATCTTGCTGGAATATTGCACCTGGAATCCCGGCCAGAAATGGGAGCAGATGGGGGTGTAGGATCCATGGTGTCCAGTGATTGGGAAATCCGGGAAAAGTGGGAAATGTATCGGATTTGTAATGCTGCAAGAAATGTCCAGAATTTTCTCAATGGTGGAACTTTTTTCGGGTTTATAGAATATGCATTATAACTTCAGAAACTGTGCCAAGGGAACTTAACTGTAAGGAATCTGCACCACCTTTAAAAGTCGGACTACCACTGTGTGTTAATAATAATGGCACCAAGTTCACGCAAAGAGAAAGTAGGAAATAATAAACGGATGCTGTGTAGCCCCCTCCTGTGAAGGATGAGGGTGGTAGGAGCTGATTTATTGCAGTAGGGACTCGAGAGGAGAAGTGGGGTAAGAATGCCTGTCTTCGCACCACTCCCTGAGTCTAACTGCTTCTGCTGGCCTACATACTTTTTGTAAAGAATGTTATTTGTGCATGCGCGTCATCACGGTTGTATAATAGTGTAACTCGGCTGCGTATGCAAGTTTACTTTACATCTTCAGCATACGACTGACATGCGGAAGAATTGATGCAGAGGATTCCATTTTGATTATACAATACAACGAATTGTATTAATTTCGTGTTGCTTTAAATGTGATTTTAAATGTTTGCCCAAATTCTGTTGCTAAATACCTCCTTCCCTACCTCACACCATGATCGGCTATATGTTTTCATATTAATCATATGTAAAATGACAACATTGACCCCTATTTCACAGGGGTGTGCAACTGTATGCAAGACAAAACATTCATATTCTTTGTAGTGAACGCAAGCCATAAAGTGAACTGGGGAGCATTATTCGTTGTCTGTTAACAGCCTGTTATGTCACATTGCATGAGTATTGTAAGGACAGGCCGTATCTTATCTGGGAACGAAAAATGTAGATTGGATATAGTCTAATTTGTGGCATCTGGAGATCGTCATTGCATTACATAAATAATATGTCAGAACGTGTGTCTCTTTCTCGTAAGTAGATTTCATTTAAATAGATATTGTCCAGTTTTGTTGCAGCATTTACTAGCATATTTTAAATCAAAAATTTAATGCTGTCAAGTTGCTAATAGCTTCTTTTCCCCTCCATTTTCTACCCTTTGTTTTATACGTGTATATATATATATATATATATATATATCCCCTCCCAAGGCAAACTGGGTTAAATCCCTGGCCAGGTCACCTCCGGATTTTTGCAACTGGCAATCATGCCGGACAATGTCGTTGGTCGGTGGCTTTTCTTGGGGACTTCCTGTTTCCCCCGCCCTTGTATTCCGGTGCTGCTCCATTCTCACCTCATTTCACCCTCATCTGCTCTCAAGACCTCGTTGCTAAGAGCTGCTCAAATCTTTCTCACCTTACCTCACCTCTCCTCCTCTCCATCCCCCCGTGCACAATGTTCCCTTGCTGCACCATGCTCCCGGCCATTAAGTAGTCAATCATGAATCGCTTACGGCTGGCTTTGATAGTGTGATTGTCACAGACGCACTTCGCAAAATTGGTTCAAAATAAACAAAATATTTGCAGATAGTTTAGTTATGAAATATAATTGAAGAGTTTACATGGAGTTCCAGGAGCCAAGTGTGGCGTGTGGCACAAGGCTCAGTGTAATCGTTGGACGGACATTTAGGTATAAACATAGGTTCCAAACTGCATTCAGAGTTGCGGCATTGTTGTCTTAGTACAAAATAATCCTAAAAGTAATTTTTTAAATAAACGTAAACCTAAAATTTTTTTACTTCTGTCACAGTAGATAATTGCTTTGTATGCCTAACAAAATATACAAGTTAAGTCATCAATGGTTGAATGTTAACATCGAGTTTGAAACGTGAAATTCAAATTCCAAGGGAGAAAGGGAAAGTTAATAACTTAAAACAGATTTTAATCAGAGTTCTCAAAAGTATTTAACTAATTGCAATTTTTACTTGCTGTTATTACTAAAATTGAAGGTTAAACCAAAATGCCCACACCTCTTTCAAATTTTGAAATGAACAAATTATCAGAAAAGTTAACTTTCTTCCTATTTTACAGTGCGATGCAATGCTATGTGGGGCGATGAGCTGTAGCCATAGTGAGGCCAGCTGGCTGTTGCCTGCAGACGGCGATAAATATATTGCAGATGTTGCTTTTGCCAGAGTCAATCCTCTCAACTGATATTCAACCTTGTCCGTCCTGAGCTGGTCCTCTGTGTGTGGGTGACTTCTCATATCCACTGATCCCAACAGCATCGGACAGTATGGTCTAAATCCGCTATACTCAACCTGCGGGCCGCATGCGGCCCGCTGAGCTTTTGTGATTGGCCCACCTGGAGTTATCAAATTGCCAAGCATTTTAAATTGCGCACTCATCAGAGAAACTATGGGCGCTATAAGTACATAAATCCCTACCGCGGTGTGCGCAGTGTTGGGATATAGCAATCTCTCTTATTATCTCGCACAACTCAGAGTTGCGGGTTGCGCGAGCGAGACAGCCAGCGGCGGGAATTCCCCTTTTGCTTTCACACTTCTGTACCTACGTCTTGCCTTATTTGTCGTCACTTGTTTTAAATTGGTTTACATGACACACACAAATGATCAAAGTTCGCCTGGTAATTGCAGTTAATTGGTTTTGTTAAGTGTAAAATAGTTATTTTTCTATCAAAATAATGTCAGTAGTGTCTTCTAAGTATAAAAGAAAAAAATGTGATGAAAACAGATTGTTTCAAGACGAGTGGGAAACAGAATATTTTGTTGTTCCTAACAAAAACAATGCTGCTACTTGTTTGATATGCCGAGAAAGTGTTATGTTAAAGAAATACAATATTTCTCGTCATTTTAACACAAAACACAAATCGTTCAACGAAACGTTTCCTTCTGGATCGTCTTTAAGAAGTGAGAAATTGAGTTTTTTTAAGAAGTCATTGCAACAACAGCAAAATGTTATGTCCGTGGCATTATCACAAGACTCCGCGGTAACCATGGCATCATATCAAATTTGCTACATTCTTGGTAAACATATGAAACCATTCACCGATGCAGAAATTGTAAAAGAATGCTTTATTAGTGGGGCCAATGCACTTTTTGATAAATTCAGCAACAAAATACAAATATTGTCTAATATAAAAAAACTACAGCTCTCCGATTCAACCTGTATAAGGCGTATTGAAGACATTTCAAAATTCATCTACGATAACTTATTAGAAAACCTTACAAACTGCAAGTTTTTTAGCTTGGCTTTCGATTCCAGTACCGACGTTTCAGCAACATCGCAATGCTCGGTGTTTGTTAGATATTGTACAGAACATAATTTAATCTTTGAAGGTTTTTTTGAAATTTCTTCCAATGAAAGGTCAAAGGCACAGATTACCTTGATACTATTTGCAATTTTTTAGAGCAGAATGAAATTGACATACAAAAAATCGTGTGTGTTTGCACCGATGGCTGTCCTTCAATGACTGGATCCGAAAATGGATTTCTTACATTGTTTAAGAAAAAATATAATTTAACAAATTTAATTACATTTCATTGCATTATCCATCAAGAAAACTTGGCGGCACGTGTTATAAATCCAGAAATTGAAGCTGTGATGAAGACGGTTATCAATATTGTCAATTACATACGAGCAAGAGAATTGAACCACAGAAAATTTAAAAGTCTTTTGGAAGAACTGGGAAGCGAGTATAATGATGTCCTTTTACATACCTCAGTGCGATGGCTTAGTAGAGGAAAAGTTTTAGAAAGGTTTTTTTCTTTACGCCATGAAATAATACTGTTTTTAGAGCAAAATAATAAAGTGTACCCTGAGTTACTAAATGATGGATGGTGGTGTCTTTTAGCCTTTCTATGTGATATTACAGAAAAACTAAATAGCCTCAATCTGAGTTTACAAGGTGAAAATAACATAGTCTCACAGAAGGCGAAAAAAGTATTTGCTTTTGAGGAAAAGCTAAAACTTTATCATGAAGAACTACAGAACAAACAGCTGCACAATTTTCAACTATAATTAAGATAACAGAGCACCGTATCGACATTTTTGAGGAAAACTGCTCTACAATTTCCAATTATATAACTGCATTATTAGCTGAATTTCATAAAAGATTTCAAGATCTAAGAAAAATTAAAAAATGTTTGATGCTTGTAGAAAATCCATGGCATTTAGAAACAACCACTATCTCAGAGCTGGCTTCAATTTTGAATTGTAATTACCCAGAGTTGTTAGATGAATTCATCGATTTTAAAAACGACACCCACCTAGAAATTTTGTTTAAAGAAAAAAGGGAAAAAAAGGAGTATGTGGAATTTTGGAGCATTATTCCCCAAAAATATAAAAGCGTCCAAAGGAGTGCTCAAATCCTATTAACATTCTTTGGGTCGACATACGTGTGCGAATCGTCTTTTTCAAAAATGAAGTACACAAAGAATGTGTACAGAAACAAACTTACAGACTCTCATCTGGATGATGTGATAAGGTTAGCAAGCAGCAACAAGCCAGATCTTGATAAAGTTTTGAAAAAGTGTTCACAGTATCAAAAATCGCATTAAAACGTTTAAATAAACTATCTTTGTTAAAGCCTAAAATATTTATGTTTATAAAAAGTAAATACATGGTTAAATGTTAAAATTAAGTTTTTTATTTACTTACACCTAAACAATTTTTACTTGCGGCCCGCGACACTATGACTGAACTGTATTTGTGGCCCCTATAAAAAAGAAGGTTGAGTATGGCTGGTCTAAATGATCCACATGGTGGGCTATAGACCACCCTACAGTTTTCAGCCTGATTGCGAGTCCTCTTTTGACGTACAGCAATTGTGTAAAGCAACAACTTTGGCGTCTTCCCTGCATTCTTCTTCACTCTGTACACTTTCTTGGTATTATTTGGTGTTTCTTGCGTTAATGCTGCTTCGACTACATGCCAGTGTTTACAACTGCTGGTCGGTGCTTGCAGTTCCACTGCCAGGTGTGCTGTCAAATGCAAATGCACCAACGTAGAATCATGTGCATACCAACCCGTACTCTCACTATTTACATTTTTTGTGGTGTGCTATTTTTATTGTCCGGCAGTGTATTATCAGCAGACCTTTAGTTTGAGTGTCATTACTCTTGTTTTCCCTTTTTTGCTGCGCAAATTATTATTTTTTGCATTCAATTTAGATTTTCTCCTCGTGTTGCCAAATTGCATGCAAAACCACAGAATAGTACGATTGTATCTGTTGAATTGCATGTTTATGTTTTGCAGGGTATGACATATCAGTTGTGGTGTTTGGCCAGACAAATTCAGGCAAAACATACACATTGTTTGGTCCTGGATTACATTGTGCATACAGTGAAGCTGACTATGGAATTATTCCAAGAGCTACAAGAGAAATTTTTAACCAGTTGATGGTAAGTTTACTTATTATACTGAGTATATATTTGCAATCAGATAGGCGTAGAAGAACATTTCAGTACAGTTGTGGAAGCATGTAGTGCATGTTTTTAATCTATTATTTGTAGTTTGATTGTTCATATGATTTGAAAAAAATAGCACATATTCTTAATCAACTTTTTGTGATTGTTTAAATGATCTAAAAAATGAAAAAAAAATGTGTACTTACATACTTTAATCAAACAAGCAAAGTTGAGAGTTTATTTTTATTTAATTGCACTACATTAACTTGCAGCCATTTGTTACATGCAGACTTATTGGGGGTGAAAGGTTGTCTGAGTTACGATTTGTCCGCCTTGTTTAGGCAATAATGATAAGCTGTGGTTCTAAACAAAGACAGCTGCTTTACACTATTGTTTGTGAAAATCGCAACACCCAGAAAGAAAGTAATTTTTGCACCAGAGATGAAGAAACATTAACTTTGTGTGGAAAACCATACTTTTACCATGATTTTTGGATTATTGGGGGTTTAATTCAGTCCATCTCAATTTTAGAAAGTTATTCCTATGAATTATGATGATTTACAAAATTGGGGCTCTGCAGTAATTTGTCTTTATTATCTTTATGTAGGCAATTATTCAGTGATTCTGTATTCCAGGTACATATTCACCACAGAAACAGAAAATTCAGCTTTTGAATGAAATTTAATCTGTATGTAATGCTTAATCATGCACTTTATATTAGGTTCCGTTGTGGTTCCCTAACAAGCTCTTGTCTTGCTTTGTAGTGTGGTCTGGCATGTTTACAGTGACTTGTGTGCTTCGACCTTGTAAGGAGGGAGTAGAGACACCCTAATAGTAGCAGACTACATTGCTACATCTCCGCCAGTCGGCAGATTTGTTTTAACAATGACTTCTCTCATTCTGTTTCATGCAGATTTTGCTCTTGCAAAAAAAAATATATATATTGTAATGACGCAGTATTCTTAATTTTCGGGACACGTGTTTCATTTTCTTTAGCTTTGCTAAGTAAGCTTCATAATATTTTTATCTGGTTTTAAATTAAAAGCAGTGGTGGTTCGTTTTACCGTGATAGTACGTTTATCGGGCATACGTTTGCAGTTTCGTTTGTAACGTCGTAGTTTTCAGTAAGTGTCAACATTACATTAGCTTTTTTCAGGCTGCATCGACAAGTTTTGTACGAGAAGTTCGTTTATCTGTATGTTGACGGCGCAGTTTTAGTTTTGTACGCTGCAGTTTCGATAACATGTGGAGAGCGTGCGTGGTAGCCCATGCCAGGCCCTTAACTGCGGAGAGGGTGGTGATAGGCAGCACAAGTCCACGTGTGCCTGTCGCCCTTCACGGCAGTTGGATGTCAGTCGCCCGTGAGGGCAGTTGGAAGTCAGTTGTCTCAAATCGCTCGTTTGAAGTAGTGCTCGCCTAGGCCGTGACTGGCTTAGCGTTAACCCCCACACTGGCACTCTAAACCTTACTATATTATTTCTCCGCCAGTGTGGGAGGTCACTGCATTGGTTATTTCTTCGGGCAAGTTTTATAACATGAATAAGTCGTAAACGACTGTGGCTCTGTTCTGCAATAGTCTATTTACCTGTGAATGGTACGTACTCTGCATATATGAACTTCGTATGTGAACTGTGTCACGTAAATAGTAAATAAAAGTATGGAACAAAATACACCGGAACTTTACTTGATTTCATAATTAATTGGCGTCCATTGTACAGAGTCTTGTGTTCCTCTGTCTTGAGCTAGTCGAGTGCAAGTCAGCATCTTATAGCCGGCTGTAACTGTAGCGGTCAATGTTACAAAATGGCGACCCAGCCGCGGGGCACGACTAATAACCACACGTGAAGACATATACGAACACCAAGCAGATCAACACTCAAGTTACCGGCAGTTCCAGGTTTCCAGTGACCGACGCCGAAGTTTCAGGTACGAGACGACTTTAATGGTAAGAAATCTTCAATCATCAGTGAAGCCATCATTGCAAGTAATTAGGCCAAGGGTATTGTAGGTTATTTTATATACAGGTTATGTTATGATCAAGTACATTCACCAAGAGTTAAATTTTTTTATTTCGTTTGGAAGTAATGTTAATTTCACGACGAGTTATTTTGTTTATTTGTTTACCACGTCGTAACTGAAATAAAAATGGCGCAATTACCGCAGAACACGCAGGAAACTACATGGTCAGCAAAAATGATTAATATCCTGTTGTCCATACAGAAAGGACAACAGGAGATGATACAGGAAATTAAACAAGAAAGAAGGCGTCAAGCAGAACAGAGTGAAAACAAATTTGCAGAATTAATAACAAAGTTATACAACTGGGGGGTTGAATGAATAAATAGGTTAGGAAAGGTTCCAACAATAATTGCCCCAAGTAAAAATAATTTACATAGAAATGACGTAAACAATGAAGGTAATACTGTCTGTGACAAAGAAGGTAAAGAGTTTAATGTTGAAGGTAGAATGGCAGATGTTATAAATAAAGAGGATAGAATTGCAGATAATTTTGTGGAGAGTGAACCTAACTGTTGTGGAGTCAGTAAGTTGAAGAGAAATGTAATACAGGAAGGGAGACTTCAGGTTAGGGGGGTTCAACCAAATGGTAATAGTGAATTAAAGCTGCGAGAGGGATCAGCTGTTGAATTGCAACAGGCAAGAGTTGCTGAGAGTAAAGGGTATCGTAGATTGAAACATTATGAAGTGTTCAGGCAATGTTTTGAAAGGAAGAAACAAAGATATAAACCCAGGGTTAGGAAAGTAGTCAGAAAAAAATATAAGGAATAAGAGGATAAAGACAGTAGAGATAAAGAAAAGGAAACAGAGGGGTAGATTAAGGACAGTAGGTAAGAGGAAGAGAGTGCTAAAGTGTAGTATGAGAAAGGTAGTAAGGAAAAAGGGAAGGAAATTGAAACACAAGGAGAGAACGAAAAGGAAAAGGAAGAAGAAAAAAGTAGTAAAGCAGAAAGACTGGAATTTAGATAATAAGTTAGATATTCAATTTTTTAAAATACTTCCTTGTATAAATTTTTTATACTTTGATTATACAATAATAAGATAAGAGAGATAAGTAAATGTTTTTATTTTGAAGAAAAATTATTTTAAATAAAGGACCCTACAAGTAAGTCACAATGTGTACAGGATACATGGGGTAAATAAACCCTTCTCAGGCAACAGTTAAGTGTTTTACATGGGATAAAAAATAAATTCATTTTAATTTTGCTTATACCCAGATTTTGTCTGTAATTATTACCTATTCATATGTTTATAAATAAAATTTAAGTATGCAATTAAAAAACAAATATTAAAACCTGAGATTTTATACAGTTCACTTAAATTTGTTCCACTTGTGACAGAGCTTGGAGGAATATAATTCTTGTTGAAATGATTCATAGTGTTATTGCTTGAAATGATATAATCTCTTTCATAATACTGATACATTATATATTTATCGTATATTTTTCATTCAGTCGCTCTGTAACTGTGATTTACGAATCATTTTTAACATTCCTGTTAACACTTAAAGCTACTGCTTATGAGGCGGCTAACGGTGTGGCGACTTTAATTTATTTAATTTTAAAACAGCTTTATTTATTTTTGTGGTGCCTGCTTACAAAAGGCATGCCTGAAACTTTTCACGTCCGAAGACTACTTTCCGCTATCAGTTTCTTGAAACTGGAAATGGTGAGAGCAGGTATTTTAAAAATCCTAGAGGACCACGCAGCACACTGTCATTGCATCATAAAATCACAGAGTATCAGTTGAAAGTGTCGGTGGTAAATGCAGACAGAAATAACTACGCACATATTCAGTGGCTTGTGCGTAGAGGTAGCGTGTGAGGCATACCGCCCTTATCGCTCCCGTGCATCTTGGCCTCGGACAATCAAAATACGTCTTGGTACAAAGTAACCTTAACCTTAAATGCACCAGATGTGATTTTTGTGCTAAAGGCCCTTTCACACAATCAAATTTTCCTTCAATTACTTTCAATTTTTATTGAATTCAATTCATTGAATGCTATATGACGTCATAGAAATGTCATTATCGTGGCGTCATTTTCAACTTCAATTTCTGGAATATCTTGTTTTCCTTCAATATTTTCATTCAGGACAATTTCAATTGCTTATCACAGCTTTTCTGACAGTATTATTGGAAGTATTCTCACAATAATTGAGTTGGGTGCACACATTTAAAGTTGTTACAAAATAAGGATACTTATTTTTTTAAAAAGAATATAAACAATAAAATGAAGAAAAAAATGTTTTGGTTTAACTAATTATTTTCGTATCATCCATAAGTCGAAAATACTTCTAAATATTTACTTTTGGTATTTTATAACGGGTTTCATTAAAAAGTTAGTGATAAATTTTCATGTTGGGCTTCAAAGCTTATTGAATGCAATTCATCGAAAGGCGAATGAAGTGAATTTTTAGTTCAATAAATTGAATTGAACCAATTTTATTCAATTAATATTTGATCATGTGAAATGGCATTAAGTCTTTTCCATTCCACAAAAAAACTGTTTGTGAGATTGTGAGCCAACACTCACCTTGCTGCCAGCAACCACCCCAATACGTCAGCGTGCATAAATGATTCAAAGCTCTGTGTGACCTGTACATCACCAATGCTGTTTCAGAGGCCTTTTTTTTTCCTTCAAATTTTTTTAATGTCTGCCTAGCAACAAACAGCGTCTATCTCTAATCACCTCGATGTCTACCTTACAAAATGAAATGTCTACCTCGATAAAATGTAATGCTCAGGGCCGAAATTTTTGACTTGGAATTACATAATCTCGAATTATCCAATCCAACAGAGCTGCTTTCCCAGAAACAGAGGTACGGCCATGGAGAAAAAAAGAAAGTGGATTTTACACTCATCAGTTGGTTAATCGTGTGCAAGCTCTCTCTCGTTCTCTCTCTATCTTATATATATATTTCTTTTACTTTTTTTTTTGCTTTTCAAAAATTTACAAATTAAGGTGTTGCTGTTTTCAGGAATAAAAGTGCCCACATTATACAGTAAGATCAGATTTAGAAGCAGTATCCTTCAAATAGGCAAATTTTCAATCATTGTTGCGTGCATTTACTGATGGGGGAAAAAAAAATGGTTTTCTTAGTTGTCATTGCTTATAGGTTATTTTAATTTTAATAATCTTAATGTGAGCAGTGGTCACGTATATAACATGCAGCTGTCTTCTGTGCTACATTGCATTTCATGGACATCTTGTCAGCTTCTGTGTGTGTAACTGCATTCAGGGAACGAAGGATGCCCAGTGAGTGTATGATAATATGCAGCTGTCTTATGTGCTACATTGCATTTCATGGACATCTTGTCAGCTTCTGTGTGTGTAACTGCATTCAGGGAACGAAGGATGCCCAGTGAGTGTATGATAATATGCAGCTGTCTTATGTGCTACATTGCATTTCATGGACATCTTGTCAGCTTCTGTGTGTGTAACTGCATTCAGGGAACGAAGGATGCCCAGTGAGTGTATGATAATATGCAGCTGTCTTATGTGCTACATTGCATTTCATGGACATCTTGTCAGCTTCTGTGTGTGTAACTGCATTCAGGGAACGAAGGATGCCCAGTGAGTGTATGATAATATGCAGCTGTCTTATGTGCTACATTGCATTTCATGGACATCTTGTCAGCTTCTGTGTGTGTAACTGCATTCAGGGAACGAAGGATGCCCAGTGAGTGTATGATAATATGCAGCTGTCTTATGTGCTACATTGCATTTCATGGACATCTTGTCAGCTTCTGTGTGTGTAACTGCATTCAGGGAACGAAGGATGCCCAGTGAGTGTATGATAATATATCATGAAATGAAGCTGCATAGCCATTTTCAATTATAATGATAATTGGTCAAAGTGATAATTTATTTTACCATTGTCAGTTGTTACAGCAATGTTCTACTGTGTTAAGATATCAGTGTAGGCGTGATAATCAATAAAAATACTTTTTAGTCAAACATCCTTAATATTAAGGTATAGTGTCAAAAATACTTATCAGTCGATAAAAGTGGTTGTTAAGATAAAATAGGTTATTTACTGTAAATGCATGCATTTTGCTTAACTTCATTCTTATACAACATAGGATGTAAACTGTTTTTGTTTCCCTTTGCTTTGGGTGTAGTGTCTGGTAGTTTCAATGTTGATGAATTAATTTAGTAAAACACTAATACTGGTACCATTAAGAACTTGTTTATGAAATAAGGTACTTAAGCTAAGCTTGAAAGCTCAATAAGTTAACAGATGGCTATCTGCCAAGTTCTATGATTCACCCATTTAATTTATGGACATTGCGTGTGGTCTGCAGTTTTATGGATACCTTGGTTGTCTCTTGATATCAATTTGTATTAAACTTTGTCACTTATGTTTGCAATTAAATCAGAGTTTGGTCAAACGAAAAGGTGTTGAGAGTCATTGACAAAAATACACACACCTGTTAGAAATAACCACAATGCGCCTGATGGCAGAGATTGTGTCGCAAGCCAGTTGGTGTACATCTTTCTCAAAGAAGGTCTTGACTTGTGAGAGCAACCATTCCTTGACAGTGTCCTTCACCTCAGTGTCTGAGGCAAAGCTCTGTCCTTTCAGATGCTTTTTGAAGGGGTTAAACATTTGAAAGTTACAGGGTGACAAATCTGGACTGTAGGATGGATGTTCCAGTACCTCCCAGAGAAATTCAGAGAGAAAAATTATTTTCTGAGACACACAACACAACACTCACCACTCACCACTCACCACTCACAATCTCTCACTGTATGCCTGGCTGTTGTTGGTGCAGAACTATGATCAAGGAACTTGATCAGCAGCACAGTTCTTGGTCATTGAAGAAGGTGGATGACATAACCCCCCCCCCAGCNTTCCTTGGTGAGCGAAATGCAGGATATTTCCACTGCATCCTGTATCACTTCGTCTCTGGTTCTTCAAAATGATGGTACTAGGTTTCGTCACGAACTTCAACCCTAGGCATCAGAGAACTTGCCACTGTAGATGTTACTGTTATATCCCAGTTCCATTTCCTTATGGGCTCTGGTTTTAATGAACTGTGTAGTACTAGTTAACTCTATTTGTGATGTCCCAGACACACACAGTTGACTTGGTCCAGGTGAGAGAACCCGGGAGGGAAATCACATCTTTGCACACAGCCCACTCAAAGAGATCAGTGCATCTGTGGTCTCTCACACTCCTTCTCATATGTCATATGTGGAGAATGTTTGCTCTTGATGTTATCACCCCTTCTTTCATGCTACCTAACACCCTTGGGTTCACAGTGTTGATCTGGATGGGTACTGCTGTCGGTGATGTAATTAGGTACTAGAACTTGTGAGGCAGTGTCTCGTTGACAGTGGATGCAGTAGAGATGTAATCAGGTACCCTGACAACAGTCAGAAGCATGGAACTAATTATCCTTGGCCTGTATTAAAAAGCATGCTGGCATTCAACTGGAGTGATTTTGGAAAGCCATGGAAAACTGAAATCAGGATTACAGGACTGGGAATTGAATCTAGGTCCTCTCGAATGCCAGTCCAATCTGTTACCATTATGACACCTCACCCAGTCACAATTACTCCATTCTCATTTTTTGGCCATTTCACTTCTTGCAGTGTTATTTAATTGTTAAAAATTTTAGTGCCATAACTAAGCTAAAATTTAAACTGCACCTTATTTCCTTCCTTTAAAAATTTTTATGATATTTTTTTCTTTCTTTTGTGTGGTTACTAGGCATCCCTTTATGAATGGCTTTTAGAAATTCAATTTTATTTTTACCCTATTTTCCGAAGGAAAGATATGCGTATGCAATCACCTGGTTGTCTGCCTGGAATGTATGCCCCCTGTAATTACTTTTAAACCAGACAACTAAATTTAAACAAACTAGGTACACATATACTATTTAGTAAGGACATCAGACTTTTATAATTTTCCAATCATGTCTAATACGTATTTTCAAAATGGCATCAATTTTTTTTTTTTAATTTAAGCCACTGTGTTATATTTTGGGAACTAATCATCCAATTTAAAGTAAATTTGAACCATTGCCAGTGCAATATATAATCATTTCCTTTAGAAAGCGATAATGTCATTAATTTGCCATTTTAGAAGTTAGGGCAAATTGAAAAAATTAAAGCTTTTTCATTATATCTCAAGAACCATTTTAACGATTTAAACTAAATTTAGCATGTTGACAGAACATGATGTAAGTATTGAATTAAGAAATGTGTAGTGTTATTGGTCTGCCATTTTGGAAGATCATTCAAATTGAAAAATTGAGCTCTTGCATTACATCTCGGGAATCATTTCACAAATTTAAACCACAATTAGTACATTGCCGGTGCATTATGTAAGCATTGAATTTAGAAACCGATAATGGCATTAATTTGCCATTTTGGAAGATAGCGCAAATGGAAAAATAAAGATTTTCTATTATATCTCGGGAACCATTTAACCGATTTAAATCAAATTTGGTATGTTTACAGTACATGATAAGTATTGAATTAAGAAATGTATAGTGTAATCAATCTGCCATTTTGTAAGATTGTGCAAATTAAAAAATAAAGCTCTTACACTATATCTTGGGAACCATTTCGCATATTTAAACCAAATATGGTTCATTGACAGTGCATGATGTAAGCATTGAATTTAAAAACTGATAAAGTTATTGGCCTCCATTTAGTGCAGATTGAAAATATTGAGATATTACATTTATTATCGTGAATTATTTAACCTATTTAAACCAAATTTGGTACATTGACAGTGCATTATGTATGCATTGAATAGTGATAATGTTATTATACAGCCATTTTGGAAGATAGTGCAACATGAAAAATAAAGTTTTTATCTTATATCTCTGTAACTACGCAACCGATTCCTGCCAAATTTGGTATATAAGATATGCTATTGTAGGCCATGTTCATATATGCAATTTAAATGGCTAAGGCACTCATTTTTAAAATGGCAGTTTTATAAATATATTAGGTTTATTTGCAATATCTGTTATAATATTGGTCTAATTTCTACCAAACTTGCTATAGTGAAATTATCAGTTACAAGTATAAAATTTGTCAATACATAGCCTCTTTTGTACACCATTTTGTATGAAAATAAAGTTTTAATTATACATCTAGAAAAACAATCAATTGATTCCTACCAAATATGGCAATCAAGTAGTACTACGTTAGGACATGTAAACTGACATGTTTTAGTGGGTCAGATTTTTTTTCAAAATGGGGGGTATAAAAACAATTTAGAATATATCTACGAAACCATGCGACAAATTTCAACTTGACTTTGTAAGCTTGCAGTATCTATTAAAATCATCAAATTTATCTACCCAGAGCCTGTTTTGTCCCCCATTTTGTAAGAAAGTGCCATATGAATAAGTAAGTTATGTCATGTCTCTGGGAAACAATCTACCAGTTCCTTCTGAATTTGGCAAACAAAAAATATTTTGGTAGGCCATATAAATTATAGGCTATGTTTTAAAAGGGTTGGGTTTTTTTTCTCTTCAAAATAGCGCCCTTAGAAAAAGTTTGGCATGGCATGCTATATCTACAAAACAATGTAACCAATTTCAACCTATCTTTGAATGCTGGCAGTATATATGCAAGCATCAATAAGTGAACACATTAACTCATTGGTTAGCCATTTTGGAAGATAGCGCCACATGAAAAATTATTTTTTCGTGTCCTATATCAGGAAACTATTAATTGATACCTACCAAATTCAGTTTACAAGTTATGATTTTGTAGTCCATCTAAATTTGTGACTTAAGGAAGTAGTCATATATTTTCAAAATCACAGCAATGTAAATATTTTATTTCAGTATGCCACGTGTCTCAAACAATTTCAACCGACTTAATATTTAACAGTACCTATAACAAACGCGGAATATGCCAATACATCTCTGTTTTGTTCTCCAGTAATGAAGATGCCATCACATGAGAAAATTGATTTTTTTTTGTCATCAACCAATTCCCACCAATCTTTTCACACTAGTAGTGCTAGAGTAGGCCATGTTTAAAGTGTGTCTGGCTTTATTTACAGTATGGCTGCAATATAAATAGTTTAGATAGGTTTACCATATATTAAATAATTTGACACAGTTCAGTATCTATTAGAAGCATCAAATGTGCCTATACAGAGCCTGTTTTAGGATATTTGTACGATAGTGCCAAATGAGAAACTAAAGCTGTTATGACATATCTCTGGAACCGGTCAAGCTATTTTCACCAAACTCTGCACGCAATTAGTGTTACGGTAGGCCTTTAAAACGTGCATGATTTAAGTGACCGACTTACTTGTTTTCAAAATGATGTTACCTGTAAATATTTGAAGTTGATAATCCTAGTCTACCAAAACTTTAGATTGATTACTATCAAAGTTTATGTTCTGAATCCTACCTCCATGATGTAGTTGGTTGCAGGCCAGCTTACTGTATGAGGTTTTCTGTTTTCGAGTCCCAGGTAGGCACATGTGTATTTGTAATTGTCTCACTAGTATTGCATTTGTTTCTCGTTGCATCTTTAATGATATTGCTATCAACGAGACATCAGGACACACCTGCCATCTAATTTATTAATAAACTCATCAAAATTATTGGCATCCATGTAAAGGAAAGTAGGCTCATTAGTTAGATTCATAACTTCTGGTTTTATATTATGTGAATGGTCTTCCCTTTTCTTTGGGAATTTCTTGTGTATCCTTAGAGAACACTCACACTGTCTGTTGTACTTTCAAAGCTGTTTGCTCATTTGTAGTATTATTTTTTGTTGGTTTTTACCTTATACCAGACAATGACAAATACTTGAAGAGTCCTCAAATTATACTTTTAAGTCTGTAACCCACACTTGTGCAATGAATACCTTTTTCTCTTCTTCAGAATAGTGGCAGAATCTAACAATGCAAGGCCTACTAACAAGTGTAATGTCACAAAAATTGACCTAATTCTAACCCATGCTCATTTATTTAGTTCTACTGCTTTAAATTCATCTATTCACTGGGCCTATTGCCATTCTGCTATTTTTTAAACTGTGGTAACAATTTGAATCTAAATGAAAAATTACTGCTGATGTATGCCATTTCAAACATATATCACCACAAAAAAATCCAGAGAATGAAATAAATCTATTCACGGAAAATAAGCCAGGATTAGCTGTTGAAAGATATTTGGAACACAAGGAATTAAGTAGTTTTTTTTTAAATGAAGAGATAAAAAAACTTTAGGATAAGCAACCAAATGAAGGTACAGTGAAGATAGTGTATACAGCCACACATCCTCTACAATGGTATATGCCTTAATGTTCAGTTACCTTACAAATTGATGCTTGATATTGTCACTTAATAAACAATACCATTTAAGTGAATACTAGGTAAATACATATTGGATATGGGTGATATTTTCAGTACTGTCTTGTAAACCATAGTGGCTGTAGTTATGTAGTAATGAAAGCGCTATCTTGTAAGTAATCATTGAATTAATCCATCAGAATGATGTGTAAAGACAGTAACTTTGCCTGGATATGAAAATCCCTTTGTTTATTCAAATGTAACTTGGGCGGTATTGTTTCACAAGTGTCTATCTACACAAGCAAGTGGATAGAATTGCATTTGCATTGCTAGTGGGGGAATTACATGTCATGAAACATGGCTCTACCAAAATGCTCCAAATTTTTACTATATACTTTCATAGTGTTTTTTTCTTTTACATAACACAACCTTTTTTTGTGGCTAATGCTTTTCTTATGAGAAACTTTTTGTGCTTATGAAATTTGAATGTCAGTACCAGTGATTTGATTTCACCAGAATATCATAAATCACTACCTTGCAGATAGTGTACTTTACAAAGCTCTCATCTCACATGTAATCCAGAACTATTTATACCCATAGATTTAGTAGCTTTTGTCCTTCCAACCAGTTTTTAAAGATTTATTTAATTATTTGCTCAGTTGACCATAAACAGCGTAGAAATAATTTTTCTTATATTTGGTAATGTGTGTGTGTGCATGTATCATATTACTGTTGCTGCATAAGTAATGTTATGTAAACTATCACAAGTGTTGGTTGTTTTTATCTGCCAACAGCAAGGAGACAAAAGGTACAAAGTGAGGGTAACTTTCATTGAAATCTTAGGGGAGACAATCAGAGATCTTCTTGGTACTAGCCAATTGACACCTGTTTTGGAAGAAAAAAATGTAAGTGCTATGAATTAAATGCTTCTTCTGCATGCAATAATAATAACTGTCATTGAACTTTGTTGATACAGTAAACTCTTTATAATTTGAATTAAATGGGGAAAAGGTTTTTAAAGTTGCGATCTGTCTAGCTTACTGAAGGGATAATGATAAGTCTGCCGTAAGCAATTGCAACAGCTATTATTTTTAAATTTATTTCTACGCGTTGTGGGCTAAGTATGTCTTAAATGTGGCAATAAAAATAGCATATAGTTTAGTTTAAATACCATTGCAGACATGCTTTGAAACTAATCAAGTAGCCTCTCTTAAGAGATGCACGGCAGACATCCTGCCAAGTAGATTGAGCCTATCACCGCATCTGGCTGCTTGCAAGGTCAGAGCCTAGGTAGTTATCTTCCAACTATGCGTGGGCGTAATGCATCATTTTATACATAACACACACACATTATTATATAACCATGTTGCTCACTGTTGAACTAAACTGCCTTGAAAGTAATACATAAAAAATTACCAGAAATTAAAGTACAACAAAATTAAGACCTAATTACAGTAGGCCCTCAATTTTACAAGGAAATGAGGTCGCATTTGGCTGTTCTGAGTTCATCCAAGGACAGCCAAAGCTTATACCTACAAGCAGAGTATTTACATGTAGGTTCACAACTTATAACGATAATACGAGGTCAATAAAACAAAACTAAATGAAGAAATGTGTATATGTCCATGTCACCCCAACAAAAAATCAATTTATTAAAAAATAAATAAACCAAAACAATTCAATAAATAAACAAATAAAGGTCTGTAGGGTCTCCTCATCCTGTAAGAAAATTTAATCATTTTAACTTAAAATTTAAATTCAAATTAAATTATAACTGAGACAGTTAGTATTTCATTAATTTTATTTGTTTTAGTATAGTTTAAGAATAAATGTTTTTTTAATAGTTTATTTGTACTTTTAAGGTTTGTTTTTATTTTATTTAAAGATGATTTCGTTTTATTTGGTAAATGTCTGCCTTTTTAAAGTGATTAATATTATTTCATTAAAAAAACTTGTGGTTTTTGTAACAGGGACAAATATCTACGGTCATTATTATTGTTTCTTCACAACCTTCAATAACTCATAATTCAAACCACATGCTTTGATTTTGCCCTAAGATACCACTTGTGCTTGACTTCAGTTATACAGTGCTGGTGCTCAGTACTTATGCGTTATTTGGCAACAAAGGGGTGTTGTATATGTCTGTCCAAGATACGTTTATTCAGATGATGTGTATCTACTGAAATAAATTAATATTTCTGTTAGAATAATAGAAGTAAAGCAAACAACACTTGGTTATACACTGATGGATTTAATAAGCAATTAACAGACATAAGGAACCGACATCCCTCCGTGGTCTCGAGTCCGCCACGGAGTAGTGACGCAATGCAGTGTTGCCAAATGAAACATAAAATAACAATTTCAGTAACAAATCCACTGACTTTCTGGCAAGAAGCACTTGAAAATGAACTTTGCGTTCATTAAAACGTATGCATAGTGCAATGTTTAACATTTTTTATAGACAAGGGAAAGCCAAGCACACAGGTATAGGATATCATTTTATTTTGAAGATATCTGCCTATTGAATTTATCCGGTATTTAATTTAAAAATCATATTGGTTTTACACCAGAGACAATTAAACACAGACTTGAGGTGAAAAAACAAATTTTAAACACAATTTTTAATTTCTTAGGGGTCAAAATTGGTTGGTTTGATCGTATAATGGTAGCAACTTTACAAATTCATTGTTGGGAATTGTGGTACCTTGTGAAATCAGGGACCACTGTAGCACAGACGTTTGTTGAGTTAAAATATTTTAACAAGGAGTATAAGATGCTACAGTAAATCTTAATTCGATGACTGTGTAAAATGCAGCAATTCGTCTTCTAGTCACCCACCTTTAGGCTGTTGCAGATGCCTGCTGGAAAGACCATGCATGTATAATACAGTGGTGTTGTCCACATAGTAGAAATAAAGTGTGTTATTCATAGAATCCAGCACATTAAAAAATTTCTTCATAAATTGCATAGTAAAGTTTTATTACAATCTTGCACAGAGCATGAAACTATAAACTTGTCTTAATGACAGTAACTGTTTTGGAATTCCATATTCCAGGCACAGATTCACCAGGGAAATGTCATATTCAAGATTTTCAATTGAATGCCCCTAACAAGAAACTGTCTAGGTACTCTTAGTGGGAGTTAGTGACACACGTTAGTTAGTGATGGGCTATGCTACCACATCTCCATTTGCCGGCTGCTTCATTTTAAAAAAGAACTTTTCCCTTTGTATTTCACACAGGTTTATCTTGTGCAAATATACAGGATGTAATGTAACATATGTGATAGACATTAGCAGGGGATTCTCCATGAAAATACAAGAAGAAAAGCTTGCAGACATTTTGTTCTCACAGGATTCACTAAGGTACGCCTTTGAGTTTGAAGTTTGCATGAGCTGAATGAACACCTGGCAGGACTGCGCACTGCACAGTAACTACTTTTGTAACGGATTCAATGCTGCAAAAGAAGTGAGGCTACATTACACACTGGTCATAAGCATTATTTCACAGTAATTTGGGCTCGTAATGGTATCACAAGCAGTACAAGTAAGGTATTACATGTGCAAGTATGCAATATAATACATGTATTAGGACAAGTATGCTGTCTGATGAGGGGTAGATTTTTTTAATCAATGCCCAATACAACACAATTTGCACATTCACCCAATTCATTTGTTCTGCACTTTCAAAGTTGTACCTTCTTAACGAATTGCAAAAGTACAAAATGTCTAACTTTTTCTTCACTAATGTCTGTAACATCAATTACTTTACATTCTGTATACACACACACACACGTAGTAAATTGAGTGACTGAATAAAAGCTTGTAATTTAAGAAATTACATCCATTATAGGTATTTTCGTGAGCCTTTATGGATTTGTGTTTTCTATTACAATTATAAAAAAATATATTAATTTACTTTTCCTGTCTGAGTTATTCATTTGGCGAGTTTACTGTACCAAAATTTGGCTGCTGTGTTAGTTTTTTATATTACAATATTGTGGATTTATTGTTGTGACATGAAAATGAGGTAAAGGTTTGTTTAGATAATGAGTTCTATATTTATAGTACATCATTTTTTTTAAATCTGCCATTTTCTAAAAAAAAATTTTTAACATCAAGTTACAAATTAGTGAAGATTTCCAATAATCGTTTTTTTTTTTTTTAGTATTCCCAGAGCATATTTATCTGTGTGTATCAGATCACCAAAGCAATCCACATTTAATTTGTGGTGGGGTTACACGCTGTTTTCGTACATTGGAAACATGGCAGAATTTGCAGTTAGGGGAAGGGTTTCCTGAACTCTGTGTTATGTTACTGCTTGGCAAGCAGCAACATAACACACGAGTTCAGGAAATCCTTCCACCAACATGCTCTAAACACCCCACATGCTCTAAAGACCTATTTGCTCTGTTCTTAAAACTCTCTACTAAGTTCTGACAAAATGTTGTAGCCAATTAATTGTATTACGAATGGTAACATTGCAGTAGTTATTGCATCTGGGACATATTTGCAAAAGTATTACATCATCTGGCAAACACTGTTTCAGAGATGGTGCAAGCAACTAGGCATTAAAATGAATTAATCTTCACACTATGCATGAGCCATCATTGAATGTAGTTCATTAGGTGGCAGTTCTATCAGTATTTCAGAATATGTGTGCACGTGCACATATGTTTGTTCGTGGTCACAATACAGGCAATATTCTACTGCTGTAGACAGCAACCAGTGTTCATTTTTCAGGATCTCAGAGTTGAAACGTTTTAAGTTCCTAATCATTCATTAATATATACAGAATGTCCCAGAACGTGTGCATACCCACACCATGTGAATCCTGAGTGAAATTGAAGACGAAAATGTTAGTGGCAAAATATCGTACAATGACATTTTTCGTGCATAATGTGGCAACACTACACAGTGTTTGTTCCCTCTTGCGCTCCACTGATAACGTACTACCACTGTTGTGGCCATTATATTGTGGGCACGGGTTCAAATTCCGGCCAGTCCGAACATTTTAGCAATGTGTAGTTTACGTAACATACGTAAGAATACCTGGACATGAAATCAACAAGTATTCGAAGCCCATTTATCACGGTTAACATCATACCAAGTGTTGGGTTGCGCCCTAATCGGTGGTTGAAGATGAGTGTCTGGAAAAATCTTATTGGAAGCGTGGTACACTTGTAGCATAGTAGGACAGCAATAGGTGTGCTGGTAAGATTAGTTAAAACAGTTGTTACATTGGTATCGTTTGACATATTGGTTTCGTAATGTACTCTTGTCATGTTCCCTTTACAATTGTGGACATTGGTATCAACTAAAACAGATACAATTACATTCCCACATTTAATATTCAGAAATCAGTAGAGCGTAAGAGGGGACTAACTTCATGCTGTGTTGCCACATTGTGCACAAAAAATGTCATTGTACAACATATTGCCACTAACATTTTTGTATCTATTCTCGCTCAGGATACACGTGGTGTTGTTCTTCTGCATGCATGCTTGGACAGCCTGTATATATGAACAATAGTGTAGGTGACTGATATTTCTCTCTAGTTATTTTAAACATCTCTCCCACACCCTCATGTGGGTTGGGGTCGAAGTATGCAAAAGATAAATGCAGTTATTGGGATGCATTTTCCACTTATTTCCTGCTGTCGTGTAAAGATACTGTGAATGGTAACAAAACTCTCATTTTGGAAAAATATGGTGTCAACGGAGTCCCTCGGGCCCCAGCCTTTAGCCCAGTCCCAACGGCAGTGGCAGGAGCAGGCGGAGGAAATCCCGGCAGTGCCAAGTGTAGTAGGGACGCCCACCCTCAGGGTAGAGCAGTGTAACCCCCATTGTTGTGAGTGTAGCAGTAGTGCAAGACACCACAGGAGATAGGGATGGGGGCTTTTTAGGGCAGGCTGGCCATCTTGCCAACCGTTACAGTAAACCAAGCGGGCACTGATTGTGACGTCACGCTGCCCCCATACTCTCGAACCCCTCATGACTAAAACTGTCAGAGCAATAAAATAAAAGCCAAACATAATTCCTAGATTAATAATTAATTGTGTTTTTTTCCAGTATTTATTTTAAATTAGGGGTTGTATGTCGATATGCGGCAGATAGAAGGAGTGTTGCTGCTGACACCCCTTCCGCCCACTGTGACAGGCAGTCTGGAAGTAGCCGTGAGCGAGGGAGGACGAGGACGTGTCCGTCGGGTGGGGGCATTCAACTTAGTCTTTTCTCTGATCATGTAGTGTTGTTCCAAGTTACAAGTTTACCAAAACTTTTTTTTTGCCGCCATGTTACCTTGCATTACAGCGGACTTGATTAACTAAGTATTTTCAACTCCTGCACCATGTGCGCAGGTGCACAGAGACCTACGCATACGGGACTGGCCGACTCCAGAGTGGTTTGTTAATCGTTTAATATCCCGGCCAGAGAGGATCTTATGCGTGCATCACTATCATTTTTGTTTAGTACACGTAAGCAGGTAACCACCATAATGATCATTTGAAAAAAAAAAAAAATTAATTGTTGTGTTTTTTCCTTGTAGCAGGTGTTCAAGTGTACATGTACTTACCGGGCAATAAAACTCATGCTATTTAAAACTGTATCCTAGAGACTTTTGTCCTACCCTATTTTTGCCCATGTAAATAAGAGAACATGTAGTGTAACTGAAACCATAATCCAGTAGTTGCGCAGGCCTAGCCACCACGTGTTCAGACCGTGGTCGCCAGTGCTCACTGCCACCTGGCATAGCCCAGCAGTTGCGCAGGCCTAGCCACCACGTGTTCAGACCGTGGTCGCCAGTGCTCACTGCCACCTGGCATAGCCCAGCAGTTGCGCAGGCCTAGCCACCACGTGTTCAGACCGTGGTCGCCAGTGCTCACTGCCACCTGGCATAACCTAGCAGTTGCGCAGACCTAGCCACCACGTGTTCAGACCGTGGTCGCCAGTGCTTGCTGCCGCCAGGCATAACCCAGTAGTTGCGCAGACCTAGCCACCATGTGTTCAGACCGTGGTCGCCAGTGCTCACTGCCGCCAGGCATAACCCAGTAGTTGCGCAGACCTAGCCACCATGTGTTCAGACCGTGGTCGCCAGTGCTCACTGCCGCCAGGCATAACCCAGTAGTTGCGCAGGCTTAACCACTATGTGTTCAGACCGCGGTCGCCAGTGCTCGCTGCCACCAGGCAGGCAAGTAGAACTTCACCCTGACTCATGCTCTCATCTGTGTTACCCCTGTGGCAGCTGGTGCCCATGGACATACAACCACTTAAATTGCACTTCTTAGTTATGGTGAGCACCAGACTCATGGTCTTTAACCTCCAACAGCAGCAATGTGATGCTTGAGGTGACAAAGTAAGCTGTTGACAATGGCACTCTTAAGATTTGGTGCAAGTACATGGGAACTGATCAGAATGTTTTAGCGACACTAGCGCTATCAAGAGGCGTTTTAGTACCTTACATTGGTATAGCAGTGAATAAATGACCATACTTGATATTGCATTAATTAAGATTTTGTCTGGTCATTATACTATCAGATAGTTTAGTATCCATAGAGCATGATATAAAATTACTCCAGTCATTTGAGTTACAAATATGCAGAAAACACTTGACTTAACAAAATAATGATCTGAATTAACACAAATGTGTTGGGAACATGTCCTAACATATTAGACATGAGAAAAGCTGCTTTCCTGGAAGCGATACTGAAATATTTAAAAGAACTGTGCTTTTATATATTTAAAAGATATTAAAAATATTTTTAATTTTTTAAATATTGAAAAGAATTTTTAAAATATTTAAAAGACACAGTGCACCACATACAATAAATGAATAAATTACAACTTGGGGAATTTATCTAATATTATGTACTTCAATATTAATCACAGAAAAATTATCATACTAGTTCTTGTGACAGTTGAAAAAAAAGAAATTAAAAGTTTCTGAATTAAATAATTTTTTTGTTATTTATTATTTGAATTGTATATTTAATAGAATTTTTCAATAAAGATTGACATGACTTTAAACAAAATTGATGGATTCCACAAACCATTTAATACAAAATTCCTAATTGTCCTTGAGCACACACATCACAAAGTTGCCAAAAATTTATAGCTTTAAAATCATAAAATGTTTTATGTATAAAAAAAATAGGAATACTTATATCTTTGAATTTGAAATTAGTTCTTTTGAAGTTAGAAAACAAATTAATAATTTTAAATCATGGTCCGGATGAAACATTTTGAGGTAAACTTTGCATAGCATTGAGCTGCGTTCCAAAACAACCAAAAACGGGCTCTCAAGAAGATGAGGGTGGAAACTTGAGTTCCTTTTATCTTAGCAACTTGTAACAGGCAAACTGAACTTTCCTAGAATGGGATGTTATACAGGAACCATCTCGGACAGATGGTAAAGAAGAAAAATCGTGGATGTAGACTTAACATGTTGAAATTTTGAAAAATTGCTTGCTTATTTAATTATTCTCATAACATATCACATATTTTATGCTGCTACATGATAAGCAGAATACAGGAAAAAAAACAAAGAAACTGGGTTCCTGGAAATACCTCCCCGAAAACGGGAGTGTACACAGAACACTTAATGATGACTCCAGAAGTCCTTGAGGTAGGTGGTACATATGCCTAGTGATGCGTACAAAGGTCAGTTGAGGAGTTGTCACTAGGAAATGCTGGTGCAACCGTGCTTAACCACGTGAGCTACTGGTGGAAAACTACCCAGAATCACACGCTGTTGGCATGATGGACAATGCAGACGCAGTGGGCATCATCAGAAGTAATGCAATCTTTGTGCACACAGTCGGTGAAACAGTAACTGACTGCAAGCAAGTATGGGGCACAAGCCGTGCTGAGAAATGTAAGTTAAACTANCTGACTGCAAGCAAGTATGGGGCACAAGCCGTGCTGAGAAATGTACTAACTTGCAACACATTAATATCTAAATGGAATTAATTTAAAAATGACAACAGTTGCACTAAAATCAGAATTAAATCACAGTTACAAAAAAAAATTGCCAGAAATTATAAAACGGCACAGGTCTACCAACCTTCAGATCATAAACTTCTTTGTTCAAATCATGAGTTAACTGTGAATTTGTGTGTTATTTTTAGATGTAACTTGAGGTTTTATAAACTACGACCCCCTCCCCTTTTAAAAGTACTTCAGCTTTAAATGGGGGTTTAGTAACTTTGTTCAAATTAAACTACTGTAGTGTAGCATGCAACATTTTGTTGTTGCTATGATTGTTTATGGGTATTGGGATGCAAAACTATTAATAATTTTATGTTTGTACCACCTATTGTTCACCTTATAGAAATTTCATGTGACATTTCCCTGAAACGAAAAAATTTCAGAGTCAATAATTTTTGCAATATCAGAAGTCAGAATCACAATTTTACTGTTTTTGGAGCATAAAAACAATTAAAAATATCTTCCACAAATAAGATAATTTACACTGAAAAAATGCAATTAGTGACTTATGACAGTTAGGTAGTGTGATTTTATTTTATTTAGTTGTCCAAAAACAATAAATTTATGGTTTTGACAGTGATTAAGCAAAATAGATGGCTTCTAAATGGTTTTTTTTTTTGGGAAAAATTTAATTATATATACTACAAGATGAAAAGTACAAGTATATCCTGTACAGTGTTTTGGCCTTTCAGCATTCTTAATTATTCAAAAGCTCACCAGATATTTATTTTAAAGTGTTAGAATTAATGTAACAGCAGAAAGGATGAATGATTTCTTCTGCAGGGAATGACATCTGTATGCAATGTAAACGAAATAGAATGCCACAGCGTGAGCGAGGTGTTCAACTGGCTGCATATAGGCATGAGCAACCGGCAATTGCCTGACCAAACATTGAACGCCAGGTCCAGCTACAGCCATTCTGTGTTCACCTTGTTTTTGGAACAGGAGTGGTTCTCAGGTAAGTTCTCACAATAAGCCTTTTTTTTCTCATTTTGTACACCTCACATTCACTGCAGGGAGACTTCTTTTCTCTTAAAATGCACTGCATTTTCTTAGTTGTTGACTTGAATGCTGGGTAAAATGGAGGTGAAAGTTAGTACTTATGAACATAGAATGTTTGTGTATAATGCTGGGATACAATTGACAAGCTAAAAGAGTTCTTGCATGAAATTAAAAATATATTAAAAAGGCCACATAGAAATGCAAAGACAAATATGACCACAAATAATTTTTCTTTAAAACAGCCTCATTTCAGAATTGTAAAGAAAATAATTAGCTGAAAATTACAGGTGACATAACATTACCTGAAAATGACTTTTGATTGGTCCAGATCATCACCTAACATGAGAATATAAAAATTTGCTTTTCTAACCTGTCATAACTGTGTATTCATGAGACAGTCAATTCAAAAACATTTTAATGATAGTATTTTATTTATTTTTTAATGCTTAGTCTAACAATTTACGAAAGGTAGGCGATTAAGGGTGCTGGTCATGAAAATTATATTATTTTGTGTTTGTACTAAATACTGCAACTTGTAGACATTACTTACAAGTACTAAGTGAGAGTATCATTAATATAATTAATAACATTGTAGACATCACTCTCTCACTATGCGCCCCCGAACTCTCAGGGTGCCTATCAACCAGTGGGAAACAACAAAATTTTGCCGCCTCGCACCCTTGCAAGACACTCCCGACCTTGCTGAGTGACTCTGACAGTGAGCCTTAATCTACCACAATAAACTGCAGGTTTTGCATCCTTGCGAGAAGCCCTCAACCTCGACGAGCGACTCTTCAAATGCATTATTCAACTACAATAAAGCATGGGTCTCGCACTCTAGCGAGAAGCCCTCGACCTTGCAGGACAACTCTCAGATGGCGAGTGTTAAAAAAATATAACAGAAACATAAATCAGTTTTCGCAAACTGGTATCATTGTTCACTAAAATTATCATGTTTGGTTTATTATGAATTATGAATATTTATTACATGAAAACAGTTTATTACTTGTCACTGTTTCATTAAATAAATACAGCAGATTTCTGAACAGATATTGTAAAGGTACATCACATTGATGTGTAAAATTGAGATGAGGTGGAAGGATACACAACAGGCTGAAATGAAAGCAGAAATTATGTAAGACTTTAAAATGTGCTCATTTTATCATGAACAGCCTATACAAAGGTGACAGAAAATGCTGTGTGTTCCCTTTAAACTGTTACGAAATTATTATGTATTCAGCATGGCAGCATCTGTATATAATGTCTTACAGTTTCTTAATGCCTGTTTTTTTGGTCAGCATTTTATTACTCCCACCTACCTACAAATATTTTTGCTGGCAGTGTTAAAAAAAAAAGTACCACTGTCCAAATATTTCTTACATTAGGTTCTTTCACCTTCCTTTTCTTTTCACATACTCCGACTCCTCGTCTAGTGTATCGGGTCATCCACACATCTACACGTAAAGATGCATACAAATAATTACATATATATACTTACACGAACACATACACTCAACTATGTTCTTCTAGCTATGCTTACTACTAGATGCACACTCACATGAAGAGGTCTATAAGATGATGTTCCAAGTCATCCTCTGACTGGCATCACTTACAATTTACTAGCCTCTGAGTCGGTATACAAGTCCAAAATGCACGGTATGATGACAGTAATTGGGTGGCCCCAATGCCTTTATACTCTTTATAACCGTATGACATAAAACACACTTAGCCCACACTGCAAGAAGTAATCATTTTTTACTGCTAAAATTATTTAAAATTAATTTTCCAGTATGTCCTCTGTAATATCGTATATTGTTCAGACTTTCATAATTGCAACAACCATCAACTGTGAATGTTACGTGACATAAAAACTGTGTAACTCTCACACTATTAAATATTTTGAAATGAGCCCAACAATGAAAGTAGTGGAAAGCTTAAGAACAAATTTATATGAGTTAAAACTTTGATTTCACAGGTAAAGGCTGTTCACGCTACAGTGAGCACTTTTATAAGCCCTTCTTCAGACCGCAACTCCGGAGTACGGCAAAACGCAGTTCGTGCAATGAACAGACTTTGAACTGGTCTTATCTTAGGAGATTATTATTTTTGTTTATGTTGTCTTGAGTCGCAGAAGTGTCAAACATTTTTTCTATTTTTTTTTTTTGCTTTTGTTATACTACCACCATGCTACTTAAAACATTTCTATTTAAAAAGTGCAAAGTTCGTAATTTTTCCTGTCATAAAGAAACAAAATCCTCTGAAATAATATTGAGTTTATACTCCATACAGCAGACGTGTTAAAAACAATTGACAATTGACTTCATTAAAAATAATATTTCCAGGTAAAATTAAGGTAAATTATGTATTTGAATGTAACATTTTACTAGAGTATAATATTAAAAAATAATTTTTTCCTGCAGTATTCATTATGATTGTAATAATATTTGCAGACGTATTCAAATTCCTACTGATGCAATGCTATATACAACTTAAAGCACAAATGCTTCACAAATTAATAACTGTAAACATACATGTCCAGTTTTGCTATTACGATGTTAGGAATGCGGAAAATAATTGTCATAAAACTCAAATGGCAGAACCAAACTGATCCAGATATTTACAGTATTCTTTCATGTTGATATTTATTACTAACTAGTGAACCGGTCCGGCTTCGCACGGGTACAATTGAGTTTTACAGTGATACACTAATAAATAAATTGGGAAAAGACAATTCATTTATGCGAATACAGAATTATAAAATTATGCTATGTTGGCCTAGGTTTTTAACTGATTACGGCAACCCAAGAGAAAGGAAATATTTTTTACATGAAAGCCAAGAAGTAGAGTATTGTTTTGGGAGTGTATCTGTGCAACTATCGCGTAGTTACCACATTTCCGCTTTCCACCGTCGATGTATGAAAATCAAAATGTTAGGTTCATCAAGTTGTAGCTTTAGAAATAAGTGTACCTAGGTACTACAGTGGACTCTCACTACAATAACAGACAATGGTGAGATAATTTATAACTTTAGCAAATTATCATTATACCTGAAAATAGCTGTGTAGCATATTTTCATGCAGTGTTATCATACACTTACTTCCTGGGCATCCTGCGTTATCATACACTAAGGGCAGTATTCATAAGCATATCTTGAACACTAGCTTCATCAAAACAATATTATTAGGTGTCTAGTTAGTGATTTCACTTCATAAATAATGCTTAAGCTTGTCTCAAGCTCATGCAAACAAGGTGATCTTCTCAAAGGCCATCTTATTTTTGTGTGCCTTAAGACTGAATAGTTCTGTTGCATAGTCACTGCTTGAGATCACAATTTTGAACCACGTTTCACAGTTGTCGAGACCTTGCCTAGGAATGCAAATAAACCAGTCTTCGTCAAGTTCACTATAGAGGTGATTGACACAGGTTTTTTTTTAAGGCAGACTCTGATTGAATTACTTCATACGTCAAAATACCAACGATTTAAGCTGGGATTAATGATTTACGCCACGTGTGAAAAAATCTACATTATCCTGCCCTGAGAAAGTATTTACAGAACTTTAATTCTACAGATATGATTAATTTTTTTAACATAATTCGTAAGTATGCCTTTCGTAGAATCTTAATAGCGCTAAATTTAATACTACTTATTTACAAAAATTGATTTTAGTTAATTGTAATTGTAATTTACAATTAACATATATTACATAATGATAAACAAAATATAACGAATTATACTCTGTGATCAAAGAGATGTATATATATATATATGCATGCACGCACATGCGCATGTGTGCATATATACACACACATACACACACTTAGTACAATTTCTATTTCCCTGTTTTCCAGTTTGTTGGGATAATGGTGTGCAACTTAAGGCACAACTAACTCTGAAATTAATAATTGTATACACTCGCCTTGTGCAAGCAAATTACTGGTTTTGCTGTTATGTTACGAATATCAAAAATATTTCTCATGAAACCTCAGTGGCTAGACCAAACTGAGCCAAATTTTAAGGTTAAGTTATATAGCACATTTCCACGGTTATATTTATCACTAAGTGTAAGTTTCATGATTTTTTTTTTAGAGGGTCTAATGACACTAAAGTTTTTTCTAACTTTTCTAACGAGAAAATCACTTTTAGCGTATAAAATTAGAATGACTACAGCAATGTGAACGTAATTTCACCAGAATACAAAAAAAAAAAACCTAACCAATAACGTATTTCACGAAAATTGCCTTCGCACATTTAATGCAAATTACAATTTTCAATACCAAAATTGAGGTTATTCGTGGCATCTCAGAATGCTTACGGTTTATGTTGGCCCGGGCACATTGAAAGGTTCAACAAAATATTGAGGAATTGTGCCAACATATTAACAGTACAGGAGGAATATTCCATGTGTATATAAAGCAGTTTTGTAGCAATATTAGGTAAAAACTAATAAAATATGTACCGAGGTATCAACTTGTATTCTCAGATGGTCACGTAAATATAGTACATATCCATTGAAGCTCTAAAATTGCTAAACAATATTTCAAATATAATTAAATGCATTCAACTTAACTTTCTTTAAGTTTTTATAGTGTTATAACCAGTTTTAATTACATGTACACACACTGGCCAGGTTAGCATATCACGTGAAATTTTATAGACTTCCAGTGACCAGAAACAATTTAGAAATACAAAAAGCAATTATAAAATGCACCACTATATTGACAACAGATAAATGTGCCTAAATGATTTAGTTATTATGTAAATAAATATTTAATATTTGAAATTACGAACTGCCACATAAAATAACATTGTTCAAGGCATGTAACGAGAACTAACCAAGGAACGGAACAGACGGAAATGTAAATTCATGGAATTCAGGACTTTTGAACACTGGAACGGAAACGGGTAAAAAAAAAGAATAAACAAATGAACGGACCCAATAAGTGGAAATTTATGTCAGCCAAGTGATGATGTGAATTTGTTACAAATACAAACGTGTTATCTTTGCACCATTTTTATTCTTATGTGTATAAAATAAAAGAAAGTAATGAATTTCAGGTGCCGTTAATGTTTAATATTGTTTCTAGAAAGGCTATAAGATCTGGAACTATGTCTCATAATTTACTGCCAACTTTACTGAGAGTGTTGCAGTCATTGTGTATGCTAAAATGTATGCTGTTACGGGGCAGTGATTTTTTTAAAAGGTTGATTTAGAGAGCGCTCATTTTATTGTAAACCACTTATACTTCCGTTTCAGTAGCAGAAAACCTTTTTAAAAATAATTAACATCCCCAGTATTGCACTTGAATATAGGATGTCTTTCATAAAAGGACAAGTGATAGGCCTATACATTTTGAAATTGAAATTTTATAATAAAGACTAATATATTGCAGTATCACATATCATCGTGGGATTGCAGAAAATTACATCATCACAAAAAACACAGCATTGAAAAATATTGCAGGTGCGATATATAAAAAAATATATTGCATGCAATATTTTATAAAAATATTGAATCATGTGCAATATATTGCAATATAACACAACCCTAGAGCCTGCTGAAGGTAGGCAAGGAAAATTGTGTGGGGAGAAATTTAGGGAACAACCCATGCGTCACTAAGTACATCTATAAAAGTTTTATCAGCATGGTCCATCTCATGACAGTTGACAGTTTCATAGCGTTATTTGCTAAACACTAATGAAATACGTACCGAGGTATCGACTTGTATTCTCGGATGGTCATGTAAATATAACACACATCCATTGAAGCTCCAAAATTGCCAAACAATATTGAAAATATAATGAAATGCACTCAACCTAAGTTTCTTCAAGTTTTTATATTATTATAACCAGCTTTAATTACATGTACACATGCTGGTCGGGTTAGCATATCACGTGAAGTGTTATAGACTTTCCGCAACCAGAAACGATGACTAAATATAAAAAGGCAGTTATAAAATGTACTGCTTTATTGACAACAAATAAGTGGGCCTACATGTTTAATTTCTTATGTAAATAAAGAATTTATATTTGAGGTTACGAACTGTCACACAAATCACATTGCTCAAGGCATGTAACGAGAACTAACCAAGGAACAGAATAGATAGAAACGTAAATTCATGACTTCAAAGTATTTGAAGATTGCAATGGAAATGGGTAAAAAAATTAAGAAACAAAACAGTGGACCCAATAACTTGAAATGTTGCGTCAGCCATCTGAAGTTATGGATTTGTTAGAAATAGAAATATGCTTTCATTGTGCCATTTTTATTCTTTTGTTTGTAAACAGAAAGTGATAAATTTCTGCTGTCGTTTATGTTTAATTTTGTGTCTAGTAAGGCGTTAAGATCTGGAACTACTTCTCCTAATTTGCTGCCAACTTTACTGTAAGTATTGCGGTCATTGCTTACACTAAAATGTATGCAGTTACGGGGCAATGGTTTTTTCAAAGGTTGATTTCGAGTGTGCTCATTTTATCGTGAACGACCTGTAACCCTCTGGGTTTGCATTTAGGATGATGTGGCTTTTCTTTTTCATGATCCAGATTCTTAGGGTAGTTGGTTTCATCTCTGATGACCCCATTGTCAACAAGGCGTTAAGCCAGGTAATTCACATGCTAAATATTCCTCTATCTTTACTCTCTGTTTCCTCATCTCTTACCTTATCTCATCAAATTTCTTGTACTGCTGGGAATGGCAGGTGTATCCTTTGACTAGGGCAGCCAGTACCACTAAACATCCGCCTTCTCTTACCATATCCATGTTAACCCTGCCATAAGGGTGGTTAGCCTGCTTGCCTCTCACCAAGGTGAACCGGGTTCAATCCCCTGCCGGATCACTCCCGGATTTTTGCATGTGGGAATCGTGCCGGACGATGCCGCTGGTCGGCGGGATTTATTGGGGATCTCCCATTTCCCTCGCCCCTTTATTCCAGCGCTGCTTCATAATCACCTCAATCACCCTCGTCGGTTCTCAAGACCTCGCTGTTGAGCTGCACAAATCTCTTCACTCACTCATAAGGGCGGGAGGAATACAAGGATGTTAATGCGTTACCCAAAAGAGCTTATATCTTTTTGCAGCATTGCAGTGTTTACCAATTTCAATTTACTGCTTCTTTTTAATGTTGAGAAATCCCATCCAGCTTGGATTTTTTTTACAAATCCAACTAGATGAGCGGACTTAAAAAATCAAACTTTGACATAGCATAGAAGTTATTTATATTTAAACAGAATTTTTAAGTTTGTGGAGTTTCAGTTAAATCTGTATTTTCTTATGTGGGACAAAAGTAATTTAATAATGCGGGAGCCTTCAGTTATAGTAGATGTGAAACTAGTTTTACAGAAGAAAAATAATTTGGATTTTAAAATAACTGTTACGATATTCCTTCTGCCTTGACAACTTTGGTTCCTAAATATTGATTCTGGAAATTAAGTTATGGATGAATATATGTATATCCAAGATGGCAGAATCTCTTCGCCTTAAAGACATTTTAAAATCCTCACCTAACAAAATATGAAATTTGGAACTTTGTGGATCTGTTTAGATACAGCAGTTCATATCTTCAAGCATGTTATTTATGATTAGAACAACTTGGGTGTTCATTTAATATAAACAGTAAGAACCTTCTATTTGTGTGGTCACACATTTTTCTACATTGAATAATGGTTCATGTTTGTTTTCCAGACGGTGTCCAGCATCATGTCCACTCGCAGGCTCAGTTCACTGATTTAGCAGGCTCAAACAGTGTGTTTGTGGATATTCCTCTGGAAACGCCTGGCATGCAAAAATTACATTATGATAATGGGCTGATGGCCCTGCAGAACATGATAGTGGCCCTTTCAGACCTGAGAACTGAACATGCTGCTGTTTACTACATGAACACAGTTTTGACAAAAATTCTTAAAGTAAGTGCATTATATTTTTAATGTTTAGTTCTGTGTAATATTGTAAGATGGTAATTTTGGCAATGTCATGTTAAAAGGGTAATGTTGAATGAAAAGTCACTGGGTTTGGTTTAATTAATTGTTTATAACTCGTGGATGCTGCTTTTTGTCATGTTAATGTTCAGTCACACAAGATGGTAAACCTAGCAAATACTGGTAAATTAAATGTTCCATTCAGTTATAAATAGAACAGAAGTAATATAAAATTTGCATGTTCAAAGTAAATTTGGTGACCAAATAGTATGTGTTTTAAGTAACTTAATGCACCCCCCCCCCACATCCTTTTTTCTACTTCCCTCCAGCAAGTTTTTAAGGTAAAACTGTGGAAGAGTACCATGACGAACGAGTATGGCCTATAACAACACATTCACTATATTGATCATTTCTGAATCCACCAAAATGTTCTGTGTTAAATACAAGGTTTATATACTTGTTTAAATCTAATGACTTTTTGTGTTCTCACTTGCTGTTGAGTTGAAACATATGTACATGTTTGCTGCAAACACATTGCTTAAGTCAAAAGAATTTCAACTTATCCTTTGACGTATGCACAAAAACCAAGTGTTAGGAATGAGTCTGACCCCTTCCTTCCCCTTCAGCATGTTACTGCCTCTTCACTCCCTTCTTGACCTTGGTTGGATATTGCCCTGTTGCCAGCCAGAGTTGAACTCATGGAAACAAAGAGGGGTGAAGAAAAGTATTGACCACATGAGCAACTAAAAGAGGTGAGGAAGCGAACGAGAAGGAAGTGTACCCAAGCAAAAGGGAGACGGAGATATGGCCATGGAAAGAGTGAGTGAAAAGATTTAGGTGGCTCTTAACAGCGAGGTCTTGAGAGCTGATGGGGGTTGAGGTATGGAGCAGCGCTGGAATGAAAGGGCTGGGGAAACGGGAGATCCTGGAGAAAACCTCTGCCGACCAGCGGCATCGTCCGGCACGATTCTCACATGCGAAAATCCGAGAGAGGCCCGGCCAGTGATTGAATTCGGTTCGCCTTGGTGGGAGGCAAGCAGGCTAACGGCTCAGCCACCGTGGTCCCGCCGTGGAAAACTGAAGCGGATTTTGCATTCAGCAGTCAGTTAATCTTCGGACCTTCAGCCTTCAACATTGTTTATCATCAAATGATGATAAATAGAGGCTGCTTTTGTAGGAAGTAAAAGTTTGTGCAACTACACAGTGCAGATTGGATTTAGAAGCAGTATCATCCAGATAATTGAGTCAGCTGTGATGTTTGTTTATTTTTAGTATTTTTTACGTCTGTTTACAGATGAGGGATGACAAAAAAGTTTTTCTCTATCATCAGCGATTTCACTTATTCTAATTTTAATGATCTGTACATAAACGATGGTCATACTTTGAAAACACCACTTTCAGATCTGCTGCTTTGTATTTTATGGTCTACATGCCCATGAAGTGAGTGTAAGGTAACACTGTATGAAATGATGCTGTACAGTAAATTTAATTATAAGGATAATTGGCTCTAACAATAATTTACTTTACCATCGTCAGTTATTGTAGTGTGGTTCTACTGTATTAGTCTCTGTTTTAATTACTTGAGCTGAAATAAATAAATTATACCACTAATTTTACAAAGTGCCACAGTTTGTGGGAATTACTTCATGAAATAGCTATCATTGTGAAAATGAAACTGATCATATTTAACCTTTAAAAACCCACAAATTGCATTAGAAGTGCATTTTTACGTAAAGTCAGTGTTTAATAGTCTCAGACACAAAGGCGTTTATTTTTTAAATTTACTTCAATTAGTAGGTGCTTTCTGAATGCATTTATACTCCACAAAGATATACATGACATCCCCTTTTTGCCATATAATGGAAATATAGAAAATCTGCAACTTAAGTGAGTATTAATTCCATCTTCATTGGCTTCTTGTGGGAAAATTAAAGGATTTGTTCATGAGTGAGGTAGTGCAGTGGTAAACCACTCAACTCAGATTTGGGAGGATTCAGGTTTGATTACTGGTCTGGCCGTCCTGATTTCATTTTTCTGGGGTTTTCCTAAATCACTCCAGGTGAATGCTGGGATGGTGTCTTAATCCAGGTTGTGTCACCATTTAGAGGTACTCAAAACACAAGGGTACCCCCAGAAGGGTATACATGACCTCTCTTTGTCACAAAAATAAAGCCCAGATAGAGCATTGTACGATCAATATGAACACGTTACTACCAACTTTTACGATTTACCCGTAAAATTTACGGCATCCATAGTATTTTTACATGTTTACTGAAAAGGACTAGAGTTTTAAGTTTCTTTCCCATTAATTTTCAGTAAATGGAAAATTGAAGTTTTATTTGTTTAAAATTTTTCATAATGCTGTCATAGATAAAGCTACAGACAAGCGTCGTGTTAACGCAAAGTAAAGAAACTGGTTGCTAATCACATCATGTTATTGGCCAACTGAAGTTGTAGACAGCACTGAAGTATTTATGAATGCATTACACTGTGTGTGTGCACGTGCATGCATTTGTGTGTGTCTACACACACACTCATTGTCTTGTGGTGTATCATCGAAAGTCCATGTACATACAAGTTGTGCGTAGTTAAATTATTACATGCACTGCATATGTAATAATGGGCAAAATAATTGGAAAATGTCAGAAATCTTATTTTCAGATTTTTAGAAAAGACAATACTAAAGAATTTATGTGTATATTAAAGTCTGACCAAGGGGAGAATATCACATTTTGATGTCTTTGTAGGTGCAACATAAGAATTGCACATGGGGGTAGAAACTATATTTTCAACCATGTGAAATGCTGGAAATGCATAGAAAATATAGAAGGTGGTGCTAGTAATTTGAAACTGGACAGCTCATTTATGTTAGAAGTTCCAATGTGGACAACATTACTGTGGATACGGTTTATCGGAACATGGGTTTTCAGTACATCGAGAGTCCACTGCACCTTATCTCTATTGTATAAATTACACTGAAGAGCCAAAAAACTGGTACACCTGCCTAATATTGTGTAGGGCCCCGCAGGCACGCAGAAGTGCCGCAAGATGACGTGGCATGGACTCGACTAATGTCTGAAGGTATGCAGGAGGCAATTCACACCATGAATCCTGCTGGGCAGTCCACAAATCCATAGGAGTGCGAGGGCGGTGGAGATCTCTTCTGAACAGTACGTTGCAAGGCATCCCAGATATGCTCAATAATGTTCATGTCTGGTGATTTAGGTGGCCAATGCAAGTGTCTAAAATCAGAAGAGTGTTCCTGGAGCCACTCTGTAGCAACTCTCGACATGTGGGGTGTCGCATTGCCCTGCTGGAATTGTCCACGTCCGCCGGAATGCACAATGGACATGAATGGGCGCAGGTAATCGGACAGGATGCTTACGTATCTGTCACCTGTCAAAGTCTTATCTAGACGTATCAGGGGTCCCATTTCACTCCAACTGCACACGCCCCATACCATGACAGAGTCTCCACCAGCTTGAACAGTCCCCTGTTGACATGTAGGGTCCATGGATTCATGAGGATGTCTCCGTACCCGTACACGTCCATCCGCCCGATACAATTGGAAACGAGATTCGTGAGACCAGGCAACGTGTTTCTAGTAATCAACAGTCCAATGGCTGTAATGGCGGGCCAATGCGAGGTGTAAAGCTTTGTGTCGTGCAGTCAACAACGGTACTCGAGTGGGCCTTTGGCTCTGAAAGCCCATATCAATAATGGCCCGTTGAATAGTTTGCACGCTGGTACTTGTTGATGCCCCAGCATTGAAATCTGCACCAATTTGAGAAAGAGTTGCACGTCTGTCACTTTTAATGATTCTCGTCAGTCGTTGTTTGTCCCATTCGTTCACTATCTTTTTCCGGCTGCAGTGATGTCGAAGATTTGATGTTTTACTGTATTCCCGATATTCACGGTATACTCGTGAAATGGTTGTACGCAAAAATCCAAATTGTATCGCTACCTCGTAGATGCTATGTCCCATCTCTCTTGCGCCGACTATAACACCACGTTCAAACTCACTTAAATCTTGATAACCTGCCATTGTAGCAGCAGTAACCGATCTAGCTGCCGACCGCATCGCATTACTCTGATTGGTTCCGTACCTCTGTTATTTGCATACGCATGCCTATACCAGTTTTTTTGGCTCTTGAGTATATCATGTTTGTCTCACAATTTGCTAGTGAGCTCTGCATGAATTACTTCTTATATTCAAACTTGGTATATATTTGATCTAAGTTCATATCATAGCTTATATAATTTTCAACCAGGCCAGAACAACACACCTCTCCATTTCTCATTGTTTGTGGTAACAGTGTATTGTAAACAGTAGATGTACTTTCACTACTGTACTGGTAGCACATTTGGCAAACTGGGTGTTTTAGTTTTCGGTGCTGGTTGTTAACGTGCTGCTAACTGTTTGTAGGTGTTAGCAATATTCTGCTACCACAGTCTCAGTATGATAAATTTGTTTATCAGAAGTGGTGGATACCAAATATAACAACACATTGAAGAGACACTGTATTTCATCATTACCAAAATTACTGAAATTCATCGACACCGTATATGGGAATTAACCATAAAGATTAGTCTAAAATTAATATTTTTTAAAAATACTGCAAGAAGTGTGAAATGTGAACTAATGTTTCTTTCTGCACATAAATAGAACAACATGCTTTCTGTCTCTGACAATGAAACAGCAATATTTTCAAAGACCTTCTGTTTGTTCCATTTTTATTTTTCTGCTTTCTTGTTAACACAAATGTTGTTTTGCAAATGCTTGCAAACAGCAAGCTACCAATTCCAACATGAAAAAATACACCTAGTGTTGTCGGAGGCAATCATGCCCATTAAAGGATATAAAAACTGTAAATAAGTATATTTTTTTACGTAGGGTAAGAATGGTATGTTTAGTGTATATAAAACAATAACTTGTTATTGTGAATAAGGCTAGATCTTGTGACTATATGTAGCTATAAATTATAATCTGAACATGAAACAAAAAAATTGTGAGTAAAATTTAACTTGCAGGTTTTAAATACACAATTCAGTCAAGTTTGAAAAGTGTTCCATTATGTATAAATTGTAGGTAAGGGGAAGCTGTGACATAAATAGTCAAATTAGAATTTCTAAGGTAACTCACTGAAAATAGTGAAAATGAGAATGTAAGTAATCAAAAAGTTTAAATGAGAGTATAAATAGCCAAATAGTTGCTTAATGTAAGTGAATTAGAAGAGATGAAAAAAAAAAAAAATGTAAATGAAAATATAGATATGAAAAGAGTAAATAAAAACATGAATAAGAAAACATACTATGTAAACAAAAATATAAACAGGAAAACAAATAATGTCAGTGCTGTAGTAAGTTCAGTTTATGATGTAAGATGGAACAGGCAAGTGTACTGAAGAAGGAAAGGCAAGAATTTATCCTACATCAGGATTGTGGGTATGGTGTGACAAGTGAAGAGATAAATGTAGTCAGTCTGTAGGTGAAAGTCAACAGCAATGGGGAGGAGATACACATCATAGCCAATGTAGTGTAGCAGTATCAGTGGGAATTCACTAGCTCTGTGGGATTGGTACCTCTCTGCCACAGGCCAGGAAAGGAGCCACGCCCATCTCACGTGACGGTCAGACTCACTTTTCAGTGGAAATATTAACACCTGTTTTAAGACCATTGGCACTCTATGGCTGATCAGAAGAACAGTACGCATACTTAATTACAGTTGTGCTGAGCAGCCAAACAGTATATCACATCCACTCCCTTACGTAATGACACAGACTGGAATATTCCACCCTAGCGTCAGTCCTGGCACCACATTTTGACGACCAGTTTCTACGATGTGCCCAACCTGACCAACTCCGGAGCCACATGGGCAGTTCAGAGAAGGACAACTGGTGTGGCCGTATGACTCCAGACAGCATCAATGGGTCTCGGAGACTGGCATATTGGGAAGGCCATTATCAAATTGTAGAGCGGATAAATGATACAGCCTTATTGATCTATCATCAGGGCCCCCAGGAGGAATAACCTAAGGTTCCTCATAATGACCAACTGGTGCCCGACAAAGGCTCCAAATAAATAAAGCCTGCTTGGGATGAACAGACTTAAGAAGGGGGAATAGTTGCATGCTAACTGTCTATCCCACCTGCCTACGCATGCCAGTGACTCATGTAACTGCAAGGAGAAGAGTCCAGCACAGGATGATGTGGTGCAGGGTGCCTGGAGGGGAATATATGTGATATGTTTGGCCACATTTGATTCTCAACTGACACCTGGTGGCAACTAACACCAATGAGAAGATTAGGGATTGTATTTCCTTTGAGAAATATCTACATTCTGAATTAGGTCATCTGTAGGCATGTGTAAGTTATAAATAAATGATTTTTCACAGATATAAATACATCCTGTTAATTCACCAATACAGTTATTGAGTAAGTGAAGAACTGTGGTGTCTGGCAAGTGTTTCTGGTAAGTTGATGAGCTACAAAAGTTATTGGCTGCATGAAGACAGTAACCTACAACCCCAATGTGACAGCAGGTAGTGATAAGGGTGTTCCCAGATAAGTGCTGTGGTGGTGTGTGATGTGATAAATCTAGGCAATTGAGCTGAGGTAGAAGTTCACAGGTAACAGATGCAATTAAAACACACTGATTGGTCTAGAATATTGAATGTGTTGCTAACCTTAATCACTATGCCACAATATTAAAATAAATAACTTGGTAAAAAGTGCAGCTGGGGTGATTTGAATTGTGTGTGTCACCCATGCTTGGTAAGGTAGGCCATGCACACAACAAATTACATTGGAGGGATGCTATATTCTTCACCCACACCACTCTCCACTGTTCTGTCACTAATGTGCATAGCAATGCCACATTCCTATGCTCACAGAAACAGGTACAGCCAATAATAGCATGGATTACACATCCTGCCTTTTCCTCCCATCAGTATTTCTGGTCTCATTTATTATGGCACCTTTGTTAGTCTTTCTTTGCATTTTGTTTGGCTTTCAGATATGTTTTGTGATAGTGCTATTTCAAATTTAATTTTTTTATTTTCTTGTTGAATTTCAAGTTTGTATTGCCTTTGGATCTCACTGGATTGTTTGTTGATGTCTTGCTTAAACTTTATTATTGAGTTTGCTTTGATTTATTGAAGACCTAATCATATTTTTTTGAGAATGACTGTGAACTTTTGTTTTTACAAGTTGAATGGAAACAATTGGAATACCTTTACACTTCTGCAGAAGTTCGAAATGATCAAGAAAGTGAAAAGGAAGGTGACAAAAACAGAGGTTGTGCAGCGCAACAATATCTCATCATCAAACCTATCCACAATGTTGAAGAACATGGGAAATGGTCATGTGTGCTGTGGAGAGGAAGGGCCACAACAAAAAGGCCAACAGCCTCAAGGAGTTAATAAATGCAGATACGGAGAGAGCAGTCCTCAAATGGTCCACCCAGCCAAGAGCCCAAGGTGTATTAATTAGTGTCCTACGATATAGCAGAAAGGCAACCTATCTACATCGAAGATAAGCCTGAACTTCAAGGCCTCAAAAGGATGGCTGGAACCATATAAGTTTTTTTCAAAATGTCAGTATCCATCAAATCTGTGGTAAAGGTGAATCAAACCCGGAAAGCTTTGCGGAAAACTAGTTGCCAGTGCTCCAAAGCACCTTGAGATGCTACCAGCCTTGGGACGTGGACAATGTTGAAGAAATAGCAATGTACTTCTATCTGCTGTCGTATCAGACCCTTGCAGTAAAAGGGGATGCATGCAAGGGCGGAAACGGAGGCAAGGAATGTTTCACTGCACTACTCTGCATCAACATGGACAGCAGTGATAAGACGAACCCAATCTTGATTGGGAGGTTAGAGAACTCGCACGTCACTAGTTTTTTAAGTGAAATATTATTAATTACTTCAACTACGTGTTTGTCACACGAGCACGGCATCACCAACGCTGCTGTAGATAGAAGATGTGCGGCCTGGAATGTGTATGCTTCAGCTTTTCTCAGTGATATTTTGTAGAGCTTGTTTTGTCCCCTCACACGGCTGGTGGGGAGGGAGCTAGTTGCCTAGCAACCAGTATGGCATCCTTGCACCCTCCCTCTGGGTGCCGACTGATTTGGAAGTGTGAGGATTTCTTTCTTTCACTCCTCCTGCCTCTGAAGCTTCTCCTTCTTCCTCTCGCCCATCGTGAACACACTGCCGGTTGATAACATGTCCGTGCGCTCACAGCTGATCAAGTGAGCGTGGGACATTCAGAATTTCGGTTGCATTCATAGTCATATTTTTATTTTCAGAGGGTTTTAATGTTTTGGTTCAGGTTTTATTTGGTGTCTGATTGCAATCAATTACATACAGTATTTTGTGATGTTATATTCTTTATTTAAACCAGTTCACGTGAAATGTGTAATAATGTATTATTTACAGTAATATGAATACAGTAATACTTTTTTTAAATTCCCATTTTTATTGTTTTTATTAGTTTAACTTTATTCATAAATTATATACAGCTCTCATTATACTCAGCATGAAGTCTAATAAGGTTAGAAGTTGTATGTTGTTGATATACATGTGAAAACCTACATCTACTGAAATACTGGATGTACGGAAATTTTTTGACAGTCCCCTGTAAAAGGGTAGATATTTCATGATATTCTTTTGGAGTTTATTAGCTAGGTGAACATGACACGTGAGCATCTGCATCTCATAATTTGTATCTCTTGACTCTTAAATTTTCAAATTAGTGGGTCAGGTTGACTCGAAAAACATAGGGCCTAGAGGGAGCTCTGGTTTACGGTTTCTGACACTACTTATTTAGCCAAATAGACCTTCAATCAAAGTATCCAGAGCCTCCACGTTAGCAGACATTCTCCTTGTCAACATTCATTGCATGTGATTAGCAAAATCTCAGTTTTATCTGTGACCCTACTGTTAACTAACATACCACCCACTTATATACCTAACCGTCCAAATCTAGTGTTGGATAAATGTCTCCATCACACTTTTGACACCAATGTTACAAGTGCCTAGCCATGGCAAAGTTTGTAAAAGATGAAGTCATTAATGAAATGAAGAAATGTTATCATATTTTTTAAGTGTTTAAGGTTGTAATAGTTTTTTTTAATTACTCCAGCCCAAAGAAATGTACCACTTAAGGATGTAGCTTAACATATCAACAGTGAGTTCATTAGATACAGAACTAGTGGCTCAGACAGTTGAGATTATGGAAGGAAGCAGCCAGATTGAACCATCCTGTTATTCATGTGGAGTGATTTCTGAAAACCATGGAACAACCAAAATTAGGATGGCTGGGCTAGGAACTGAACCAAAGTCGTCCTGGCTGCAATTTCAGTATATTACTACTGCATCACCTATCTTGGTAATGAATCATTTATACAACAGAAGTTAAATGTAATATGGTTGGAAAAACAAACTGCTGGTACTGCTTAACTGGCCTGCTCAAAGCCTCGACTTTAACCCAGTGGAATATCTTTATAATGATGTAACATCATTTTTAAGTCCTATCCTGCCAGATTTACAGACATGTAACAAATATGATTACTATTAGTTATGTGGCATTCAGAACCAACAGCAATGGGATTCTGCTGACTTTCAGCCACATTCTGTATTTGTATTAAGATTCATTTATGACTATTCCAAAATTTTTAGTAAATTATTCAAGCTGAGCATATTGATCACTTGTATAATTGTAAAATTTGGTTATTGCAGGACACTAATACAGAACCCAAAATTTTATCTTCCATTTTGGGAAATGTAAACACAGATACAAAACATTTACTTGGTTTTGTGGCAGTTTGTTCATTTTTAAAGCCTTTTTTTGGTTTTTATTGCTTAAACTTTGCAAAATGGCCATCATACTTTTTTGAGACCCACCATCTCATAGTTTGAAATATCAGTAGCTCACTCGATTACTAACAATAAAAAGAACGTGGAAAAATGATTGTTAACTTTAAATTAACAAAATAACACCTTAGTGACTGGTAAAAATGGTGGCTCAGTGGACTGTTATTTTCTCTTCAGGAAGTGTAATGGCACTTGTAACCAGTAACTATCATGGGAGATTTCAATTTAGATAATTAAGTTTTACAAGTGAGTCATAAGTTACCAGTTAAGCACAAAAATACTTATGTACAACTTGTACATATGAAGGTGTTTTGGAATTCCTTTATTGTCTGCTGGTGTCTTTAACCTCTATGATTATAGTAATTTTATTTACTCCATGTAAGACTCATGTGCCTCGTATAGAAGGAAAATAATTAATGTTAAAATCAAATGGCAAACAAAATACCAATTGCTATAACAATGAAAACTAAACCTTAGCATTAAGTGTTCAATGTGTAATTAAAGTTGTTTGAAGTATCTGTATTGTGGTCTTGCAAGAAGGATATTAATTGAAAAAAAATGAACATTGTTCTGGAAAATACAGTAGAACCTCACTATAACAAGTATGTCCTATAAAGACACATTCATTATAGCAACAATTTTTGGATTCATAGCCATGCTCTATGTTTAATGCATGGTTGGTATACTGATTTAAAATGAGTGCCTTTTTTTTGTACTCGGTTTCTGTAATGATAGTATCTCTCTTTCTTATAATTGGAAAACTTGGAAAAAAATTTAATTTTGTTTGCAAATATGCCATTTAGAGAGGTCTAAAGAATGTTGGAGACATTTCATCCCTCATGAAAACAAAAGATGAAATAGTATTGAGTAGCATCCCTTTCTTCCCCTTCAATATTTTACTGCATATTTACTTACCCCTCTCATCCTTTGTTGGCTTTTGCCCTGTTACCAGCCAGAGTACCATTCATGGAAACAAAGAGGGGTGGAGGAAAGTATTGATTGCACAAGCATCTAGAAGAGCTGAGGTGGCGCACAAAGAGTAAGGGTGCCCAAGGGAAAGTGAGGTGGAAATACGGCAACGGAGATAGAAAGTATTGATCATACGAGTAGCTGGGAGAGAGGAGGTAGCGAACAAAGAGAGGGAGTGCCCAAACAGAAGTGAGACAGAAATAACAGCACATAGAGGAAGTATATTTTATACTCAGCAGTCGGTTTATCATCTACAGGGTAGCCTTTTGATTTCAATATTGTTTACGTTTCAAGTAAAGGCTGCTGCTGTTCGCTGAAATAAAAGTGTCTGCAATTAAACAGATAGATTTAGAAGCCATATCATTAAAATTGTTCAGTATGATGTAATATGTGTTTGTTTTCAGTTTTGTTGTGCGTGTTTACTCATGAGGGACTGCAAAAGTTTAATTTAATTATCAATTATTATTGGTTTTTCTAATCTTTACGTGAATGATAGTCACATGTGAAAAATGCTGCTGTTAGAGGTGCTACATTGTATTTTACGGTCAACTTGTCAACTCCCGTGCATGTAAGGCTGTACAGAAAAATCAAACGCAGAGTGCCCAGGAAGTGAGGGAATGATAACTTGCCATAAAATTATTCTACACAGAAATTTTTGGTTATAATGATAATCTGCCATAGTCGGTTGTCGTTATAGTGAGGTTCCACAGTAAATCATTTCAAATAATTTTTTTGTATCATGATTTTACTTTTTTTTGTACTTAATGCTTAATTGTAAGCCTGAACACACTTATTAATTAAAATGAACATTTTTCCTTGAACGTATCTTGTACACTGAATATTAAATAAACTTTATCCATGTCTCTAAATGTTGTTGATGTCATCTGTTTTGTGTTGTTACAGAATTCATATGGTGGGACTGCTAATACATTATTAATTTGTTGTGTGTCACCTCTGTCGCTGGATATCAGAGAAACACTGCATAGCTTGCAACTTGCTGTCCAAGCTCGTAGTGTGAAAAATTTTTTGGCAATGAATGTTCACAACACAGCTACATTTTACACTGATTCCTCAGTCAAGGCGGCTGCAGAAGATACCGTAAAAGCACCAGAGAAGGTGGCTACTGATGTGTTTGGGTCAGTAAAATTGAAATACTTAATGAAAACAAAGTAGAGATAAAAAATAGTAGCATAGTAGTGAATTGCAGTAATCTTTTTTATTGGGCTTTTCCACATCCCAAAAGTTTTATGCCATTAGGTTAATTAGAGTGCAGCTTGCCAACTTGAACAGACATCCATGTCTTACCCTGGGTTCAAACCCAGAACCCATTACAACATGAGGTGTAACTACAATTTACTGTGCCACAAAGTAATGAAATAAATTGCTATTATAGCAGGTTTATCTTCAAGCCTTTTTAAAACAAACCATTGAAACCTCCTCCCTCCCCTCCCCCCACTTCTTTTTTCAGATTCATTTTTGCATGTAGGAATCGTGCTGGATGATGGCACTGGTTGGCTGGTTTTCTCGGTGATCTCCCGTTTCCCACGCCCTTTCATTCCGGCACTACTCCATACTCACCTCGCTTCACCCTCTATTTATCTCACAACCTCAATGTTAAGGGCTGCCAAAATCTCTTCACTCGCTCCTAATTCATTTTACAGGAAAGCTTTACTATAACAAACTTATTGGAACTAGAAATGTTGCTTGTATGTTGTAGTGAAATTCTATATTGCAAAGTACGCACACAGAAGTTTTAACAGAGGCCTGCATGTCATTTACAGCTATCCTACTAATCACTCATTTATAAAGTATTTTATTAGAACATAAGTAACATAACAATGCATGCAAAGCTGTTTTTTATAGTTTATATTTGTAATAGTTTTCCATTTTTAGAAAGTGTGTCATTTTACGAGCCAGTCTCCCATGAACATTCAGTACACTTTTAATTCAATCACTTCTACGATGTTTTGTTATTTCAACTAGGGTTGTGCAAGAATGAAATTTGAGCTTCTAGAAATTTTTGAGAAAGAAAAAAATTTTCTTGCAAAAAACAAGACTAGAATGAGAAATGTTTTAATAATTAAAACTAAAAGTGACAACTTTTTTTTAATCTTTGTGTGTATATGTTATTAAATTTTAAACATACCTATGTACAACTGACATGCATCACTACTTACATAGGTACTCTTTAAGTTATATATAGATTACTCACTTAATAAAACATTTACCAGACAATGCATTATATCCCCAAAAGTACTGAGAGCAAATTACAGAAACGTTAAACTCAAAATATTGCACTGATAAGTGGTAAATAAATCAGTTCACATTTTATAATAAAAAACATTTTTTTAACATTTTAACTGTATGAAAAATGTTAGTTTTGTGTGTGCGCTTGACTGCAATGCGTTACGTTTTTGAAGCTTGTCACATTCATTTTTTATTGCCGGATGCTGAGAAAGATGCCTCAGTAGACCCAATGTGTCGCCAAACGTAGTTTTGAGTGCCTTCCTACAAATTTTGTAAGTTCCACTCAACTTACAACTACTTTTTTCATAATACATCCACCAGATTCTTTATCCGCACTTTCCATGCCTTAGGAAACAACATTTATTTCTCAAACAAAGTTTATTTCTGTACGATAGTCATGCAATGACTATACACTAAAGTAGTTCATTGCCATCCGTGCCACTTTATAAGTTTATTTTGGTACAGTAAGGGTCAATATGCAAGATATATACAGTATAAACCGTAAATGGGTAGCCTCTGCAGTGACCTACAGAAATTATTTTCTTACTACTCCGTAACTTAACGTGCTACTAAGGAACTGCCAGTCAACAGATGTTTGTGGTATTTGTCATTTTGTGTATGTTTCAGGACAGATGGTGGGTATTGCAATTTGTCAAATGTGTAAAAGGAACAGAGTGGAACAAATTTTGCTTATTGCGTTTGTGCGAATCCCAAATTTATGCTGAAGTATGCGATATCCTCAAAAATCTTATGTTGTATGTCAGATTTGGTTTAGATACAATGAAAACCCAATATTCCGTTCCGTTTTTAATGATAATATTTACTCATGAGACTTTTTTTTTTTACAGTGCATGCGCAGTAATGGTAACAACTACCTGCCATGAGGCTCGTTTGTTATGTTTTCGTAGAATGAATTCTTTACTGATGTTATATAAAATCTGGGTAGGTGACTAGCATACAGGGATTTTTTATTTCATCTTTAAATTAATTTCAGATTAATATTATGATGTTAAATAAATTTAACCATGTCTTTGGCATAAGGCGTGCTGTTGGTTAGGTGAAAGCAGTAGGCCTAATCTGTGTTTCAATTACTTTTATGTAGTTTTTCCTAATGATGTGTTTTGTTCGAACCTAAATTAATAACTTGTTAACTGCACATTCTTTTCATTATATGTCATGCCGAATAAGGCAGGATAACATGCACCCGCATGTAATTGCAAAATTTACTTGAATGTTGTGATTTGAAGACAAAATATAAATATAGTGTCATGGTGAGGGTGTTCTTCCATGGATGCGCCTTCTATAACTAAATAAGTAACTATATATATAAAATAAACACAATTTATTCACAAAAAAATTTTTTCCACTAGTTTTTTTGAGAATTATTATTTTCTTGCCTGCTGTTCAAGAATGAGGTATTTCTTAACATTTTCCTCAAAGTTCTGGATTTCACACAACCATAATTTCAACCTTATATTAAATCTTGTATATGGTTTTCAGTTTCAGGATTATTAATTACTGTATTCTACTATAATACAACAGGCCAGTGGCATGTGGTGAAATTTTTTTGTGGATAAGCTTCGAGATGATAATCACACACACACACACACACATGCACGTATGTGCATGCATGCACGCAAACACATACATTGCAATGTTTTATTTAACAAAATAAAATTTTTCATTGTCGAAATGTAGGCTGTACTTAACGGAGTAAGATACACTAAACAACATTAACAGACTCCATAATATCAATAAATATAGGGTATGTTATAATATGTAACTAAAAATTTATGACTTGTTTGAAATATACACTTGCAGAAACAAGAGACACAAATCACAAGACACTACGATACATTCAATAACATGACAGTTAGATTTTAAGAATATTGGCTAATTTGTAAATTTATCAATAGCGTTTTCTATTGTACTATTTGAGAGTGAGCAATTTCAGTGTCTGAGGTCTTAAGTGCAGATAATGGAGCAGCGACGGAATGTGATTGTGGAGGAAATTGACGTACCCAAAGAAAACCCACCAACCAATGATAACGCCTGCCACATTTCCTGTATGCAAAAATTTGGGAAGACCCAACGGGAAATCGAACGCTGTTCATCTTGGTGGAAGACACGTGATCTGGTCACTACACAACCACTGCACCCTTATGCATGTTTAGCAAACATGACACGTCATATAGATATTAGAGCATGAATAATTTACTCTGTTACAGATCAGCGATAGTATTTAATGCTAGAAAGTTTAATTCTTCTTCGTTTCTTTGAAACCTTACTAATCAAACTATTGTAAATTTTTGTTCATTTTGTGTTTCACGCAGCAGATCTTTTCAATTGATGGTCTATCCTGTTATTGCGTGTTGTGGATGTACATTTTTATTATTTTCAAGGCTAAAAAACTTTTTTCTGCAGAGGCACTTGTTGCAATTATAGTTATTTTGAGTTTACGTAAATTAACTTTAAACCACTAATTTTTCAAATGCAGTTTAATATTAAAATAAAATGTCTATCAAATAATTTTCCTGCAGTAGTTATCTCCATATCTGGAGTTGGTGTCACCACCGACATAATTTCTCTTATCTTACCAAAAGTAAAAGAAACAGTCAATTTGAAAAATAGTACAAAGAGCCTGACTGGTGTCATGTTGACGGTCCTGATCCATTCTGGGCAGCATACGCTACAGGACTCGCAGCTTACCGTGCAAAGAGGCAGTAATCAGATACAAGACATTGAAGAGGAAATTATGGTGTCATACTTCAAAAACAGAAGGTAATGAACGTAAAACTGATACTTCCAATGGTCTGTATGAATGTTAACGCACTTATGACAGCGTTGAACAAAACATTTTTATTAATTACACACAATCAGCCTCGTACCGCATGCGCGCGTTTAGCAAAGGTCAACCGCTGTGCCAGCAGCGGGCCTAGCCAGAACATTCCCGATCGGCTCACAAAGCTGCCAGATCCTCTTCCAACGGTAACGTTGCCATAGCAGCTGGGAAAGACAGCAAGGAGAAAACGTGAAATAAAAGATATGGAAACCCAGGAAAGTGTGGTGAGATGAAACAAAACGTTTCAATGTAAGTGGCAAAGTGACAATAAGGAAGTCCGTAGAGTAGCATGATAATTCATGTGCATGGAAAAAAAGTGAACAAATTGTAAATGAAACCAATAATCCAGCAACAGTGCGGGTAAGCATTGCTTACCTAGCATCTGTGGACTTCACGCCGCTGCAATAGGCCTATGTAAAAGTGTCTTAGGAATATGTATATTTCAGGTTACATAATAGTTTTAAACTCTGCACAATGACTTATTCGCCAACTTGTATTAAAATCGCTACAATTTTCGGACTACTACGAGGGAAAATCAAAAAATAAGTTACACTAACTCGCCGCGAGAGCGCGCTGTGTGTCGTGACCTTGGGCAATGCGGAGAAAGGGATAGTAACTGCTGAGACGTCCGATAGGAAGGTTGGTGTGGTTGCCCGTCGTGTTGTGTGTGCAGAGCGGGATAGGATCAATAGCGCTTCAACTGGATGTACACTCCAAATTAGAGGTGCGTGCAATGATCAGATTTCTATGGGCTAAACGGTTTAATTGCACGGACATTCATAGTCAAATCACTGCTGTATATGGTGAGTGTGCAATTTCTTGGCCAGGTATTGTAAAGCGGTGTCAGAAATTTGATGCCGGACGCACGGATATCACTGACGAATATCGCGAAGGCAGGCCCGCAACGTCCAGTACAGTTGCAAATGTTGACAGTGTGGATTCGATCATCAGAGAGAATTGGTGCATAAAACTACAGGAAATTGCCAGCATGCTGAACGTTTTGTATGGCAGTGTGTTCTCCATTGTTCACGAGCACCTTGGATTTTGTAAACTGTGTCAAAAATGGGTCCCACGTCTTCTCACCGATGTTCACAAGGGACAACGTTTCCAATCGTCACTAGCATTTTTGCAATGGTATTCTGCGAAGGGCAATGAGTTTCTGCTGCGAATCATCACAGGGGATGAAACGTGGATCCACCACTTCACCCCCAAAACAAAGAGAACATCTATGGAATGGGTGCACACCTCATCACCACAACAAAGGAAGGCCAAGGTCCAACCTTCAGTAGGAAAGGTTATGGCGACAGTGTTCTTTGACATGGAGGGTGTGGTGCATGTGGAATTTATGCAGAAAGGCACGACAATTAACTCAGCTTCATATTGTCAAACGTTGAACCGGTTGCGTAAAGCAATTAAAGAGAAGTGCCGGGGAAAATTGAGCGCTGGTGTGATTTTGTTGCACAATAATGCAACACCTCACACGGCCCACCAAACGTCCTAACTGCTGCAGCGATTCAAGTGGGAGGTATGACAACATCCTCCATACAGTCCAGACTTAGCGCCATGCGATTTTCATGTTTTCGGTAAGCTAAAAAAGGATCTCGGTGGACGAGGATTCCGAAACGATGAGTAGGTGAAAGCAGCTGTCTCCAGGTGGTTACATAGCGCTGGAGGAGATGTTTACGTATCCAGAATCGAAAAGTTGGTTGACCGTTACAAGAAATGTTTACAGTCTCTTGGGGACTATGTGGAAAAGTGAACTTACATTGTCATAGCCATGTTGCCTATGTATAGGTGGTTTCATACATGGCCATAACGTGGAAGTATAGCTTATTTATTGATTTGCCCTCGTATTAGGAAACTGCCTGGGTAGATGAACTGCTAAATTTTACGTTCATAGTAAAAATATTCTGACACTTAAATTTACGTATTAATAACATCTATCAAATGCATATGTAATCATTTTCATTTACCTACAGTTGTGTCTAGCATTGAAAAAATAATTTATCTTTGTGTTTTAGCTTGTAATAGCAGTACACACTCCTCTTCCCTGTCCAAACAGTTATAATGTTATTCTTTTCCATTTCAAACTTCAGCCCATCATTCCATTTTTTATAACAAAAACAGACACTTTGAAAACATTACTTGCTTATAACCTATTTTCTCACTCATAGCTGCCGTAAATTGCTTGTCTGTACTTTCCCCCTTATCGTTAAATTCTAACGCCACTCTCAGAAAACAGTCTTTGTTAAAATCATTAAAATCTGTAGGGTAACTAGTTTCGTGAAAAATATTTTTTTTTTATAAGTGACGCAAATATTGCTTTTGACTTATATGCATGTAAGTCGTATTGTGCGTTTACCAGCATCACACGCTCTTACTGTCAAACTGTTAATTTGTTTAAAACTTATACTATCGCAAAAATATTTTTAATGGTAAAAAAAGAATGTTGTTTATTAACCACTTCCCTTACAACTACGAATGCTAGCACAAGGTTTGAACCATAATTTCAACGAAAACTTTACACACAGGCAAATGAAAAATAGCGAGGATTGTTCAAAGCCCGTCGCTGTACTGGTCACTGGCCTATGGGCTAGAGCAAACACCAGAGGTAGCTGTTGTGCTTCACATTATCTGTGTAGACTAAGCACAAGTGAAGGCTTTGTTATTGTCTGTTTATAAAGCAAGACAAAAACATTTAGATATATGAACAATATTCGTTATTCGAAAAAGAGTGGTGAGTTCGTGCACATTCCGTAACAGTGTAAAACATGGACGGATAAAGATACAAACTTGGGATTTCCACCTAATTGTTCAGCAAAATGAGCCTCTTGCAAGAAACAAGTGAATTTAAATGAAATCATTCACTATTTTTTGAGCACAACTGAGAAACATTATGCTCTACTAGCTGTGGCCACTGTAACACTGCGAACTCGGCAAAAGCGTGCAGCTGTGATAGGCTACTGGCACCAGTTAGTGGGAGGGGCACCGTCCATCAACTGTCCTCGAGCTGCCAAGAAGTTGTGTGCCTCATTTTCATGCTTTATTAGCTTCTCTGCTCATAGTCTTCAAAAATAAAGATAATATCACCCTTTTAAAAATTTTTCTGGCTAATTAGCCTAAAATTTTTGTAGTTTTTTTTTCAGTTAATGTCTCTAAAGGTTTTTACTGTACACTACATGTTCAATGTGTTATTGTTAAGGAAATATATATAACAAAGTAGAAATTAAAATTATAATTATTATTACCATTTTTCTATAAGAAATAATTTATATTGTATTTTTGTTCTTAAAAACTGTTTGTTCAATGCTTAATCCATTATTTTTATAATTATATTACTCTTAAAATTTATGAATAACAATAATGTTTTTTTGTTTTTAACTGGGTGGATCGGATGCGTATAAGGGATGATTAGGCTGGTAACAAAAATTTAAACATTAATTTTTTTGCTGTATTATTATTGTGACAATAATATACACAAATAAATTAATAAGTTTGCTTGTTGCAAATTTTTTTTTCATCACATCGTAAGTTTTTGGGTATTTAAAAGCATGAAAAAGATCACTTTTTGGTTACTTTTTCTTAATAAAGTTGGCTACTTTTTGTTACTTTTTTGTAATTTTGGTTACTTTTTCATTTTTTTTCACTGCTTGTGCTGAGTCGCAGCCCTGAAGATTCATGCCAAATGTGACTTGCATCTTCATTCCTTAAGACTATGAATACCATTCTAAGTGAGTAGGAAACAGGACATCTAATTTTTTCCTGTCCTCCTACTTCTTTTCCTGTGCCACTCTTTTCCAGTCATCTACATATTGCTTGATGTTCTTTACCACTCCTTTTACTTACCAATTAATTTATGTAGAAATAATTTATTTATTTATTTACTTTCCATTATGTGTGTAACAAAAAACATGGAAATAGTTGAGTATGTATTTAATGAGTTGGTCACTGGTAGTGTTGTAATGTTACGTGTTCTCTGACTATATTGCCCTAAATTGTAAATACTTTAATTTACCTAATATGAATATGAACATTAATCAATTGTTTATCTTCATCTTCTTCTTAATGCATGTATTAATCCATCACTATTATCTCATTCTTTAGTAAAATTGTCATCATGAAACCTACGGTGGCTTGCTTTGCAGCAAGACCTAAACCAGTAATACATTAGTAGGTAGTGTACCCATTCCATGATTCATATTTTAAGAACCAGTTTGATACTCAAAAATTGTACTGGTATTCTCAGAGGCACTTGAAGATGGGCTGGCGGTTGGCAGTGCAGTTGTAGATGCTTCTTTAAGTGGTTGTGCTCTGCGAGGGAGATGGTTGGTGTGGCAAGAGATATGTCTGAAAGATGTCACAACACAAGTTCAGATATGCCCGGCACACAGGCGTGTATAGTTGCTCGGGTGCTGACCAGCTGATGTCAGGGGTTGCTGGCCTTTCACTCCCACTTCTTGGTGCTGGCGCACAACCACGTGCGTAGGTCGGCCACCTGGGGGTGGTAGCTGATGGGATTGCCGGCTGCACGGGTTGCATTCTGCGCTTACTTACACACTGGGTTTCTCATAACCTGTCATTTCTATCTGGGTGGTTATCTACTGGATATTGCTGTGCCATGCATTTGAAACCACAGTGGACATCTTGATAAAGATACCCATGGTTGGCAGACTCGTCTTATTTGAGGCAGCTTCCACGTGCTATTTAAGAAGCATGTTGCTTTAGCTGAGTGCAAGGTTTGCACTTGCTTGGTGACATATAGGTAAAAAAAAATTGGTTGACAGCATCACTCATCAAGTTGCTAAATTGCCACTAGTTGTGAACTATCAGTCAAGTAGGTATTTCCAAACATATTACGCTCCTACCTCCAACATCATCTCTTGTGCTAGTTTCCTTTCAGTTGCAGGCATAATCTCTTATTTTACTAGAGTCAAGTGGCGGCTGGTAACTTTTGAAACTGGGAGGGCTGTGACAATCCTAAGTTTGGTCATTACACATGGCTTTTTTTTAGATCCTGTGATAAATAAATAATACGCTGCAAGCTTCTGTAAGTTTAACTTTACTATTGTATACCAGTTGGCTGGAAATAATACAACCAGGTACCCAAAAAAGATATAATTTAAATACGCCTTTGTAAATTTATGTTTGATTCGTTAACTCTTTACTACCTTCCAAGTTACTTTCATAATAAATGGAGTAGGGGAAAGATAAGTTTTTTGCGGAATTAAGTGAGCATTTGTGTTTGCTACCGAAGCACATACACTCTTTACGAACATACGTGAATTGGGTGAAGTTCACTTGTTGGAGATGCTGCTTGCACTTGCCTGTCTTATTTGCCTGCTTGTTCAAACCCAAGTTTCAAAATCAGAAATGTATTGTATTAATCAGCTTTATTACTTTTAATTTTCTGATTTATAGCTTAAATATATGGCTTATGAGGCACATGCTAAAGTAACTTCCTGTATCTATGTGCAGAAAAAAATCATCTTTATATAATATGTAGTTAAATACCAAAACTGAGTGTGGTGGCTGGAAGCAAAATGAAATCCTTCGATTTGTAATCAACACCCCATGTCGCTTGTTCAAACATTTTTTTACATAGGATAAGAAAATTACACCTTTAAGATACTGTTCAAATCTTACAACTAGCACAAAAATAAAACAGCACATTTATAACTTTGCATTGTTTGCGGAATTGTAGGTATTTTCACTGAATTATTACGTGTAAGCATTGCTACTTTCTCTATCTTCCATTTGTCACTGTGTTTTAATTTAATTGTAGCCTTATTGGAATTAAATTATAATTAGTTTTTCTCATATTTTATGTTGTTCATCTTAACAAAGTTCAAAATATTATTCAAAAATTTATCTATGATTTATAACTTTATTCAACAGGAAATTAACAATGTGAATAACACTCAAGGCTGTCCTTTTCATTTATTACATACAGTCATCACACAGCTCTTTAATTTAGCTTCATGACACGAGAGTACAATTTAACTACAAATTAAAATATAAGCATTTTTAAAAATGTATGAAACAAACTGCGGAAGCACAGGCAATATAACCAAGGGGCAACACTAAATATGCCCTATGCTGGCGCTATTGAAAATAATGTACTCACTATATACCAACATAAACATAACTCTACCAAACATTTAAACTTTTCATATGAAATATATTTCAATGATAATTTTTGTCCAAATAATTTTATATCTCTTACCATTATCCTTATTTTAACAAACTGTGTTAATATCACATTTTATTTTTGACTTTATGAACTATTTGTGGTTACAGTAGTGAGTTTTAGTTTGGTGTTGGTGGCATGACTGGTTAATACAAGTCGGTATGATGTATGTTGGTTTGTTCATGCTTCATGTAAATTTTGGAAATTACAATGGGTAAAATATGGCAGAACAGATATGGAAGATGCTGGGTGCCTTTACTGTTACAACTTGTTGACAAAAGTTACTATGTGATAAATAATAAACAATCTATGTACACATTTTTGAAACTGAAACACTGACATGCAATAGTAGGTGCCGTCCTGTAGAAAAAATTACAGTTTTTTTAATACAAATTAGCAAAAAGCTAAATAGCAGGTAAAAGCTGTTTGGCAAACAAGCTTAAAACTGGCGTACGAGATCAATCTTAAGTACAAAGATGAATGCGTGGTATTTAAATGAACAGCAATTTTTTTTGGAATGTGTGGTTGGTACTATGTTGTACAATATTTATGTTCTCCTTCCCCCACCTCACCAGATTATATTGCAAATGAGGACAGCTTAAAGAAAGAGTGCCATCTCTTTCTCTCTTCTGTATCTGTGAATGTAACTATGTGGTGCACAACACAGGTTCTGTTACAGTGGAATTCAAAGTTTCAATTTTGCCAACATTGTCAAACCCCGGGGAAACCTTTTGTGTGAGAGCAGAGTTGTGTGCCCCTCTTTTTCTGATTTATAGCATGTGATTGGCTGAAAAGTGACANTTGCCAACATTGTCAAACCCCGGGGAAACCTTTTGTGTGAGAGCAGAGTTGTGTGCCCCTCTTTTTCTGATTTATAGCATGTGATTGGCTGAAAAGACCCTATAGTCTTTCTTTTCATCCATACCACAATGGCCCACTGTCACAGACGTCACTCATTACTGGCTCCGCCCACTTCAGGTCGAACATCGACTGGGCAATAACTTCCATGTTCCTATGTGGTATTTGTTGTATCTGATCTATGATTTGATTAGGAGGGCTGTTCCCTTTAGCCATATTTCAGCAGCCACCATTACTAGTTTCCTTTCAGTTGTATGATTCATTGGTGTTGTTGGCTGGCTGTGTGTTCGCTACCCCCCACAAGGGGGTAGCGAACACACAGCCAGCCCGCAGTGGTTGCATGTGCATTTTTTGTTTTGAATTTTTTGGAATAACTTTGTTTGCTCATTTTATAAATGTTGTGCTTACTAAATGGTTTAATACGATATATCCAACAGATCACACCAGTGAATACGGCTTGAAATAAGGGTTATTTTATCATTTAAGTACTTATATTTCAAATCTTTAATTTTTTGCAACACAAGCTTTAATTAAATAATTAAATTCTTAAATTTTTTTTTTTTTTTCTTTTAGACTAACAGCATGTTTGGAAAAATGTGAGTTATTAGTCAAAAGTGTTTTGTGAAAACTATTTCTGATAATTTTTATCACATGTAGCAATATTTGTTACATTTGCAGGTTATCGTTTGCAGCATCTCAATGGCTGAAACTGGTTGCAAGTGCTGAAAATCTGTTTGCTGTATTGGCCACTAATATAACTCTGCCTGCTGATGTGAAAGATCAAATTGAACACTGGCTGTGTTTGAAGCAAGAGTGTGAAGAATGCATCGAAAGTGATCGTGGCTTGAGCGACAGTGTTAGTGAAGGCAGATTACTATACAGAATAGGTACATATCTTAAGAACATGCATGCAATTTAATTTGTCTTCCAGAGAATTTTTTTGTTATGAAGTACAATTTAAAAAAAATATGAAACTGGGTGTGCTCGTTTGTGTTTAATCAGGACATGTGTTTAGGTATCTAAGAATTTGGAAATAATTTTTTCTGTTTCTCCTATATTGTCGGTATTTAAAACTTGAGAGGTCCCAAATTAATGAATGGGTCTCTAGATTTGCAGTTTTTTTTATAGGAATTTTTTATTTGAAGTTTTAGAATATAAAAATAGTTTCTTGAACCTGCCACTTACTATACTGTTTCATTCTTTTGGGAGAGGGTGTTGCGGCTAATGAAATTTTAAATGCAGTTAGCATGTGGCCAATAAAGTTTGGAAATATGTTTTATCACACATCCTAAGCTTGTGAGTGTTAAATGCTCCAAGTATATTTCAAGATACTTCTGGATGGCAAGCATTTTGTACAGGAAGACAATCATCGCTGTGGGGCATAGGAGGACTCTCTGTGTGTTATGCATTTGGTCATCGTAAATGATGACTATCCTCGTGTCCACATTGAAAAAAGAAATGCTGGTGTTTTGCACTCTTTTACTTTTATTCCAGTTGAATCTGGCATTAACAGTTTCCCAGGGCGTGGGAACTGTAATTCCTGCATTTTTTTTTCATGTGTCGAAACCCGTCACGGTAAGTATCTTTCCCACTATTAAAGTTAATACTTTTCTCTCATACTAAGTCTAACATTACAAATATTTGACATTTGTATCACATTGACATATATATATATATATATATATAATTTTTTNATTGACATATATATATATGCTGTCAATTATCGTTTTCTTAAATAGTTTTACCTAAATACCACATTAAAAACAAGAAGTTACTGATAACTAATGAGCCTTCTTTCCTCTTCATGGATGCAAATAAATTTTAGTGAAATTCTTTAAGGATTTGATGGCAGGTTGGTGTTGACTTCTCATTGACAGCAATATCGTTAGAGATGACACCAGAAACATGTGAAATAGTACCAAGACAATTAAAATACACGAATGACTTACCTGGGATTAGAATTTAGAAAAACTCATAAAATTAAGCTAGTGCGCATCAACTGCATCACGGAGATAGAATTCGGAGCATCAACTATGGATCTAGGACTAATCAGTCTAATGTTTTGAATTATAGGGTTCACTAACATAAAATATTTGTATGGCCGTCTTTTTGAAAATAAGTGTCTGAGCCACTAAAAACTCACAAGTTTACATTGTATACCATAACGCCACTTGTGTGAAAAAATTGGTGGAAATTGGTTGATTGGTCTGTAACATATGGTATAAAACGTCCATTGTTCATGTGATGACCTTCATAGATGGAGGACAAAAAGCTTGTGTATTAGCACATTCCTTGATTGTCATAGATACAATATACAATATTTAATTTAAATCTGTTTGATAGTTACGTAGATATAACATACCAAGCTAAAATGGTTGAATAAGCACCATTCTGAAAATAAGAGACTTGCACACTTAAAAAACATTAAAATTAATATAGCCTACCACAGTACAACTTTGTTTTGCCAAATTTGAAAGAAATTGGTGAATTGTTTCCCAAGATATGGCATAAAAACTGTACTATTTAATGTGGGGCTATATTCCAAAATGGTAGCAAAATAAGGCTTGGGATGGAAAATTTTGATTGATATAACTGATACTGTCAGCATACAAATTTAAGTTGAACATTTTTTTTTCAATTGGGTAAATAAAAAATTTTGAGCTAAAATCTTTATATACCCGCCATTTTGAAAATATGTGCCTGACCCTCTCAAAGTTTATCAGTTACATGACCTGCCATAGTGCTACTTGTTTGCCAAATTTGTTATAAATTGGTTGTTTCTTTAAAGATATCACATAATTTAAATTTTCCATGTGATACTATTTTACAAAATGGCGGTCAAAGGATTTTTTCTATGGACAAATTTGATGGTTGTAACATATATAGCCAGCATAGAAAGTTTTATTGGAATTATTGCATGGTTTAGACGATTTAACATATAAAACTAGAATAGCTATATGGCCGCCATTTTGAAAATTATTGTCTGACATACCTAAAATAGGGTAGTTAACATTACCTACCGCAGTACTACTTGTTTGCCGTATTTGGTAGGAATCTGTGAATTGTTTCCTAGCATACAAAGTTTTATTGGAATTGATTAGATGGTTTTGAAGATATAGCATACTATGCTAAAATAGCTATAAGGCCACCATTTTGAAAATAAGTGTGACATACTTGAAACATATTTGCACATATCATCTGATTTGTTTGCCAAATTTGGTAGTAATATGTAAATTTTTTTCCAGAGATATTACACAAAAAATGTATTAATTCATTTTGCACTATCTTTCAGAATGGCTGACAGAAGTGGTTGTTTTGTGGCGAAAATTGGTTGAGTAGTTTTTGATATATAAAGTAAAAGCTTTATTTTTTCATGTGTCTCTATCTTTCAAAATGGTGGACCAACAACAATTTTCACCACTGAATTCAATGCTTACGACTTTCTCTGTCAATATACAAAATTTGGTTAAAATAGGTTGAATTTTTTAATGGCCACCATTTTGAAAGTAAGTGTGGCATGGTCAAAAACTATAAAATTCAGGTGTTCTTATTTAGTACTATATGTGTATCGCGTTTGGTGAAATTCAGTTCACACGTTCTAAAAATGAAAGGAGACATACACACACACAAGTGCACGCGCACAAAAAGTGATCTCGTAAACCTTTCTTTCCTTCGGAAAGTAGACTAAAAATTGTAGACAGTGCTACAGTAAAATAGCCTGTAAATGGTTTAATGTGGGAAATAAATTTTCTTTGCCTGTTTTAAGAATCGTGAAAAAGTGGAAATTGAAGTGAGGAAAAATTAGTTTTTCGAAGTCATGCATTTATTATTTATTGCAAACTGTATGTACAGTGAATTTCACATGTGTATTGAAGCTCATTCATTGTTTGTAGTCTGGTAACCTTGGAGTAGATGTACCTTAGTTGTCTGAATTTAAACCTCATGCTGTTATATGTGGACATCTGTAAAAAAAATTACACTAACGCCAGATTTTTCCATCCTTGTAGTACGTAAATGGTATCACATGCCCTGCTTCAGATTTGCTACATAATTATTTCACTATTTCATTAATCATCAATGAGAGTTAATATTGAAGATATTAAAGAAGATTGAATTGTTGTAAATATTTATAAAAACTAAGTTTTAATTTTGGTTTCTTATGTCTTGCTATGAATCTTTTTTCTGGTAATTGTACAATTCGTACTCTAAGTAACGTATCAAATTAGCTATGTGAAATCTGCAAAATGTTCTACCAAAAAAACTTTTGCTTGAATAATGAAAACTGTAAATTATATATTGTAGACTTTGTTAACCATTGAGTACCATGGAATTACTGGATAAAGGAAAATGCTGCTTAATAGAGACTGCCTATTATAGTTATTTTATTTTAATATGATATCTTAGAAACTTACAAAGTTAATTTATTTTTTCTTATTAGTGCTTTGAACAAATCAGTAAAATGAATAATATAATATTTACCAGCATTACAGTCATTTATGTACATATAAATGAAATCCAGAAAGTAAAGATACAAAGTAGAGAAAATATTTCTACTGCATTTTATTTTTGATTATACATTTAAAATGCATCCTTTATTTCTACAAAATCACCAATGTTCCGTATGTATTTAGCAAGCCTGGAACAAGTTTTTCATCACCTATCACAATGCAGTTCAGAAATTTATAATTTGTTCTTTGTAACATGTAAAGAATACCTATGATACAACCAACTAATTTTTCACGTGTTCATAAACATTTTCAATACCCATGTATGCACAGTTTCAGAAAACTTAAATCTTTCTATAACAGTTTCATGAGCAAGAGTTCTTGACTTTTCTGGCTATTATTCATGAATTGCATTGTTGGTTAAATGCCTGTCAGCACAAATCTTTTCTACAATATTTTGGATAATTTAATCAGTGACAGCAGATGGCCTTCCATTCCACCTTTCGTCATGAACATCACTTCTTCCAGCTTGAAATTAACAATGCCTTTTAACACGTTTTTCTTTATCATAACATCTTCACTATAAACAGAAACAAGTTTGCAATGAATGCCAGCAGCACTTTCTTCTTTCACATGCAGAAAAATCCCAGCACTGGTGGGGCTTGGAACCAACATTGCAGTTAAAATCACTATATGAACACAAAATTGCAGTGAAGTTACAGTTTCTAAGAATAAAACTCAGTGTTGTAGCAGGACCTTCCTGTATCTGGATGCAGTTATGCAAGAAAAAAGAACCATTCTACTCATGACTAAACTCAATTGGATATGTTCAAAGTCAAAGATATTTCAACTTTTTAATCCTTATAATGGTAACTATTACATAATTGTTTCATACTGTTCTTTCCTTTAAATTCATTTTAATAACACCAAAATTTTTTTTGTAAAAAGTAACCAAGCCACATAAATCCTTTCAGCTAAATTGTTTACCGGTAAAAACTGGAATATGGGTTGGTTCTTGGTCGCTATTTCATGCTAGAAAGTAATGGTGGGAGAGTTAGTTTTTGGGTAACTTCATTTGGGTCGTGTGAAGTCATTTTGGATTTCATTTACTTTTCCTTCTCCATTCCAGTGTGAATGTCCCAGATCATTCCTTGTTGACTCTGTCTTGTAAAAAACATATAATGATTCAGCACATTTTGTAATGTACAAAATCTAATAAAGTGTAATTATGAGTGAACTTGTCATTTTGGCAAACACAAATTTAATGTAGAATAATTAGTAAAGATAGAGTTGTCTAACTATGTCAGTTATGTGTGTCTGGAAACTGTAAAACTATGCAAATAAAAAGCTGCAGAAGTTGAATTTCCCCATAGCAATAGTGTGAAAACATGTGGTGAGATTATATATCAGTCATCCATACATTTCAGTATATCGTTTATTTTCATAACTTGAGCAAAACATCCTTTGATGAAAATTTTTTTTAAAGTCTAAGTAGATGTGTTCAGTTCAAAACAACATGTATTTATATGCAAGAGACATAACCATTTGAATACAAAAAAAAAAAATATATAGTGAGACATGAGTAACATTTAACAGGATATCACTAATGCTGACATAGTGAAATTAATTTACCACTGATAATGTAATTGCAGTACTTGCCCAACACAGGTTTGGGGCCACCGTTGGCGTAGCTGCTAAAAGCACTCGCCTCCCACCAAGGAGAACCGGGTTCAATTCCCGGCAGGGTGATTCACTGATTTTCACACAGGGAATCATGCCAGATAATGGCACTGGTCGGTGGGTTTTCTTGGGGAGATCTTGTTTCCCTCACTTTTGCATTTTGGTGCTGCTTCATATCCACCTTGCTTCATTCTCATCTGCTCTGAAGACCTCTTTTTTAAGATCCACACAGACCTCTCCACTCCGCTTTTCTGCTCCTCGCTGTCCAAACAACTGGTTCTGTTTCTAATGATGCTGCTTTCGTAGATGGTAAGCAACATTAAAAAAAATATTCGAGGTTTGATTTTCCATTATGTTTCATACATTTCTTTAATATAGGCCATAGTTGATTTGTTACCTGCTTCTAATTTCCATTATCAGTTCCTTCTGTAATGACTCTACTGTTGGCAAGACAGTAAGCCACAACTAAAAAAAATTGTCACCTTACTTCTGACTCATTATTTTATGACCGCAGTTAGCACGCAATGGAAAATAATAGTTATCAAAAAATATGTTCCATTCCCAACAGTATCAAGAGTCATGCAATCAGGATTGCATTAAAATGTTATCCATGCTGCAGGGACTTTTTTTTTAGAATAACTTTTGTTCTGTCGAATTTCAGTATTTGTAGTTCACACACCAAAGTATAAAACAGATTGGTTGTGAGTTTGTCAGACCTTGGGCATCATTTTAGTTCACAGTATTTTTTATGGTCTGTAGAAGTACTAAGCAAACACTTATTTGTATTAAATATTTCACTGTCAAGTAATGTTTCTTTGTCATGAATGTTGGAATATCGACAACATGAAATGTTTGCTTGAAAAGAGGAAATTAGGATTAGCAGAATTGATACAAATCAGTACAGTCGGTTTTATATAGAGAGTTCAGTTACAATAGCCCAATTACTTGAACCTGTTTGGTCATGTCATGCATAGAGTTTTCAGTTTGATGTCACACAAATATGTCCAAAAAGTGCTAAATATGCGAGTGCTGACTTTGCCAAAATTTTGAGTCATACCTTTGGTTCTGATGCTGTTACACATTTCTGTACAATTTTCAGATAAAAATGTATATTGTGCATAATCTATTCACAAACAAGTGAAAATGTTGCCAGAACTCATATAAATTCCCTGGGTAGTTTGTAGAAAATCTTCCTCCTCTGTGGTCCCAGCTTTAAACCTTGCAATCAGTCATTTTAAATACGTTTTTATCATAATGAGTTTCTATGTGCATTTCAGATGAATTAACAGAACCAGAAGACAGAAATACCAGTACTGATGGACCACAGAGCACGAGCAGTGAATGTGGTTCATCGTGTGCGATGTGCGACTCGATGCTCGATAGCAACACTGGGTGTCCCGATTTCTCTGAAAAATTGGATGGCTGCCTTAAAATATTCAAAGACCAAACTGACTGCAGTGTGAAAGTGATTGAAGAAAACTTTGTTTTTGAAAATGGGAGCTTACAAGAGTCAGACATGAATGGGAATAGTTTACAGAAAAAAACATTAAGGGATTCACAAGACATAAAGGGTAAGACGAAAACTTTGTGAAGTGCCCACAAATTGTTTTATAATGAAAAAAATGTTATTGGTTCGATTTTTAAATTTATTCAGCACGAAAGGACACAGTTTGTGTGAGGCAGGGAGAGATTAGGTCGAATATTCAGTGTGCTAACTTGCCGATAAAGAAATATGTAATAGAACAACCTGTATTTTGCAGATTAACTGATATGAGGTTGTAGTTAGGACTGTTCCAGCTGCTAGATATTTTTCTGTATGACAGAGGCAGGTGATGATGCAAAGAGTGGGTTGAGGAGTGAGTCGGGTGCTGTTATCCCAACATGAAGTTATAAGTTAATAATTTCAGCACCATTTAATTAAGGAGATGAGATATGTTTACGAATGCCCTTCAACTTATGAAACCCTTTCCTAGCATCTAACTGTTATTTTTATTTCTGTGGATACATTTCATTTTAAACTGAAGAGCCAGAAAAACACGGATAACTCTTCAATACCATGCAGGTTTATCTCGGAAATGCAGAACTGCAAAAATTCAACAGGGTCTGTATGCCACAAGCTTTATGAAATAGTATGTAGACCATGAACCACGTCTCCTCAAGAACAGTCCACAATAATTCTGTATTCTCCTGAGGTGGTAGATCTCGGCATTCAGTGGTTTGCTGGAGGGCATCATAGATATGCTTAACAGATTTCGCATGAGGTGAATGAGGGATTAGTAGCAGCCCCCATCCCCCCAGGTGGATGAGGACTTCTTAGCATCTCCCAAACTTTGACGAGTGTTCCCCCTACCATAATTTGGTGGCTCTGGACATGTGCTGTGGCACATTTTCCATTGTGAAAGAGATCAAAACCGTCAGAAAGAATGCAGGTAATAAATGGATGTAACATAGACGAAAAAATGTGTGTAAAACTTACACTGATCGCAGACACATGTAGACATACAATGGGCCCTAATATGTACCAGCTGAAAATGCTCTATATCATTATGGAGCCACCACAAGAAAGTGTAGCCTCTTGTTGGCATGCAGGATTTATGAGGTTTTCCTTGATACTTGGACGTTTCCATCTGCCAGAATCTATCAGGAATGCATCTCTCAGATCAGGCTCCATGTTTTTAGTTGATGCTGTTCAGTCCATGGATGGAGCAACAGCATTTCATGGTAACTTACTCTACGCAGACTAATGACACCTTCTTGGGCCTGGTAACTCTCAGGCATTTTCAGTTCTCTGCACCTTTTCGCCCCCTTGTTTGGAAAACTGCATAAGTGAAGTAATGCACTGGTGGTATAAGGAGTTCTAGACGGCTGTGCTTTTACTATGTACTGATACCCAGTAGAAGAGCAGAAATGGGTACACACATCTCTATCCTCTGAGCTGCACCCAGTGGTGCATTGTGGTGACATGCTGGATTGTTGGGGGTGGTGAAGGTAACCTGGAATTACTGTGGGTGTATTATATTGCTGGCTTCTCAGCACAATACTCAACATTCATGCCTGGATGATTCTGGGTCAACTGATACAGTCGGAACAGCCACAGTGCCAAGCACCGGGATGCAGATGGCGAACCCCCACTCAGGCACAATCTCCACCACAGCTCAGTGTCTTGTTCCTATTTTCTTGACTACGTGGACTAATCCATCCTCCCGTTGAGGATGTCCTATAGATGTGGATGTTTGGGTTGATGTGTCTGGATCTGAAGCTGGGTGGTGTGTGTTCAGAGTTGGTTGAGACAGAACTTTACGGAGGACCGTATCTCCAATGAATATATGAAACTAAAGATTGAACTAATGACTGGATTTATTCAGTAGTCATACACTCTTTCATGGAGTGTCTACCTATCAGAGCTACTGCCAAGCGAATATTTGTTACAGGACTGACTTGTTCACTACTGGTAGGTAGGTACCACTAATTCTCTCCTTTCCTTTCTACAATGTTAGAAAATGAGATGTGATATGAGCCAGTTTTTCCGTGGTACGCAGGGGCTGGTGGCATGGTGAGCACAACTTCTGCGTATTCCTGTAGGCTTGATGGTTACACAAGCTAACATATTTAATCAGTATGGACGTTTAGAGTAGATAAGGTTTCAATGGATTCCTTTTTTTTTTTTTCCCCTGAAGGCAGTTTGGTGTTGGTTAGAGAACAGCTGTCATCTTGGGGGTTCATACGCTCTTTTATACCCCCGCAGTGGATGTGATTAGGGTTGGGGGTACGCAGGGATGTTAGCATTAGAGCGATGCACACAAGTGAAGGTGGTAGCTGGTCGAAGTCTAGCTAGGCCCTGTTGTGTGGGTGGTATCTACTCCAGGTTAGGGGCTGCACTTAGCTGTTGTATTCTTCCCATGTCTGTAGCGGTGGGAGTGGGGTTTGTATGAGGCGATAGCAGCTATAGGCGGTGGTTGTACAATGTCATACGTCAATAAGCCCCCTCTGGTGCAATGCTGAATCGCCCCATTGAGCATCAGGTTTGATGCTGGTGGGCTTTTGTATTTCCTTCTCTTCTGTGCTCTTGGGTGGCTGGGTTCTGCTTCTTATCACTATCCCTTTTCCATGTATGGGCATGCTCAGCTGGCGCATCCTCTTCGCACTTCTCTCTTCACTTTTTCCATGCTTGCCAGCCTCTCACCCTCCCAAGGTTACTGGTTACTCACATGCTCACCCTCCTAGTCTGAATAGCAGGACTGCTTACATTTTGGGCCTGATTGCTTAGGTGCATACAATATTTGATATTTAGAAGTCATTCTGCAATCCACATTTTTTTTCCTATTCATTTAATTGCTTGATATTACCTGTCCAAGTTTACAATACATTTATTCTGTAAGCTATGGGTAGTTCTATAATATATTTTTGTGCTATTTATAGATATATGTACACTTCAACCCTACCAAATTGTTACTTCCTTGCTTCAACCTCCCCTCCCTTTGGGGGCACCTTTTTAAAAAAAATTTTCTGCAAATGTTTTGGTGTGTTTTAGGGCTTGTTTTGTGCTCACTGCTGGGCAGTATTTATGTCTGTGAGTGGTGTGCAGGCTTGGTCCTATTTTTTTACAGAGGGACTTTTCCTGCTAACTCTAAATGCATATTATGCTATAACATTTATTCATTTATTCTTTATTTAACCTGAAAGGAAAACACATGTCCTTTTGTATTTTATTGACACTCTCTCTTAGACATAAGTCTCTTATGTATCAACGCTAGGGGAAACACATGGCCTAGCTAATAGTTTGAGAGGTGGCACTATTGTGAGCACCGGTTTCCCCCCATCCCTCCCTTCTTTCCTCACTTTCTTCTCTGCAGGCTTCTGTTGGGGTAATAGCCATCTCAAAAGAAGTGGGCATCTCCAGAGGTCTCTCGTAGAAGCTGGGCCATGGTCTTGGCAGCTGCGCCAGGGCTGCTCTCTGTGAGTGGGACTCAGAGATGCTCTGAAAGGCTTCCTTCTCATCTGCCTGCAGGGTGGCCACCTCCAGGTGGCTGTGGAACTCCATTACGGTCCCTGTTTGGTGCTGCTCATCATTCCTCTCATCTGGGCTGGAACACGGGAGCTCGCCAGGCTGGTCGGCCAGTAGCACTGTGGTGTCAGCATTGACTTAAAGCTGCACCATGTTTTATATTGCCAATTAGGCATCGGGGACGGCTCCGCAAAGGGCAGCATCTGCTGTGGTGCTGCATGCCTCGAGAGTTGGGTGGACACTTCCATGCAGCTGCAGGTCCTATGGGTTCTGCTCATCATTCCTCTCACACAAGATCGAACTAGATTTTTCTCTGGGCTGCTCAGTACAGAGGAATTGTCTGTGCTTTNTCGGCCAGTAGCACTGTGGTGTCAGCATTGACTTAAAGCTGCACCATGTTTTATATTGCCAATTAGGCATCGGGGACGGCTCCGTAAAGGGCAGCATCTGCTGTGGTGCTGCATGCCTCGAGAGTTGGGTGGACACTTCCATGCAGCTGCAGGTCCTATGGGTTCTGCTCATCATTCCTCTCACACAAGATCGAACTAGATTTTTCTCTGGGCTGCTCAGTACAGAGGAATTGTCTGTGCTTATTGCTTAGGCTGTTCTTCATTGGTTTGTGGCTGTAGACTAGATTGCTTTAGGGATTTGGTACATTTGAGTTAGNTTATTGCTTAGGCTGTTCTTCATTGGTTTGTGGCTGTAGACTAGATTGCTTTAGGGATTTGGTACATTTGAGTTAGATCTTGCCTGTTCAGGCATGTTCCAGGGATTTAGTGGGGGAGGGGGGTGCATCCTCTTGGTTGGGCCTCTCATATGGTGTAGACTACACTGGAAGCTGGATGGCAGGTCGTCCTTTGTTCTCAGGGGTTCATCTGCTGAGAGGAGGGCTGGATAGCCTACTGGTGTTTGGGGAGCTTCCTTGCACTAGAGCGTATGGCTGAAGTGTACACTCTCCCATTGATGGGGTTCTCTGAACCGGGGTTCATTTAGGAAATGACATAGTGACTGGAACGTAATTGTCAGAAGTGCCCATCTGGAGGCCTTTCTTGATCTCATAGTTTCATCTCTTGATGGGTTAGCCTTAGGATGATACACAAGTGTTGTCCAGTCCCATGCTTCCCATCGTCGACAAGCTTGAGCCCAGTGTTTCCCTGTAAACTGAGCTCTATTATCTGTGAGGATACATTTTGGTTAACCACATCTTGGAAATACCTTCTTTTCCAGGATTCTTTTGATGGTGGAAGCCTCCTTGTTGGGTATGGGAAATTCCTCGACCCATGAGGAGAGTAATATTGTGCCTCTCGGACTATGTGAATGTGGGCCCATGACGTCTGCAACAGTGTGTGTCCAGGTACAGGTGGTGGGCCTCCAAGGCTGATTGATGTCTTTCCCTGGGACTCAGGTAGACCTTGTGTTGAACACACAGCTGGATTTTTTTCCCATGCACCCGAATGTGTGTGGCAAAGCCCTCTCAGATGTACTGGTGGGATATGGCTTGGCGGGTTTATTGGATGCCAGGGTGCCAGGCATGTGGATGAGCATGGTGATGTTTGCAGGTACATTAGTGTCAGGAGTGGGGTATAAAGTTTTTCCACCCTTCTGTTCTGTTAGACGAGGTAAAATCATTCTCTCTCAGTTCTCCATGTTCTCTTGGTGGGATTGGGTGAGGGTGGCCTGCTCCCAGTTTACTGCCCTGCAATCAGGGTGGCTTATATACACGCGGTGTTGCCTGTAGTTGATGATGCATCACTATCCCATTAACCACAGCTGACCCAGAATAATTTCTTCCTCCATATGGGAAAGGGGGGGGG